>JARBXR010000014.1:55095-266482 GCA_029100535.1 Stemphylium beticola | reverse complement strand
AAGCCTCTGGTCGGCACATGCAATTCTGGAGAAGACGGGCTGGGTAGGCGAGCCGTGTGCCACATTTGGTTCGAACGGAGTAGTTGATCTTGCTTTCGAGCGGCAATCGTCCAACTAACAGATCTGCCTTCCTTATGATGAAGATTGCGCCCCACCCTGAAATCTCATTTCGCACGGCACGCGTCTCGTCCAATCCATCCAATCTCCCACCTATCACCCGTACATCTTGTCAGCTCTCAATGCATTTCCTTTGTTGTTCCCTGTTTTCCTAACTTTTGGACTATCACGTTCGTCTTACCGCCACGTCAATGTAACAAGCAAATTTACAACACCTGTTCAGTTCTCACAGATGATCATAAACGCTATACGTGCTCATCATCTGTCCATCATCGTGCATTCAGGGGCTGCTCCTGCATTTTCTATTCGAGCTAGGCTATGACGTTGGAGCATACCTGCGAAGATGTCCAGGTTATTTCACTCCATCAGCCCTAGCCAGCCGCCAACCTTCCCCAGCCCTCTGCTGCTGTTCTATACGTAGTTGGACAAATGCCAGACTTCAAACATCTGGTAAATCTGAGGTTGGGAAGAGCTGCATAGTTTCATCTCAGCATATCGAGTGCAATTGGTGGTGCTCACATGGTCCTAACAGGCATCCAAGTATCACCACCGCGCGCACGTCGATGCTCAGGGACTGCTCGCTTCAACACCCTACGACAAATTAAGCCACCTCGTACCCCATGTCTGACCACCCAGTTTATCAGATGTTTGTAGATGACATAATCTATCGCTATCATATCGGGTCAAACAACGTACTTCGCCTCTAACCACCGTATGGCTAATATCATCGCACCTTGTTAATACTGTGCCGCATCGCACCCTCTCTCAATCCCTTCCTAATGAATCCAAGCATGGGAAGCTACATAAGCCTATCCCCTATCCCCTACCTCCTACCTACTACCTCCTACTCCGACCTTTACTTCTGAGAAGGTAACAATGGCCAAATTCAGAGCATGGTTGAAGAAGCGCCTGAGATCTAACCAGAGTCCTCAAGGCCAACTCCCATATCTCCCATCACCACGCCGCCCAATCATGCCAACATCATTCAAAACACCAGCATGTCTCTTTTTCCGGCTGCCCTACGACATCCGGAGTATGATTCTTTCAATGGCCTTTGGCAATCATTCCCTCATGACCTCAACACGGGAATCATGGGCCTCCTGCTCACATGCAAACAGGCGTACAACGAAGGTATCGACATCTTCTACTCAGCCAACGGCCTCAGAATCAAAGGCGAACCCCTACTACTCTATCTCCCGCAGCTCATCCCCTCCAACCGGCTCGCCAACATGACGTCGATTGAGACGGTCATCGACGCGCACCGTATCGACGATGAAAACAGCAAACTACCCCCTTCCTACAACGTGGACCACGTGAAGCCTATCCTCGACAATATCGCCACGCACTGCCACCGTCTCCACAGCCTGTACATATCATTCTCGCTCAACAGCCGTATGTTCCAACGAGGGAAGTGGAGATCTCTGGATGGAGAAGTGCCTGGCATGCAATTTAGGTCTCTTGAGCGCTATCCGCTTCCGCCGCTGAGGTTGCCGGATGATAGCACCGAGAGCAGCGGGTACTTGATTGCGGAGGGCGATACGGGGCCGATGCAACCGTGGATTAGCTGCTCTTAAGTATCTGGAGATGGCGATGGTTTTTTGGGTTTGAGATATGCACTATGAGCCCTAGACGTTACGGAGGGGCTTGCTCAGACATGGGCGGGTGTTGGATAGATGGGCATATGATGCACTGAAGGATGATGCGAGATGGTTGACTCGATAAAGATCTTCTGGGAAAAGCACTAGACACACGCCAGTATGATGATACTGTGATTCAGGTGAACGGCAGGATAGAAACGACAGTATTATTGTACCAGTCAAATATAAACACACATCTCTCCCTCCTCTCAAGCCCAAATCAAACCCCCCAACACACACTCTCTCTCTCCCAACAATCCCTACGACTGCCCCAACACCCAAATCTCCCCATTGCTCGACGTATCACTCGTCATATACAGCCTCCCCATGGCATCCCACCCCAATCCCGCAGGCCTAAAGCAACCGGAGCTAAAACTCGGACCATTACCCTGACACCTCTCCACCGCCGGATTAAAAAACACATCCCTCGCCGCATCCGTACTGGTAAGCGGTTTGACAGGAGTGAAGTTCCCATCGGGGCCTTTTGTAAAGTCCACGGCTACAAGCTTGAACCCAGTCACGGGCTGGCGGTTCCAGCTGCCGTGGTATGTGATGTACATGACTGAGCTGTTGGCGTCGAACTTGCAGTCGATGGGCGCCGAGTGTGGCTGCAGGGTGATTTTCGGGGCAGTGGCGCGCGCGACGCACGTGTCGTCGTTCATGTTTGAGGTCGGTGCTTGCGTGAACCAGTCGCCTACTTTGAAGGCTTTGTCGGTGAAGTCGCTGGGTTTCCAGACGGTGAAGCAGGATGGGTAACCGTACCAGTTGTTGTTGGCGACTGTGACGTCGCCCATGTAGTGGACTTTTTCGCCCGGGTTGTCGTTGTGGATGTCTTTGCCGTTGCGCTTGAATTCGTCGCCGCTGTTTTCTACACCCCAGAGCCTGTTGGAGGACGTGTTAGCTGGGTTTGCTGGGGATATGGGAGTCCGCTTTGGGACTTACATGTCGTTGCTGTCGAAACAGATGCCGACCTCATTGCGCTGTCCGTAGCCGGCGTTGTAACCCGCAGAGACGTAGTTGTATCCTCCGCTGGGAACGCTGGATAGATCGAAGACTTTGATGATGGCACGGCCTGTCTTCGGGTCGGATGTAGCTTGGTCAATGTTGGCATTGGATCCGTGCGATACCACCAGGAGATTCGGATTTTGTGGCGCGATGGCAAGAGTGCGCGTGAGATGGGAGCCGCCATTGTACATGCCTGTGATGACAGTCGTACGGGTTCCGAGCGTACCAGTGGCGGCATCGTATGGCCAAGAGTAGGCCTGGGTCATGGAACTAGCATAGAGTGTTTTCCCGTCGTGGCTCATGGCGATGCCATGGTTCAGGTTGTTTTGCGATATCAGCATCTTGGTCGAGGTGACGCAGCCGTCTGCGCCCATCTTGTGGTAAGAGATACCCTTGCCAGATTGGACGACCAGCATGTTGCCCGCGCTATCAAATTGGATACTCCGAGGACTAGTCATACCTCCAGCAACCTTTGTGGCCTTCCATCCTGTTGCGAGGTTGCCTTGGAATGCAGGACTACCAGCACCAGAGCATGAGGCTGGGATGGCAGCAGTCGCTACTGGCTTTGCCGTCGCAGACGTAGTAGATACGACGCTGGTCACGACTGTAGTTGGGTCAGCGGAGGGACTGGCTATTGGTGCAGTCAGCAAGTTAGCCTGGACCAGAGAATCGAAATCTGCGATGCGTGCAGCGTCCAGGTCGTGGATCCATTTGCCCCAGGCTTGATGAACGTTGAAAGCGGAATCATTTCTAGCCGGATCTTCGACAGCAGAAACACCGTATGCCCAGGCGAACTCTGTTGTGCCGGTACCATTCAACGAGTATCGTGTGTCTTCGTTGTTCTGCCACCCAGTGCAGCCTTTGCAGAGCGCATTGACGGTCCAATGTGTAGTATTCGTATGCGTCCCTTTGAGATATGTATGCTCAGCTCCGTCATAACCAAGCGGCAGGCCAATACCACTGTCCTGAATCAGTATTACCCTTGCGATTCCTTAGACTGAGACGTACAAGGCGAACCGGGCTGAGATGGTTCCGGATTGACCATTTGGCCAGGTGACGCTCAGTGGATTCCAGACCATGTTTCCTCCCCACGAGAAACCCACCCATTGATTGGCAACCGGAGCAGTAACCCGGATGATGGCATCGTACGGATCCGTGACGTTTGTGGGAAGAGCGACACCAAAGGTCATTCCTGTCTCTGGCTCCGTGTACGAGGAGTAGCTAATTCTCGTCTCTTCATCGTAGACAATGGTAGACTGAGCCTCACCTTCTTGAGCAAGGGCTTTGTTCAAATCAGTGTGGTTCAATGTAAAAAGTGCTTTACTCACTGTACCCAACGAGTGCAGCAGCACTGCCGAGAACCTGAGTGTAACGCATACTGGTCGAGTTGCGCAGATAGACGGTACTTCCCCAGACGTTGGTGAGTATCGTTAGGTAGGCACTACCTACCCTTTATCTGGTCCACTTGAATCATAATCGTGGCAATGAAGAAAACCACAAGCCACAGCGCTCCATGCTTCGATCTCGTCAATCTGCAATATGTGCTCATTCCTCTTGTATACCATAGATGAATGTGTTATAGAATGTCTATGGGAGGCTATATCAATTGACCAATCTTTGCATTCGAATTCGACATCTGCGACAACCTGGGGTATTTAAGCCTTGTCGCTATGGCCCTTCGAGCATTCTCGACAGGTTTCAGCCTGAGTGTACTGGCAGGACATGCCTGTGAATTGGCCGTCACTGGTCTCGGACAGGGTAGTATTGCGTCGTACAAGCTGAAATACATCAATTTTGATGAGCCAAATTCGCAATGTGACCCGGATCGATAGCCAGAATTGGCCTGTGTGGTGTAATTGTATGACGCTAAGTCGTTCGAGATGCTGGGCTGGAAACGGCAGTTGATACACAAGGCGGGGGCGGGATGTTAAATTGGTGGGGAGATTTCCTTGCTGCCAAATTAACGCCATGTGGTGGGTGTCGCATTCTCCCATATAGGTCCCAAACCCCTGGCGAACACAATTGTGGGGAACCTGTCACAACATCAGGATTTTGGAGAGCGGTAATTTGACGCACACGTCCAACTTAATTTCCGACTCTGGGAAGCTGCACGTATGAAGCTTTAGACTGTCCTCATCTCTGTTTAAGTGCAAAGTGGCAGGTGAGATCTGGATTGTTGACGCGGTACAAGTTGAGGTACAAATTTGGCCTTTATTCCTACAACTGATAGTAGTATTACACGATGCCGAACACACCACCCCGGTCTTCTCTCACCATTCTCTCCGTAATGTTCAAGCACGTTTGTTCATGAACGCGTTACCAAAAGTCCAGAGACCAAACGTGGCCAGAATGCTCAATCCAATAGGCAGCGGCTTTCCAGACTTGATTGCGCGAGGAATGGAGCTACCAGCCAAGAGCACAGAGGCAGCAAGGGCCAGCTCGACGCCATAAGCTGCGCGGTTGTTGACGCGAAAGCCACCGAGTATGTACTATTGCGTTTGTTAGATGTGATTGTAGAATAATGGCAGGAAGGTTCAAGACGTACCAGTAGGCCGACGGTGCAACCAGCTGCGATTGAAGGTACAGACCCCGTCCGCACATATCCCGTGATTCCGCCACCAGCGGTGAGGGCACCGAGGATGAGGGCGATGTTACCGAGTGAGCCCTATATATTCAATTAGCATTTGTATAGCAGCTAAAGACCTGACTCGTGTGCGTGAGCAATGAAGTCCGAGTGTCTGCTCACCATTGTTGCTATATGTGAATGATACTGTGAGAAAAAAGGCAGAGAAGACGCGTCAATCACGATGCTCTGAAACTTCCCAAAGTGGCAAAGTAGGTAAAAGTCCAAAAGACGATTGCGAAGATGGCTGGATGTGAGTTAATGATGGGTATTTGCGGGGAGAAGGAGGAGGCCCCCTCCCCAACGGACATCCGAACACCGAAGCTCGCGCGCTGAACAGCCCTAGGGAGCACTCGTCGTAATCCCGCTGCAGCTTGGACCAACCACGAACATCTGGCCTCAAGCTCACACCAGCTGCCCACCAACAGCACCACCACCACCACTATAGCAACACATTTTCGCCAATTCTTTTCCCCCCAAAAGACAAAACGAAAATGGCGCCCAAACAACGCACACCCGGCCCCTCGGAAACCACAACCTCGACCTCGACCTCCTCATCAACGCCGTCGCGACCCAGCAAAGCAAGCGCCAACAACACCAGCGCGTCAGCCATTGCACAGGGAATATGGGATAAATACGTAACCAAGACACCACAGCGGACAAAGCTGCTCGACACATTCCTCGGTTTCCTCGTCGTAGTAGCTGCGCTGCAATTCGCCTATGTAGTCCTCGTCGGCAACTTTGTACGTTACCCTGACTTTACATCTCCCCTCTTTGTCTCTCATAAACAAGCTCGGCTTGAAAGCGAATCCCCTCCGTTTCAGTTTCTGCAGAATACCTGAATTGGTAGCTGACAATTGTGTCTTGCTGGTGATATAGCCATTCAACGCCTTCCTCTCCGGCTTCAGCGCAACAGTCGGCCAATTCGTCCTCACAGCTTCGTTACGCATCCAGACAAACTCGGAGAACAAGAAGCATTTCGAGACTATTTCGCACGAGCGCGCGTTTGCGGATTTTGTCTTTGGGAGCTTGTTGTTGCACTTCTTTTGTGTCAACTTTATCAACTAGAGCACTTCTGGGAAGGAGCGGGGATATACAAGGAATAGGAACGAGCTAACGGCCATGGGAATATTTTTTTTCCTTTTCCGCGGCGAGTAGAGCCTGGATAGGCTGCAGGGTTGCGTGAATGAGGGTGTAGGCAAAACATCGACGTTGACTACATGTAAGAATACAAAAGGCATTGACAGAGGGATTTACAGACAATGATCAGGCTGTGGAATGAGATGTCGACAAGGTTTTTTATCCTGCTACACTATACCCAACCATGCTACCCAAACCAAAATGCAGGAAACCGACATCCGGCATATGATCAAACCTCAACCCATTTCCACCCTTTCATCCCCTATTCTTATCCGTTCAGCTTTCCTTCGCATACTCCCCCAGCCCAAACTCCTCCCTAACCGCCTCACCCAACCTCCTAATCCCCTCCTCAATCTTCTCCCCGGGAGCCGCCGCATACGTGGCGCGAAAGAACAGCGTATCATGCGCCTCATCCGCATCAGCATAGAACCAACTGCCGCGCATAACCAAGGCGCCATGATCGATAACGCGCAAGAAGATGCTTTCCTCAATACTCTCAATACTCTTCTCCGGATATGCAGGATGCTTCCTGAAATCAACCTGCATCCAATGAAACATACCGGCCATGGGTGGTTTCCACGCCATAACGTCCTGCGGGAGGTACTTTGCGCACGCGGCGAGGATGATATCGCGGCGCTGTGTGTACTGTAGGCGGATATGCAGGAGCCAGTCGAGGTAGCCGGCGTGGCCCCAGTGCTCGTCTAGCAGCTTGAATAGAATCAGTTGGGCCATGCCCGAGGGGTTCTGCGTCGACACGTCGGCGTGCTTGG
Source organism: Stemphylium beticola (assembly GCA_029100535.1). Taxonomy (NCBI): domain Eukaryota; kingdom Fungi; phylum Ascomycota; class Dothideomycetes; order Pleosporales; family Pleosporaceae; genus Stemphylium; species Stemphylium beticola. The sequence continues at coordinate 259,190 of JARBXR010000014.1, read as the reverse complement.
AGTAGCGCTCTATGACCTCGGCTGGCGCCGTGATCCACCCGATTCGCGACCCTGGTGCAACCACTTTGGAGAACGAGTCCATGCGGATTACCCGCCCGTCAGTGTCCAGCGAGAGGTAGCTAGGGACGAGGGATTCGATGAATTCGGTGTGGGAGGAGGGGAGCGGTACGGATGGGGTGTTGGGCCCGGTATACGGTTGCATTTGCAGGAAGTAGTAGGGTTCGTCTTCCAGGATGTGGATATCGTGTTTCTGGCACACGGCGTAGAGTTGACGACGCCGCGACGCGCTTTGCGTTGCTCCGGTGGGATTCTGTCCCGTGGGCACCGTGTACAGGAGATGGGGCTTCGGCGCGCCGCGCGCGGCTTGGTCCCAGTTTGACAGTATCTGGTCCATTTCTGTGGGCAGGAGGCCTTCACTGTCTACGGGGACGCCGCATACGCGCACGCCCATTGGCCGTGCGGATTCTACAAATGCAGAGAATGTGTACTCTTCGGAGAGAATTATATCGCCGGGTCGCGTAAACATTCTCAGAAGCATTTCTGTTGCTGACGTGCTTCCGATGGTCATTGTGCATCTCCAGTCTTGGTAGGGTGGGTTGTGCACAAGTTCAGTGTGCTCCGTCATGAAGCGTAGAAGCTGTGCGGAGCCCGAGCCTTGGCCATAGTTGAATGCAGTCGCAATGTCGAAGTTGGACTTGTTCTCGGCGAGATCGTGTTTGCCTGCGGTGATGGTCATCCCAGACTCCCTGGTCTCGGCTTCTGAAAAGTGTCCGACTTGGGGGACCTTGACCGATAGCTCTTCGAATGGGAAGTACTCGCTTGATGGTAGACCACCACCGAGAGAGATGATGCCTGGTGTGCCGAGGAACTTGGCCGCTTCTTTCAAGGAGTTGCCCTTGCGGATGATGGCTTCGTTGGTCATAATGTCTGTACAAATAGGTCAGCTTACTATGCCTGCGGTACACGACCCATGGAGAAAACGTACGACGCCATGACTTGGCTTTTGGCTTGTAGTCATGAGACCTCAGCCTAAAGTTTGCTGTATCGGATGGTGCTGCCACACCCCATTGCGCGGCACTGGTTTTCTTCCTCCTTGCAGGAATCTCATTGCTCTGTACCGGTGCGGCCAGAGGGTTAGGAATAGTAACTCCGGACGTGTCCGTGACGGCTGACACCTCGACTGCAGACGGCGGTGACATGTTATGTGGGGTGCACTCGCTGTTCTTGACTTTCTTTCAGCTTGCAGCAACGTCAATCCTTATCTTCACCCTTGTGCCTCCTTGTCAAACAAAGAAACAAGTATAGTAGTCGACAAGGTATCGAGTTGAAAGTATGTAGAGTGGAAGTTGAAGGTCATGGGAACATGAAGCCTTTAAACTTGACTCCGATGGAATCCAGTACTTGTCAGCTATTTCACGCCCTACAGATGTAGTCCGATACGTGCATGTGGAGCCGCGAACCTATCTACACTTTCGGTAGCGGCTAGCCACGGTTTGGGGAAAGCGACGACAAGCGACTCCGCATATGATACGTGCCAAGACCGTACTATCAAACTTATTGTGTAAGCTGCACGTCCTTTCTCAACTAATCCGTTCTGTAGACAGACAAGTTTACTGCCCTTCTATTATTATGCTACGCCAGCGACAATCATCGAGAATGCATACCATGGGAATGAGGTATTTGCAACGTTTGCGGCCGTGGCTCACATTTGGAAAAGCGGCGTGGACTTTCGTGGTTCAGCACTACGTAAGACCGTGTACATTGGCCAATCGGCGCTTTGGAAGCACCGTCACGAGGTCAAATGTCAGGCACACAGCCGTTTGCATCCGCGTCGAACAGACGATAGCCTTCTCCATTCTATCTTGAACCTCTTCATCATGCAGGTGCTTTTAGGATGCTGTAGCTGAACTAGACTGAAAAGAACCCCGCCAAGAGTAGGAGAGTATTTTGACGCCCAGATCCAAACGCCGTATGCAACAGAAAAGCACCAAACACCGTATATGCGCAGCCATGTTAGAACCAACAAGAACGCATTCATGATGGCAAAACACTCCAATGCATGCAGTAGGAAAGAAAATGCAAATCGGGTATAAGAAGCGGACACAAACGAAGCATGAAACAAATCATGCTTTCTCACATTACCACACAGTTTTCGTCCTTTTCTTTAGGATCCTTTTCCTTTCCGCCTTTTTCTTTTTTGAGCTTGTTCTTATCATTGCTGGTTGCTGGAGAATGCGGTTGCCCGGATGCGGCGGCTTGGATGATTGCAAGGCGTTGCTTTGCCCTTTCATCCCCGGAATCGGCAGCTTTGACGTACCATACGTTGGCTTCCAGAGGGTCTCTCCGGCAGCCAATGCCCATTTCGGTGAAGTATCCACAGGCATACTCGGCTTTTGGAAGACCTAGTGCTGTTAACAAAGGTTCTGTGTGCAAGACACAATGAGTTGCACTTACCATGCCCCGCAGCTTTCTTAGCCCATTCGTATGCCTCATTTTCATCCTTCTCCAGAACAGGTTCGGCGCCAACCAGGTACCAGGCGCAGAGGTTCATCATTGCCTCTGGGATGTCAGCCTGGGCGGCACAATTATAGTAGTGCACTGAAAGTGCAGCATCCTTCGGACATCTCAACAAGCCGTGTTCGTAAGCTTCTCCAAGCTTCAGAGCGGCCATTGAGTTTCCCAGCTCAGCAGCTTGTGTAAATAGTTGCACAGCATAGACTTCGTCCTTGAAGATGTCGTCTCCGTAGCCCGTCTCATGCAGCAGAGCAAGCTCGTATGGCGCGATGTTGTACTGGAAGTCGGCCGATTCAGAGGCTCGCTTCAGCCATTTCAGGCCCTCTCTATATTTATTTTGAAGGCCCATGTCGCCTCTTAGGCAAGCCTTTCCAAGACGTGTCGCGGCTCCAGGATGGTTTTTGGATGCTGCCGCACGGTAGAATTGTACAGCTTTGGCATAGTTCTTGCTGCACCCCCAACCAAATTCATAGCAAAGCGCGGTGCGGAATCCAGACTCAGCATGGCCATGCTTGCTGGCAGCCACAAATAGCGGGAACGCTCGATCATAGTCTGGCTTGTCTTTGTTGAACAAACCTGACGCATAGCCATCTGCGAGGTAGTACTGTGCAAATGGGTAACTGCGGTCGGCTAGCTTCTGGAGAATCTGCCGTGCTTCCTTCAACAGATCTGTCGAGGACATGCCATGTTCGCTATTTGCACCCTCTGTCGCCATGACTTCGCGTGCAACCTGTATCATGAACAGAGCAAACTCGTACTGAACAGAGCTGTCTTGTGTCTTCTTGACGTTTGCCCTGTACATTTCCAGTGTCTTCTTCTCGTCGAGCAGCGAGGCATTCTGTCCCACGGCGCCTCGCAGTCCGGCATTACCAAGATTCGTCACAGGCGCAACCTGTTGGTTGTAGGGGAGATTGGTCAAATCAATGTAAGAAGATTCCGGCCTAACATCCGGTGAGCGCCGAGTGGACGAAACTTGGCGAGCATAATGGTTGGGTGATCCATTTGGTGATGGAGGCCCTACCACGGAAAGACGCGGGGATTGTGTGCGACCTCGTACATTTAATTCCGAGCCCAATGTATATGCGGAGCTGGGTCTTGGGACAGTGGTCCGCGGAACCTGTAGCGGCCCTTCACCCCCATAACTGTATACACGGCTATTCCGTCCGCTATTATCGTTTGAAGAATGCTGCGAGCCAGCCGTCGGGGATTGTGTGGTTTCGCGGGGAGAGTGTGTGGCTGCCGGCGGGGTGGGCTGGTCAGGGAAATATCCAGGTTGGTATTGCTCGCGGGGAGTATATATGTGTTCGGTCTCCTCGTGCGCGTTTGCAACATCCATCTCGGCGACGTGGGAATATCGACTACCGTACGATCCGTCGCTTATGTGCAATTGTCTGAAAGGGATGTTTTGCGTGGCCGGAATGGAGCCTGCTGAATATCTATTCGCGCTTATGTCTGGTGTTTCTCTTGAGGGTGTTCTGGAATGCCCGTTGGAGTTTTGATTAAAGGAAGAGTCTGATTGTCTTGAATCGCGTCCTCCTGCTATTGTTTCATTACGATCGTCAAAGGTGAAAGAAGGGATGGAGCGATGCCGCGCGGAGCTGTGCGGTGCTGGCTTCGGATGCTGGGAACTACGGAAGGCGTTTGACTCTGGCCGAGCTGCGTCGTAAGCTTCTTCGTCGAGTGGAAGAGGTGGCAAAGCTCTCGATGGTGGTGTCGAGGTAGCCTCGGACATTGCTTCAACGTTGCTCCGTTTCCCCCTTCGTCAGATCTGGTGACAGTGTTATGTCCCGCCTCAAAGACCTGACTCGCTGTAGCGGCGGGGCACTAAAGTGGTTCCCTCAAGTGGCCCTCGATGTGCTCGCGACACTGTGAGGCGTGCGCACGCGATAAGAGACGGACTTGGGTACTGGACCAGATTTTGCTATGAATCTGTCAGTGCCTGAATTGCGGTGTGACAGGATACAAATTGATCATTTGGCGACGTGCGCATGCACAGGATGCTGAACCCTGGGTTGGAGATCTTCTCGACGGGCCCGGGGGCGGTTAGACTCACCCGTGGACACGCAAGCGGGATTCCAAGGGTCCCGAGATTTCGCACTTGATAGCTTCGATAGCCTAAGACCCTGAACGTGACCCCAGAGCAAAGTATTTCGGAACAGTATCACGTATTCAGATTTTTTTTTCAAGATGCACGCGAAAGCGCAAGGTGGCAATTATCTCTTATATATTACCCCACATACTGCAGGCGGAGTTTCTCGTATGCACAGGCGAATAGTGGCTGAGGCGGCAACGCTCGGCTTGCTGAGCAAGCGAGATGGGTGTGTGACCTTGAGACACGAGCACTATCGATCTCTGATTCGGTTTGATCCGATAGGGGGCTGCAGGGAATCAATGGCGGCTCACGGGGGAAAGACTGCTCTTGGCAAAGCGACCATGCGGATGCGGAGGAATTTCAGCTTTACAATAGGACGGTGCATGAGCATTCGACAACGGCAACTGGGCGCCAGGCTGGGCGGTATATATAAGGACGCGGCCGGCGGAGTGAGCGTCAGGAAGAGGCGGCGTCATGATTTCCAGCAGCGATCGTGGCAGGAAGGAGGCCTCAAATGGTGGCCAAGACAAACACGTTGAGGTTCTATTGTGTCCGGCCTGAAGCATCCTTCTCAAGCCCCTGGGACTACTTGCAACTATCGAAAGGCTGAACATGTGACCAATGCTATGGCGGAGGGGCAGCCGTCCAGGCCAATACATTGACCCGAGTGGAGCCAACCTGCAAGGCGCGTGCAATGGAGAAGATTACTCCATGGAATGACATTGTGGAGCAGTCTGTGAATGGACTTGGCTCCACCTGTTCCGTCTTACTTTGCTGTAAGCACTTGGAATTTATGGTAGAATTCAGCGCATGCCGGCCCGCTCGTACATGTATTGTACAAGGTGGATCATACACAGCCTTCCCAATAGAGTAGCTGCAATGAGGTAAGTGGCAGAAATACGAGGCCAAAGGACCCACCATGCTCGATAGCACAAGACAGGCCTATAATGACATGCTTAAAAGCAGATGATGATGGGGAAAAGGAGACGTTTTGTCCAGTAGACGAGGGAAATATTCTGGCGATCCAGGGTTCGGCAAGCGTTGTCCTGCAGGAAATGCATCTAGGCGCACTGTCGAAATGCGGCGTATGCAGGGGTGCAGGACGTGTAGCATAGCATAACCCGTTCCTGGGTACAATCCAGGTGGGCGGCGTGGTGTGACAGCGACATGTGGCGACGACGACGACGACGGCGACAACGACCATGGCGCTGGCACTGGCGCTGGCGGCGAGGGCACTGAGAGTAGATTGCAAGTCTCGTCAACAAACACAGGCTTTGCGCCGTCGCATATACAAAAGTCATCCATGTCCAAGGCCCAGCTCGACCAGCCGTATTGGCCCTAGTAGCTGGGGGAACAGGGCTGAAAATAGCTCACGGCTCGCCATGCGATTCGCGGGTGGTGGACGGCGACAAGGGGTACCTCGCCCCATCAAGCCGTCCATCTAGGGCGCTGTTGACCTCGCAACACCTATTGTCCAGGGTGGAGCGGCTTTTCTCTCGTCGCTCGTTTGACCGTCTTTCGCTGTGTATATTGTTGTTTCTGCCATTTTGCGACGGCACCCTCGTTTCGTTCCTGTCACGGCCGGCCACCACTCGCTGAAGCGCCGAAACTATCGCGGCCGCCTCTCTACACATTCTACCCACCTACCCACCCAGCACCCTTGCACATTGCTCCAGCATCATCGCATCCACAACAGTCGGCAGCTTCATAGAGCCGCATCCATATTCTTCCCAGCGCCGACCGGCGCCCCGCAGCCCTACTGCGCACCAGCAACTGAGCTTGCACCTCTCACGCCATGTCCATGCCCCAGCGACCAGAGCCGTCGTCTCCCCGGCGGGAGCGCCGCCATTCACATCGAAACTCGCAATCGCGGCGACCGCGGAGGACGTCCGACTTGGAGAGCTCGCGCTCGCACGACCGCACCAATAGCAAAAGCGATGCCACAGCCTATTCACGGCCGCTGCCTTCGCCCGGCACACCCGTTCCCATGGAGCGCGATCCCATAATGCGAGGCCATCACGACGCTTCAGCAGGCCCGGAATTGGGCAGGAAACGCAGCCTGATCAGACCTGAGCGCCAGCGAAACGACCCGAGCCAGCCGAACTATCACTATCGCAAACACGCCCAGCGCATGGACGTCCACCCCTCGACCACCGGCAATGACCCCATCTTGGAAGACCGCCTCGAAGCTGAGACCATCAGCTCAGATAGCACGGACGTCAAGCCCCCGCACATGCGAAACGCCTCCAGTGGGGGTTACAATGACAAGGAGGCTCCGCTCGACGACGGAGAGCCGCGGATACAGCGCAAGCTGACGAGCAAGACCATGGAAGCCCGCGAGAAGCAGCGCCAGAAGGAGCAGGACAAGCTACGCCCACCCAGCCTGTGGAACGTCTACTGTGCCATCATAACATTCTGGTGTCCAAACGCCGTCCTCAAGTGCTTTGGGAAACCACAAAAGGCCCAGCAGCGCGCTTGGAGGGAGAAGGTCGGACTGGTCAGCATCATCTTGCTGATCTGCACATTCGTTGGATATCTCACCTTTGGTTTTACCGAGACCGTCTGTCCCGCTGGTGGCAACGCCCGCCTCAGGACCAACGAGGTCGGAAACGGCTACCTGATCATCCATGGCAAAGCCTACGATCTTGCTCAATCCAAACATCCCCGCGCTCGTGGCATCCCTGAAGACGCCAACGTGCTCTTCGATCTTCCCGAGAAGCACGGCGGCCAAGATGCCAGTTTCCTTTTCCAGAACGTCAACGGCGCCTGCAAAGGACTCATCACCGAGAAGGAGAACTCTGGTATCCCCACTACTGGCAACGGAGATCTGGGCTGGTATTTCCCATGCCGCCTCTACAACCAGGATGGTTCTACCAAGCCCAATACGACGTTCTTGGAGTACAACGGTTACATGTGCCACACCTCGGACAATGCCCGCCGGGCTTTCTACAGCTTGAGGGACGCTGGTGACGTTTACTTCACTTGGGACGATATCCGCAACAGCTCGAGAAACCTCATGGTTTGGGGTGGTGATGTGCTGGACTTGGACTTGCTCGACTGGTTCAACCGGACCCAGGTAGAGACTCCCCCTATCTTTGACGAGATCCGCCAAAACCCAGCCGTGCGCGGTGTAGATGTTACGCGCGCATACTCCTCCAGCTACGAAAAGCAGGTTGCTCGATGCTTCACCGAAACCATCAAAGTCGGTTCCATTGACACGGAGAGCATTGGCTGCATCGCCTCCAAGGTCGTCCTCTACGTTTCGCTCATCTTCATTCTGGCTATTGTTATGGCCAAGTTCGTCCTCGCATTGATCTTCCAGTGGTTCATCAGCAAGAAGTTTGCTGCCACGAAAACATCACTAGGTCCAGTCGATTCCAAAAAGCGAAAGCAGCAGATCGAAGAGTGGAGCGACGACATTTATCGCCCACCTCCAAAGCTCATGGATCCCGCCTCTAGCTCTGACCGTACCAGCAGACGTGGCAGTAGCTTCTTGCCGGCTACTTCGAGGTTCACCAGCCCCTACTCTGTTGATAAGAACACCAAGACGCGCGCCCCGCCCACGACCATGACCAGTCAAAGCGCCGCATCTCGCCTGCTTGGATCCAACGGTGCCATGTACAAACAACTCAACGCCAGCCACGGCACGCTACCCATGGACCCCAAAACCAACACACAATTTACGGCGCAAGAGTCTCGATCTGATTTATACCTTTCCGGTAACACCGAAACCAACCGTTACTCCAGCGTTGAGGGCTCAGGGCCCTCGGGTTTCACCCACGAAGCCGTCGTACCTCAGCCTCCTCCAGAGTGGCAGCCCTTTGGATACCCATTGGCCCACACCATCTGCCTGGTTACTGCTTACTCCGAGGGCCCGGAAGGTCTGCGAACCACGCTTGACTCGATTGCCACGACCGACTATCCGAACAGTCACAAGTTGATCCTCGTCATCTGCGACGGCATGATCAAGGGTCACGGAGAAGATATGACGACACCCGAAGTCTGCCTTGGTATGATGAAAGATCACGCGGTTTTGCCCCACGAGGTTCAAGCCTATTCGTACGTCGCCGTCGCCAGTGGCTCAAAACGACACAACATGGCCAAGATCTACTCTGGTTTCTACGACTATGGTGAGACAACGCGGATTCCCAGTGAGAAGCAGCAACGTGTTCCGATGATGCTCGTGGTGAAATCTGGTACTCCCGATGAGGCAAGGAAGTCGAAACCCGGTAATCGTGGAAAGCGAGACAGCCAGATCATTCTCATGTCGTTCCTGCAGAAGGTCATGTTTGACGAGCGTATGACGGAGCTCGAGTTTGAGATGTTCAACGGTATCTGGAAGATAACTGGCATTTCTCCCGACTTTTACGAGATCGTGCTCATGGTGGACGCGGATACGAAGGTGTTCCCTGACAGTTTGACGCACATGATCTCAGCCATGGTAAAAGATCCGGACATCATGGGACTCTGCGGCGAGACCAAGATTGCCAATAAGCGGGATTCGTGGGTTTCTATGATCCAGGTGTTCGAGTAAGTGCTGTCGTCGTGTTTTACGATCGCGCCACTAACCATGATAGATATTTCATCTCCCACCACTTGGCCAAGTCATTCGAGTCGGTCTTCGGTGGTGTCACTTGCCTACCGGGATGTTTCTGCATGTACCGCATCAAGGCACCCAAGGGCGGACAGAACTACTGGGTCCCGATCCTGGCTAATCCGGACGTTGTTGAGCACTACTCGGAGAACGTGGTCGACACGTTGCACAAGAAGAATCTGCTGCTATTGGGCGAGGATCGCTATCTTTCGACGCTGATGCTCAAGACATTCCCCAAGCGGAAGCAGGTTTTCGTGCCGCAAGCCGTGTGCAAAACCACGGTACCGGACGAGTTCAAAGTCTTACTGTCACAACGTAGACGATGGATCAATAGTACGGTCCACAACCTGATGGAGCTTGTGCTAGTGCGAGATCTGTGTGGCACCTTCTGCTTCAGCATGCAGTTTGTGGTCTTCATCGAGTTGATCGGAACCCTGGTTCTACCGGCCGCCATTGCCTTTACATTTTACCTAAGTAAGCCCCCGTACCCCTTGGTGAATCTTTGGCTTTGCTGACCACGTCCAGTCGCTATCGCCATCAAAGCCGCCGTTCTTCACACAGAAGCTCCTGTCATACCCCTCGTTCTCTTAGCGCTCATTCTCGGTCTGCCTGCCGTCCTCATCATCGTAACGGCTCACCGATGGTCCTACGTGGCGTGGATGTTTGTCTACCTGCTGTCGCTGCCGGTTTGGAATTTTGTCCTGCCGACGTACTCGTTCTGGAAGTTTGACGACTTCAGTTGGGGTGACACTCGAAAGACAGCGGGAGAAAAGACGAAGAAGGCGGGATTAGAGTATGAGGGTGAATTCGACAGCAGCAAAATCACAATGCGCAGGTGGCGTGACTTTGAAGCAGGTAAGGTGCACAACTTCTCGCGATAATGCAGTCACTGACGTTGGGCACCAACAGAGCGGAGACTTAAGACACCAGCGGCGACATCGGCTGGCGGATGGCCACAACATCAGCAGCAGCAACAGCAGCAGGGATACGATCAGTACTATGATAATTAGAATTTTCAGTGTGGCGTCGCGAAGGAAGGAGAGGTGTGCATCGGTACTACGTTGCTTCTTCTGCATCGCCAGTGTGTTTGTCTAGTTTACGCCATTTCTATCACGGTTACGGGCCTTTAGAGATTCCCACCTTGCGTTTGGCGGGTCGTTTAGGCTCTACATAGTAGTAATACATGTCTACTGCATGCATGGCCAGCCATGACGAGATGTTTGCGTGAGATGACTGACGTCGCATTACTTGTGCAGTGTTGTTTCGCAGTCTCGAGTTTGGCCTTGTGCAGCGTGGAGCGGTTTGGGGGTGGGCCAATAGAGGCCCGTTGGATGGAGCGATCTGGTGGCTTGCTGTCGTGGAGTGCCAGCACCGTTCTCCACCCCCCAAGACGGCGAGGAGAGACAACAACGGCGTTTGAGCCACAGTCTGGGGAGGCCGGTCGCGAGAATGGGTTTGATTTGTTCCACGATTTTAGCCGTACGACGGTTTCGGCAGCGGCCATGGCGTCACCCTTTTGCTCCAAGGCATCAGGTTAGCGAAGCCGGTGTGCTGCCTGTGTCCCAAAAGAGGCCTGACAAGAGCAAAAGTGGAGGGGGAGGCAGGCCAGTGGCTATGTGGTTGTGTGACGTGGAGTGGACACTGCATATTCGTCGTCTCGTCTTGGCTCGTGAAGGTTGTGGTGTTGGCAGTGCCATGTGAGTTGTATCACCGAGTGTGGAGACGCGGGCGACGGCTTAGCCCTGGGCGACGGAGAGCGAGCTTGCGCCCGGTGACAGGGTGGAGTTGACCAGCAGATACACAGATCTGTCGTCTGGAGATGGCTGAGATCGTGGAGTCGCTAGTCAGGCCCTGGGGAAGTGGGTGGTCCGATCCCCTCGTGTTCAGTCTAAACTAGAGGCATGTCGGGAGAGCACCTGGGCACCGACAAGGGGGTGGGCGGGGTGCTCGCCGCGAGAATTGGGGATGGGCTTGAGGATGAAAGGGTATATATCTGACGAGCTTCTAGGCAAGAGGCCGCGGTTCCCGACGCGCATAGACAAATGCATATCCTTTTACGGGAACTGACCTTGCCCTGCAGCCCCCGACCCTTTGCGCAGCCAATAGCCGACAAAAGCGACGCTGGCAGCCAGCGACCCCACACTTTCTGGCTGGCAGGACGCCGCAGACGTGCCTGTTGCTCGCATGCAGCGTGTCCTGGAGTAGGCGACCGAAGAGACGAGAGGCAGCTCAGGGCCCAGTCAGACTGCGCAGCGCCGCCATCAGCCAGTCAGGCCCTACATAACTTGTAGCTTTCTGCCAGTCTGGCCTGCGCCGAGCCCATGCTTCGGCCTAGTCGCCTGGCTCTCTCTCTACCCCCCACGCCCTTTTACGCCTATACATTGCGCCGCAGCGCCGCAGCGCCGCAACGCCTCTCGACGACTACGACTGCAGCAAACCCACCGGCCTTGTAGCATCTGTAAACCCCCCCAATTCACTGCCTCGGCGGCCCCGCGAAACTGGCTATTAGGCCAACAGCGGTCGTCGATGGCCAGCATGCACGCCGACCACAGCTGGACCGCGCCACACTCCACCACGACAGATCCCACAACGCCGCCGCATGTCCAACCCTCCCCTGCCGATTGCCCTCACTCTCCCGATGCTCTGGCCGCTGCCGTGACCCTCGCGACACTGTCCGACAACAGCTCGCCCGCCAGCCACGGTGACCCTGACCATGACCAGGGCCAGGACCAGGACGAAGATCTGGACGACGACGATGATGATGATGATGATGATGATGATGATGATGATGATGACGACGGAGGGATATCATTAACAGATTACCAGCAATTCATGGAGGCCATGCCGGCAGCACATGAGACGGATGGCGAAGAAGAAGAGCAGGGCGAAGGATGGGCACCACTCGACGTACCAATGCAACAATTCCTATCCCAAGCACCCGCCTATCTTACACTCAACCACCCTTTTGAGATATTCCAAGTCTCCAGCACGCCTCACCATACCTCCACCACCCACATGCCGGCCCAGTCCGTTTACATGAGTCATCTCTCGAGCGGAGACCCTGCACTTGAGCCACCACCTACACTCAACGAGCCGCATCTGAGCATTCAGGACAAGGACGCCTTTTGCCCCATCACCTCGTACTTCCAGCATCACTTTGATCCCACCAAGGCCATTGTTCCTGGTCTGGACCTCATCCAGGTTCCAAAGGCCATCACCCAGGACGACCTCCAGTGCGACCGCTATGACTACCAAGGCATCGACTGGGAGGTACGCAAGACCATGCGCTCAGCTGTGCGGGATGCGCGGTTTGAATTCGAGAGCGGAAAGCTGTCGCCCAGGCTGAGGCAAGTTCGAAAGGTAGGAAACCTTGTATCTGCCCCATGACTCCACCTAACACCTCTCAGGACATACCCCCTACGCCTAACACAGATGCCTTTTTCAAATTCAAAAGGATCAATACCACACCCCGTGCCTTTGTCCCCCACTTTCAGTTGCGAAACATTATGACTGCTACATCTCGCAACGACATCTACTACGCATATGGCCACCGCGTATACCGAACAGATGCCGACGGGACCCCCGAAGACATTGTCGTAGACCTTAATAAACGCATAGCTCATGACGGCTCGATAACCACAGTTGCCTCTCAAGACAATGTCCTCGTCGCCGGTGCTTTCGAAGGCGAGTACGCCATCACTGACCTCTCCTCGACGTATGGATCACCGTGTACATTTGGCCGCACCACCGACTTTGCAACCGACACCAAATCACGAATAGTAAACCACATGCACATGTTCCACTCACGGCGCTCCTATGCCCCGCAAGCAGCCCTATGTTCCAACGACCACCGCCTCCGCATCCTAGACTGCGCCACCAACACATTCACAAGCAACTTCCTCTACCCGGCCGCCGTAAACTGCTCGGCGACCTCGCCCAACGGCCGTCTCCGCGTCGTAGTCGGTGACTTCCAAGAAACACTCATCACAAACGCCGAAACAGGCGAAGCGTTCGAAACGCTAAACACGCACGCCGACGACGCCTTTGCCTGCGCCTGGGCCGACGACGGCATCCACGTCGCAACCGCGGCCCAGGACTCGACGATCGTCATCTGGGACGCCCGCTCCTGGCGCGGTCCCCTCGCCGTCATGAAATCCGAACTCGCAGTGCCCCGCTCCCTGCACTTTTCCCCCGTCGGCTCCGGCCCCCGCGTCCTCGTCGCCGCAGAGGCTGACGACTACATCAACATCATCAACGCGCAGACGTGGGATTCCAAGCAGGTTTTTGACTTTTTCGGCCCCGTGGGCGGCGCGGCGTTTACGCCCGATGGTCAGTCGCTTTTTGTGGCTAATGGCGAGAAGAGGTTCGGTGGCATCATCGAACTTGAACGTACCGGTTGGGCGGAAAGGACCGCCCGTAGGCCTAGTCTGGAGCCGCTGCATCACGACGATCTTGTTACGGATTGGGTGGCTGAGGAGGCGTTGGCGGAGCATGTGAGGGTGCAGAGTGGGGCCGTACAGCGGCGTAGAAGACATGTTGATGTTCTGATGAGGGTTGTGGTATGACATGAGTACTGTAGATGTATTTGGTGGAGGGAAGGGGGGCTTGGTGATGTTCGGCTGAGATTCTGGACATCTTTGTTTTGAGAAGCGCAAATATTTGGTATCGTCTTTCTGCTTTTACTTCCGTCTGGGGAGGGAGAGAGAGAAGTGGGGAAAAAGTTGGAGGAGGATGATGAGTTTTTCTCTCACGCTCTTATGTTTTTCCACGCTATTTTCTTTGCTGTTTCACTTGCTGTTTCTGCTGAGGGCAAAGCGCTGTGGGAATCGGGTTTGCGATGGATTGGAATGGAATGGAATGGGGTAAAAAGGGAAGATACCACGGCATTCGAGCCACATAGTGAAGGGATGCGTTTTCTCTTTTTTTTTCTCTCCTAGAGATGCGATATCGTAATCAGCATTTAGTATTCAAACATAATCATATCAGAACCGATCATGTGAAAGTGTATGCAAAAAAACATGGTATCAAGATTTCTTTGTGTAAACAAGACTTGTTTTAGTATTTTTTCCCTCTCTAACACGATCGCGTTTGCATCATCGAGCTTCGCTGCGGTTATAGCATGTGTAGCAAGAATTTCCAATAGCCTCCACCAAAGAAGTCGTCGTCATCGCCGTTAAACGCCTTGGAATCATTACCCCCAACGCCGTCAAATGCAGTTTTTCTTCTTCCCCGCAAGTAAAAGACGAAAGCTTAGACGAGCAAGACGGCGTTTAAGCATCCGTCGTTTTCGGGGTTGTTCGTGATTCTGTTGGTTAACGTTAGTCTTGGATGAGTCCTGGGTATGTTGCAAAGAGAGACTACATACTGAGCATAGCGACCCCAGACAACCTTTCCTCCGGCAGTTACGAGACCGAGTTCGGAGACGTTGACTTCGATAATGGTGCCCTTTGTTAGCACACCCAACTGGGTGTACATGGGTTGTTGCGGGTTCTTCTTCACGGAACTGTAACAATGTTGTTAGCATGCTGCTTCCCCATCGGATTTAGATCGAGAAGTAATAACATACATGATTGGCAGCTGAACCGTTACGTTGAGTTCAGGGTGGGTGACATTGGCCTTCTTGTAACGCAATCCCATGGGCCTGATGAAGCGCTCGTATTTGACGGGACGACGAGTGAAGCCGGGACCGACAAAAGTAGGCTTGGTAATCATCCTCTTCCACGACTTCTTCTTGGTCTTCTTACCCGTCTTGACGACGCTGAACATCTCCTCCTCGGAAATGCCCTTGACCTTGGGAAGCGGGACGGAGAACCTCGCCGCCTTTTCGTTACGCTTCTGCTTGATGGCTGAAGACAAGGCCTTGGCGTTCTTTTCGTTGGACCGGTCCAACAGATACGATGGAAGCGCTTCCGTGGCGGGCTCGGGTGCCTCGTTGGACTTTACGTTTCGCTCTTCGTGCGCGCGAATCTTCTGCTTCATCTGGATCTTCTCCTTCCTGCGCTTCTCGGCATATTGCTTCGCCCTCAATCCGCGGAAGTTCTGCGCCTTCTTCGAGGCATTGTGGCCCTCACGGGCAAGCTTCTTGCGCTGGCGCTCATCGTGATCGAAGCGCTTTCCGTGCCTGTGATGAGCCGTGTGTTAGCGTGATGCTTCCGTGCGCGCCGACAGCGTGGAAAGTGGGGGAGGACAACAACTTACTGCTTCGTAAAGCGCTCGATGTACTCGTTCTGAGGCATGGTGACTACCTCTCCGTGTGGTGGGTTGGTATGCTAAGGGTAGGTAGGTGGTAGAGTGGAGCGCATCTTGCCTCTCCAAAAAGTTCGGCACTAGCCCCCACTAGCGGCGCGCCATACGGGAATCTTCAAATCGGACCTCCGCAACACCCAAGAATCCATCAGCCCATTGCAACCCAACCGAGACTATGACAATGGCGCTGCTAGCTCGAACCGCACGAAATACCCTCCTGGAGTCGAGATGGACTCTCCAGCCAGCCATATTCCGCGCTGGAATAACGACAGTATCGCATAACCTCGACACATCAAACACACCAGAGCCGCTCATCCAGTCCGCGCACCGTATATCCGACGAAGCCAAAGAGCGCGCTCAAACAACGCAGCCCCTACCCGGAAACGCACAAGACGCCGCTTCCACAAACGCAATCAAAGCATCACCACATGCCCGCTCCGACATCGTCTCCCACACCCTCACACCCTCGATCCGGTCCCTCCTCCCCCTCCTGCACTCGCAACCAGCACACTACATCACCGCCCACCTGCACGGCCGCCCCTACCTCCTCACCCGCGGCGACACCCTCCGTCTCCCCTTCCACATGCCACACGTCCAGCCCGGTGACGTCCTGCGTCTCAACCGCGCCACACACATTGGCTCGCGCGACTACACATTAAAAGCACCCGAGGCCATCAAGGGCAACTCGGACCACGGAAAGAAGGTGTTTTATCTCGATGAACGGTTGTTCACGTGCAGAGCGCGCGTCGTGGGCGTCGAGAGCGAGCCGTTGAGGGTCGAGGAGAAGACGAAGAGGAGACGGAGACATGTCAAGCATGTTAAGAGTAAATTGCACTTTACCGTGCTCAAGATTAGTGATCTGGAGGTTAAGAGTCTGGAGGAGTATGAGGCCGCCTTGGCACAGGAGGGCGGAGAGGAGAATGAACAATAGTGGGGGTTCATCAACATAGCAACGCGCAATGATGGCTCTCTGATTGTATTATATGTACCGATATCAAGACTCGGAAAGTACGAGTCGGGGAAACATACATGACCGTTCAAAGGAACTCCAGTGTTGTGTTTCTTGTTCATGACTAAGTATACATTTGGGTATATGTGATCCCGTACGCCGATTATGCTTGTTCAACTACTTGCGAGACTCGCTGCTGGTTGCACTGCTCCTCTACTAGTGCACGACTTGCGCAGCATAAAAGTCGGGATGCTGGTTCTGGATCATGGATGTGACCTTTTCCACCTCTTCTGCCAGACCCGTGACGTTGGCGTCCCATTTGCGCAGTTCATTGCCCACCACCCGCTCGGCATGGCCCGTCTTGCGCTCTCCACTGGCCTCGCCCTCAAAGAAGACATATCGGTCGATTTGGTCAATGTAACCTGCTAGACGGCCCTGCTCCAACATCTTGGCTGCATAGTCTTCTGCTTTCTCCGCGTCAATGCCCAGCAGTTCGCCCAGTTGATCGAAGCCGATGTTATTGTAGAGCTTTGATGCGCCGAGTAGGTTGTGTTCGAGAATAGCCTTTTCCAGCACGGTCAAGCCGTCTGAGCCTCGGGCGAGATGGTGCGGGTCGAGCTTAGCGGAGAAGGCCTTGATCTCGGCAGGGGTAAGCAGACGGTTCAGGAAGATCTTCTCCAAAATGGCATAGTCGTCGGCAGAGCTAGCTCGGTCGTCTTTGTAAAGTTTGGCCAGCATCTTCCCTCGTTGTGGACCTGCTGGAGCGAGGACGGTGCAGATGATGGCCCTTCCCAGGAACCTGTCTCGCTCTTCACTATCCACCAATGGCTCATTGCTTATGCCGTAGTACGCCTGGGCAGCGTCGAGGAACGAGCGCTGAGAGTCAAGAATGCGGGCCTGGCTGAGGTGGAACATGACCTTGGTCTCCTTGTCTTGGACGCTGAAGATGATGTTCTTGATCTTGTTCAAGTGTGTGTATGCGCTCGTCGGATCGTCCTCCTCCAGATAGCACCGCACTATCCGGATCCATACCTTGGCCTTTTCATCGGGTGTGACCGATTTTTGTGTTGACTCTAGGTTGATGGTAGCGAGCGTCTGCGCGGACCGCCTGTAGTCCTCGTTCTCTTGGAATGCGTCGGCCAGGGCTTGCTTGATCTGTGTATCCTGCTCTTCATACTGTCCGGCGCCCTTGGACTGTAGAAGTGTGATGACCCTCTCGCCAACCTCAATCTTGGAGTCTGGATCTTTGACAGTCCGGAAGGCGTCTACAAAGGCAGCGAGGAGTGGGCGGAGAACGACTATGCCAAGCGAATCGTCGAGGAGAGTTTGTGCGTATGCGTTGAGGTCGGCGGAAACATTGTTTGATGACCCGACAATCTGCTGAAGAAGGGCTGTGTATTGGGAGGGCTTGTCGCTGACGGGTGCGGTTTCGATCTGCTGCAAGGCAGTGGTGACAGCTTGCGAAGCCATGATTGAGCAAGCGTAATCTACTAAGTTGACTTGATTGGGCGGGCGTAGACAAGTATGAGTATTAGAAAGGCGAGTATAAAGTACGCAGGCACGTGTTTTTTTTAGCTGCCAGTACAAAAAGAGAGTATCGACATCAAGGCCCGGTTCAAGGTGGTAGGCAGCAGACGTGGGGCAATTGGCAGTTGGGCAAGCGCGAGGCTGCGCGACTGTTCTCCGCATTATCGATAAACAGCTTGGCACGCTAACGCGAGCGCGCGCCGGGAACGAGCAACCACGACCGGCCCTGTTGCCTTCACGGTTCACTTTCGCTTGGTCGCCTCTGTGTCACTCATCTATCTCTCCACGCGCCTACTTCCTTTCAGTCTCTACCATCATTTTCACCACGAATGACACACTCGCTACCCATCACAACACATTACATCACGCTCCACACGTCGTCATGAACGGCATCAAGGCAGACCCTGACGTCAAGATGGACCCAGATGCCTCCACCCCAGGCGGCGGCTTCATGGACGACGAGTTTTACGAGGACACGGGCGAGATGATCATCAACAAGGATGGCCCAGAGAAGGACATTTGGCTCACGCGCATACCTCCGTGGCTGTACGATGCAGTTTCCAAATGGGACGACCTCGCCGACGGCAACGACAGCGATCAGATACAAATCGGTGAAGTCTATGGTTTCGCCACAACGAGCGGAATCGACCAGTCAAAACCTATGCGCGTCTTTCTCAACGATCGCTGGCGCGCAAAGTCGAACCTGCCCTCTGCCTTCCAGCTAGATCCCGCACCAGCCACCGACACCGTACTAGGAAACACATATGTCTTCACGGAAAAGGACCTACCGGGCTTCCGAGGTCAAGGCTACGGCTACGGTAGAGGAGGCCAGCAAGGAAGCTTCGGCGGTGTGCAAGATCCCAAGGCGCGCATCCAAAAGCGAAGCAAGTACAAGAAGGCTATTCCCAAGCAGACGGCCCTCATTGGCCACGCCACAAGGCAGTACAACGCCAACCCTCTCGAGACAAAAGAATACAAGGATTTCAGCGCCGCGCGCATCAAGCAAGCCATTCAAGGCTCTCATACAACCACCATCATCACAAAGGACACCGAGGTTTCCGATGTCAACAACTCCATTACACTCAACAACCGATTCAAGAACTTCATCAGGCCCATGACTAAAGGAAAATCGCAACAGAACAAGGCTGCTCGTATGGCGAGGTCCGATCTTATCGATTTCTTGCATACTTTGTTCGACGAGTATCAGTACTGGCCGATGAAGGCCATCAAGCAACGCACAAAGCAGCCCGAGCAATACCTCAAAGAAGTTCTCGGCGACATTGCGCTCCTCGTCAAATCTGGACCCTTTGCAAGCAACTGGAAGCGCCAAGCCGTCTTCGAGAACCAACGCGACACCAGTAAACAGGCAGAGGCAGCAGCGCCGGAAGGTCCGGGTGATGGAGAGTCAGAGGGCGAGGATGAGATGGAGGATGTAGTATAAAGGATTAGCCAATTCGGGCTTAACAATCACATAGACTATCTACACCTGATATTATCTTTGTGTTGAATTAGTCTCGGCAACCACATCACCCGCTTTGATGTCAATGCCTAACATCCTAAGCTATCCAAGCTACTTCCCCCTAACCTCTAATAACCCTTTAACCGTCATCTTCTATAACTTGGCTCTCTATAGCTGCGCGATTTTTTATAGCCGAAATCCATGCGCTCTAGCGTATTACTAAGTCGCTAGTCGTACAACAATCAGGGAAGTATATACAATTGACGCGGACCGCTATCAGTCTTACGCGTATATTTTCGTCCGAAAACATAAATTAATCAGCGTCTCCGCTAGCTAATGTAAACTGACCATAGCCTAATTTTGTACCATTTCCCCTCCTGCTGTACATTGTACAAGCCACAGCTACCTCTTCTCGCTACTTAAGCCCGGAAGCAATTGAAGCTCCTAAGCCAGCTTGCAATAAAACAACAAAGCGTCCGACGTAACGCCTCCTTCCCGTATACACGAGCACCCTACTACTAGAACATGAATACTGCGACAATGCGTACCGTTGTGGCAGTATCACTTATTGCGGCAACAAACGTACTCGCTTCACCATCGTGTACCGACTACTCACCGACCCCAGTTGCCGTCTCTCGGCTCCCAACCTTTTTCTCACAACAAAACATCACCGACATCGAAACACTGCTCGAGAAGGATTCAATCGACCGGCTCCTGTCTCATTACGCCCACATAGTAGATAGCCGTGCTTACGACGGTTTGTCTGATATCTTCATCGCAAACGCGACAGCCGTTTACCCTTCAGCTCCTGGCGTCCTCAACGGCGTCGAGGCAATCCAGAACTCCATCTCCAGCATGCTTGCGCAATTTTCAGGGACACAGCATCTCATTGCGAGCAAAGACATCCGTCTCTGCGGGCACCAGAAAGCGATAAGCCTGGCGTATTTCAGCGCTGCGCACTTCTCGCCGCTGAATGTAACGGAATCAGCTCCTCAAGTTGTGGATGATTCCGACGTTGTATACGCCTATGGTCAATATCAGGACACGTGGGAGAAACAGGATGGCCTGTGGAAGATTGTGCATAGAAACCAGGTGTTTATGGTATGCTTACTCAAGTCTCAAAAGACCACTTTCTTGGAATCTGACGTGAACTAGGGACAACTGATCACGGACGAGGAAGCCTAATGGAATGGATTGGGAAGGTAGACGAGAGACGATTGGCAAATATCACTAACACCAAACTCGACAATTTCCTCCGCACTCGTCGAACTGCCGACCAAAAACTCATTTCCATGAAGTATGTTTGGTTGCATATTTGTCTAACTAATAGCCCTGCTGTTGGTGTTGCGCCATTGCGCCTCTGAATCTATCTTCTAGCAACGAAGAATCTGTGTGTAGATTTTACTACTCTCCGCGAAAATACAGCAAGAGGCTATCTAATCGTAAGAGAAAAGAAAAAAAGAGAAATAGGGCCTAGAGCAGCGTATCTAAGCTACTCCCTCTTTACATCGTAGTCTTACAACTTGGCCTCACCCGTAACCTCCAACAACCCCTCAACCGTCCTCTTCCACAGCTCAGCCCTCTCCTGGCTAATAGCATTCAAATCATAACTAACACCAAACTCGACAATGCCCTCGGCACTCGTCGAACTACCCACCAAAAACTCGTCATCCCTGGCCCTAACCCCGAGCTTGACTTGTCTAAAATCCGCCGCAAAGTCGGTCCCAGGACACAAATCCTTGATATTATAGGTGCCACGCTTGAAAAACGCGGCGAGGGGCCCAATAGACGACACACCGCACGTAGCACCATATCCAGCGGTACTAGGCGCGAGGTCCCCCTGCGGATTAGCAGGCCTGTAACAAGGCGAACAACGACGCTCCTGCGGTAATTTCGCCTCGACGCGTTCGATCTGCGCGACGTATCCCGTAGCAAGCAGACGACCGGGCGAGTATCGATCAAAAATACCCGGCGGTGTACCCGTCTTCGCGCTGCTCTTGAGTCTCTTCTGGTAAACGCGTAGCTCGCGGTTCGCATGCATAGCTACGAGTCTGAAGCAGGACTGAACAGGGAGGTGCGAGGGTAAGAACGGCATTACGATGCCATCGCTGAAAGCCAGCATGCACGAGTCCGCTGGTGGCGGGTTTGTGAAGAAGGCGCGGGGGTTGAGCGGGAAGGACGCTGTGAAGGCCGGGTGCGGGGATGATGGGTTGAGCGACTCGTGGATACTCATCATGGCTAGGCCGACGAGTGCGAAACATCCTGCCCCGATTGATACCTTGGTAGACCGGCAGAGTGCCATGAGACGCGCCGACGCCGACGCTGATAGCACTGCAGATACGTGACCGCAGGACGTGGGCGGCTTTGTTTCCTCGCTGTAATCGAAGATTCGGTCGAATTTAGGTGCGAGATGTACGGGCTTTTCTAACCTCTTTTCTCGTCGCAGCGGATTTGGAAAGGTTGGTGGTAATCCTTTCTTTACGTGGCGTAGCACCCGGATTAGTGCCCAGAACCAGCGCTGTCGAGCTCGGTTTCCTGTGATGGGGGGGTAGAGGTCTTCTTGCGCTGCGGGGAGGATTGCTCGCATTGCTCCGGGTTTTCGGGCTGCTTTGATGGAGGCGAGGATCTCGGGTTGGGGTTGGTTGAGGATGCGCGTGAAGTGACTGAACCAGTTGTACGCTGATAGCGCGTCTGAGATTTGGTGCGCTATTACGATCAGTAGGCGCAGTGAAAACGTCCCGTCGGGAAGGCGCTTTATGGGGAGGACGTGGAGTTTTGAGAGACACTTTCTGGGCTCGATGATGCGGGTTACGTTGTAGGCGTGGTGGTAAATCTCTGTGTCGTTTACTTCGTCGTAAATGTCTCCAATCCAGATGATGTTGTCCTCGACATCTTTGATCGCTGCGTCTTCAGAAGAAGGGACGTCTACCGCAAAGCCTCGCGTCCCTGTGTCTGGGTCTTCGTGGACACGGGCAAGAAGAAGCGGGTGCTGCAGACGAAGAGATATCCACGCTAATGCTATTCTGTGTCGAAGCTCATCTGTTGATAATTTGTGTTGGATCGCCAAGGTGAAGAGGGCGGTCATGTCTATTCAATGGTTAGTGACGTTCGCCATTGTGTTTATTATCCACGTCCCGGGAGTTCTCCCGCAGCGTGTAGAGTTTATAAAGATTACAAAATAAACCTGGAATATCCCGAAACTAACGCTTTGAAATGGAACTACACGTACCTGCTCGACCGCCATAGTATATACCATCTGAGTCGAAAGATGTTTCTACAAGCCCAAGAGGACGATTGAATGTCTGTTCGCCACCCGGACTAGTCGAGAGCTTCCATGAAGCATAGTTGGTTGCGTATTTGTCTAACCAGTGGCTCTGCTGTTGATGTTGCGCCATTTCGCCTCTAGATATCTCTTCTAGCAACTGTTCGCGAAAACAAGGCAAGAGGAGAGTTCAAAGAGTTTCTCAATAAATAGTAAAGAGAGGGTAGAGAGGAGGAATGTGAGAGAGGTGAAATACAAACTACGAAAGAATATAAGTGGATCAACCTGCTTAATCGGGTATGCTTTTCGGCTTGGCCCGCTCGAGTCATTGATATTTTAGCGTCATTGTTACCGCTGGCTATTTTTGCCGAGCAAACGAAGGTATTCACGCCTGACCATTTCACTACGATAAGACTAAGGGTCTGTTGAATCAAGGAAGTGCATATTTCGATATGTAGAGTGTATATATTGGCCCATGTTACTCACACTGAGGCTCTGGTTTCGGGAGGCATGGTGTTGTGACCCCCACGTGTGCCTTCTTGCGTATATATTGCCGCGTCTTTCATGGCGCAAATCGTTGCAACAGGTTCAACAGTACGGTGGGTTGGCTTTACTAGAATAGAAGTCTGGAGCATCGCAGTCAACTTTTACCAACATGATCTGCTGGGCAAAGCTTTCCAACAGCAATTATATTCGTATTGCTCGTGTTGTTTGCAGATGCAGGTGGAAGTATCACTTACTGCCTATATCCGCCTCACCCACAACGATACATAGCTGCCCATCCATGTGAGAATGCGTTGGCCAAAAAGTGGACATTTGGTATTCTTGAAATTGTACATTCGAAAGCAAGGGTCGCGGTCCTTGTAGATCTCGCGGCCGGGTGTGGCTCCCTAGGACTCTTTGCGTACCGATTGCTAGCTTCCACCAGCCTCTTAGCGCGTCAATGAGCATAGTGCAAATCCGCCGTTATGGTGGTATCCGTATGATTCGTCGAAAAGTCGTGGGAGACTTTTGGATATCTTTTCTTCTCTACGACATGCGCTGACTAGTCAACCTCCGATTCCCAACTGCAAACGCCGTGCTTGTGCCTTTTGAGAAAACTGTGGGTTGTTCCTGTCGCGTACGTGTCGCATTCAGCCGAGGACGATGAGGTATATTATCATGAGCGTGTTGATAAACATCAGTGGTACTATAGCCCTGTCAGCATGTTTGCTCCGACCATAGCTCATAGAAACCGTGGTCCTCTTGCGCGGGGAAACAAGCGGTATTGGAGGGGTAGGCATACTCCGCATCAA
This sequence comes from Stemphylium beticola, assembly GCA_029100535.1. Classification (NCBI taxonomy): domain Eukaryota; kingdom Fungi; phylum Ascomycota; class Dothideomycetes; order Pleosporales; family Pleosporaceae; genus Stemphylium; species Stemphylium beticola. The sequence goes on along the minus strand of JARBXR010000014.1, from coordinate 235,252 downwards.
TGTCCGTACTGAGGAGACGAGGTTTATCAATCTCGCCTTGATGCTGGCATCGTCGCGCTGGCCGGGATAACCAGGATCTGCAGATGCTGTCCACCCAACTGTTTGTCGTCAGCACGTATGTCTCCAGCATGTACAATGGCCGATGAGGTGACGGAGGGCATCGAAGGCATCTGAACGTACTACGCGCGAGGAAGCGGTCTTCGGAGAGGATGGCAATGGCATTGATGAGGAGTACAGCGACTACACATGTCAGCGACTTGTCCGGTCAAATGCGACTTCCCAAGGAATACCATAGAAAAGCCCGCCCAGGCCGAAGAAGAACATTGCCAAAGTCCGAATGTGGTTGTATTATTGCCTTCTGAAATTCCAGTGGCAGTGAGGGCGCGAAAGCGAAGTATATGTGTCAATGGTGGTGCTGCTGCCTACCAGAAAGCCAGCTGTCGTTGGTGAGGGTTGACCATCACAGGTGTCGGGATTATGTAATCCTCCGCGCATGGAAACATGTCATAGCTGGGCAAGCTGATCTTACCAAGTCCGCACGCACGCGCACTTTCTACATGTGACTGTGCATTCAGATATAAAGTCTCCAGGTACAGGTACAGTACAGTGGCTGCAAATAATTGCATCTCTCCATCGACGTGGCATGCAAATCACACCGCCGCCAGGCAGCCTCTGAGACTAGATACACGTGACATGCCTCGGTCAACGAATGCGCCCAAAGGGTTCACTGCAGAAGAAGCTGATCGACGCTCACAGCTCATGGGATTTTGGCATCTCGAGTAAGGATGACCCAAGATAAAGTTATGGGGAATGGCCCAGCCGATGGGACTGCAGAGCTTCCGCGATGATCATCAGGCCGCAGCGGGTCTGACAAACATGGTCAGAACTCCAAGGCTCGCGCCAATCGCAGCCTCATGTCGAATGACAGGGCCCGGGGGCACCACCGTAGCCGGCTGTAGTTGCGCGCCATCTCAGTGTCAGTTCTTCCAGTGTAGAGTGGCGTCATTGCCATGCCTCTCTCCGGGCCGAAAGCTTTGTTCTAGAACTGTTGGTGTGCAGTTGGAATTCAGGGTGTTTGGTCTTCACTGAACCTAACTCTTTACCCTGCTTTTGTTGTGTGCAACTGCCCGTGGTCAAATTCTCTCCGCAGTGCAACTGGCAAACCCTGTCTCCCCGTGCGCCTATCCATTACCCGGTCTAGAACCGATCTGCCCGCTCCTACGCCTTCTCGCTCAGTCCCCACTCCGAGCACGCATCAACAGCCGTCGCCCAACGTCTCCCGACGTCTTTTTCACCTGCTAAACTCACAGGCTTTCTTGGCTCCTCAATTCCATCGTACCTCGTGGCGCGCAACTGCCCCCATGGGTCTTCCAGGATATCTGTTCTTCCTTGTTGCACGGCCATATTGAGGCCATCGAGCTCGCGTCTTTGTGCCCCATTCGGCAGTACGGCCAGTATCTGCGTGCCCGTCACAAATCGCAGTTCCATCCTAGGCAACTGTACTTTTCCATCGCATCGCCGCCATGAATGAAGCCAACGGCAGCAATGATGGTGGCTATTTCCCCTTGGGCGCTATGGGACAGCGCTCGCGGTCTCAGTCTCCAAGCTCGATACGTAGCAGTCCCATGTCGATGCATATGACGTCGCCATCAGCCACCATGGCGTCTCTTACAGCGCTACAATACTTGCCAGTACCTGTCCTTGTGTTATCTTCACAGAAGACGGTATTGCTGGCTAACGAGTCTATGGGCCGCTTGTTTGGTATTGATTTTGAAAGCATTCACGATCTTTCCATATCAGAGGTTTTGCAGGAAAAGACCATGGGAGAGCTGGGTGTAGATATCCTACAAAATGGCTCTCCAATCCTAATCACATGGGAGGTTCGTCTCGTCCTATCTCATCACGACATATATCCCTGTGGTTGCTGACGGTTGATGTGTATAGACATTTCTCAATTGTGTTATAAAGGACGCAGTGGCAAATGCACTGGATGAGGACGGAGACTCTCACATGGGAAGTGGGCACACAACACCCACTGCAGCGAATATACCCTACCAAACGAACTCTCAAGCGTCGCCGTCTTTGCCACCTCTGAGTAGTACAAATCTTGCACGAACTACAGTACACGACGTATCAGTAGACGTTGTTGTTGCACCACTGAATGTAGGCCCCGATGGCACACTACAAAAGTGTGAGAGGAAAACAGCGTACAGAGACGCAATGCAAGCAACGTGCATCATCTCGATATGGAGCATTGAAGACACACAATATTACACACTAACCTTTACAAGCGCAGCGTCGGTTGCTGCCACTAAGAGTGCACAGCCCACTAGTCGTATGGTAAATCGAACAAACACCGGAGCGAGACTTGACAAATCGCGTAGCTCTGGCTCAAGTACTTCATCAGGTCGTCGCTCTGGTAGCAGTTCGAATTCTACGTCCAAAGTAGTCACACCCACCCTTCAGCAGCCAGAGTTCCCTCCCCGTGGTCCTCCCAGCAAGAATTTTGGTGATATGGCGACTTCCGCCTCCGTGTTCCAGAAGGCGACACAACTCAAGGACGCTATTTTGAACTCCATTACCATGCCTGCATATGGTATGTCAAGTCTTGGTCTATAGTCGCCCAGCATTACACTAACATTCTTACAGCCATGTGGAAAGACGAGAGCTTCGGCATACCGAACAAGGCTCTTTTGCGGCTCCTATCAAAAGATGCTTCTTATGCGCCAGGAGATCAAAGAGAATTTCTTTCACAATTCTCGTGTTGGACAGACGACTTTCAACGTCTTCTATCGGTCGATGAATTTCCCATCATCGAGGTCTGCCGCACGCAAAAGAGGGTTGAGGGACAGCGCCTCGGCCTAAGACATCCTCAAACCGGCACTCGAATTGTATACGAAGTCAACGGTGAACCAGTATTCCACGAAGAGACGGGGGATTTCCTTGGTGGTATAGTGATATTCAAGGATATCACAGAATACACCAAGCAAATCGCAGCACAAATCGAAGAGAACGAGAAGCAATTCGAGTATATCGCAAACTTTATGCCGGTAATGGTATGGACGACTACTCCGGACGGAATGCACGACTGGTTCTCTCAACGGTGGTATGACTACACCGGGCTCACCGTGGATCAATCTTTGGGCGAAGGCTGGCGGCTTCCATTTCACCCTGATGACATGCGCGCGACTGCTAAGTCCTGGTTTCATTCACTGAAGACGGGAGACGAGTATAATACAGAATACAGATGTCAACGTTACGATGGGGAATGGCGTTGGATGTTGGGGCGGGCCCTACCGTTCTACGATGATTCGGGGCGGATAGTCAAGTGGTTCGGTACTTGTACCGACATCCATGACCTCGTAATAGCACGGCAGGAGGCGCGACAAACAAGAGAGCAACTACAACAAGTGATCCAGCACGCAAAGATTGTCTTGTGGGTCATCGACCGCAAGAACGAGGTCAAAGTGCTTGAAGGCGAACTTGCAGACCACCATCACTTGCGAAAAGGTGAACTACTTGGGAAAAACATATACGACGTGTTCGACTTGCGTGGCAACGATCGTGAGCGTTGGCGTGGACCCATACAGGAAATTCTTCAGGGCAAACAGTCAGACGAAATCGTCAATGGGGCTTACATGTCAGAGGCTCGCTATTATCGGACACGTCTAGTACCGTTGATGAGTGCCTCCCGAACAGCAGGCATTGAAGGACAGGCTTTCGTCGATGGCGTTATAGGAGTCTCCATGGACATTACGGAATTGCGAGAAAGAGAAGAACAACTGAAAGAGCAAGAGAAGGAAAATTCAAGACTTCTGGCCAACGAGGCTGCAGCGAAAGAGGCCAGTCGTATGAAGTCTCAGTTCCTCGCCAACATGTCGCACGAGATTCGAACGCCTATAGCCGGTGTCATTGGTATGAGCGAACTTTTATTCGACATGAATCTCAACGAAGAGCAAAAGGACTGTGCCGAAAACATCCACCGTTCTGCCAACAGCCTCTTGACGGTGATTAATGATATATTGGAGTGAGTTATTCTTCACCAGAACTCCCCGCCTTGTTATCGAGCAACGGCTAACCCTATACTCTCGCATGTAGTTTCTCCAAAGTTGAGTCTGGACGACTGGACGTTGAAGAGGTGCAGTTCAGCCTCAGCGTGGTGCTCAGGGATGTCAACAAGATGATGGCGTTTGCGGCAAACAGGAAGGGACTGGATTACCACAGTTCGATTCAAGATGAAGTCCAGGCAGACCTACGAGTAATGGGAGATCCAGGCCGACTTCGTCAAATCCTGACGAACGTTCTCACAAACAGTATCAAATTTACGTCCGTAGGGACAGTCCAGCTATCCGTCTCTATCAGCCAGGAAACCAAAGACATGGTAACGGTCAACTTCAGTATCGTCGACACAGGTATTGGAATCGAAGAGGAGGTCCGCAAGCGGCTCTTCCAGCCGTTCAGCCAGGCAGATTCGTCCACAGCTCGAAGATTTGGTGGCACGGGTTTGGGGTTGACTATTAGCAAGAACCTGGTGGAGCTCATGAAGGGGCAAATATGGCTGGACTCCAAGTTGGGTCAAGGGACCACGGCCACGTTTTGGATCCCATTTACTCGCGCCCCACCGCAAGACGGCGAATCTCCGTTGGTGCATCTAGAGTCAATCCCGGATCGACTTCAGAGTGACATGTCAGTCTCCTGTGGAAGTTCGGAAGGTCACAGTAAGTGTCCCTGTACCAACTGCATGTGAGACATGTACTGATTTCGTACACCTGCATTTAGACACACCTCCGTTGACACCGCAATTGCCCAACGGCAATTCTGCATACCCCTTGTTGAAATCAGCCATTCCTGATCATCTAATCAACCTCTCGGAGAGTGAAAGACAGCAAGTGCATGTGCTAGTCGTCGAGGACAAGTAAGTTCTGCCTCGCACACGGCTATGGAGATCTGTAGCTAACCATACGCAGCCACATCAACCAGCAGATCGCTCTCAAGACGATTAAGAAGCTCCATTTCTCGGTCAACGCAGTGTGGAATGGTCAGGAGGCATTGGAATATCTAATGAAAGACTTCGGTCCTTCACACCCACGTCCGGACATCATTCTTATGGACGTCCAGGTACGTAAGCTTTGCAACGTAACACGAACCGGCAGCTCACGGAAGACGCAGATGCCAATTCGAGACGGCTATTCTGCTACCCATGCTATTCGGACAGAAGCCCCTTGGCGCAACATGCCTGAGATTCGAGGTGTCCCCATCGTCGCGATGACAGCTAGTGCTATACAGGGAGATAAGGAGAAGTGTGTCTCGTGTGGAATGGACGTGAGTACTGGGCAGACAACCACCAGTGTATCAAAGAACGAGACATGCTGAAACATCACAGGATTATCTCGCCAAGCCAGTAAAAGGAAAGCTGCTTGAGAGGGTGAGTTACTCAAGTTGACTACGAGTGAGCTAGCTGACGATGAGAAGATGCTTGTCAAGTGGGCACTCGAAGGACGGCGAAAGACGGCAAAGGGAACGCCATCCACAATCGACAATGATCGACGAGGTGTCGCAAAGCCAAAACCTCGAAAGAGCTTTAGCGCAAAAGATCACCCGCGAACGGCAGGCACATCGCTTGAGTCTGAAACAACGGCGCAAGTATTGACCGCTGAGCTTGACCGCCTTCACTACCAAAGTGACGCAGCATTCGCGAGGTCGAGCGAAAACGAGGGTGAAAGGGCTATGCGACGCATTAACGCAGAAGAAAGAGACAGGAATTTGCGTGACGAAAAGCTCTATTCTCTCGTGGGGCCCCAGCTCCGACATCATGCTGCCACCGAAGGACCTCAGAGCGAACCGTCGATGCCTTTGACCGAGGCAAACATAGAAAAGCTGGTTCACGAACAAGATGCCGATACCCCTATCACAAAGAAATCGGCATCGTCGGATGAGATTGATACTGGAATGACCAACAACCCGACTCTCATCATAGACAGCACGAGGCAGTCGGCCTTGGCTCGCCCGGGTCTACAACACGCTCACCATCGTGAGAGCGAACAGACCATTGTTGAGCACGTGGCTCGATGAACTGACCATGAATAATGATGCCGAGAATACCACCGTCATTTCGACATCAGAGCCTCAACCAGGAAGGTAGAGGCTCCTTCCTTTTCGAGCTTCGCTCGTAGCATGCACTCCACCCAAGACATGCATTGACCGTGCATTATTCAATATGGGCAGCAAAAGCAGAAAAAAATGGACAAGCACGAGGTCTCGCAGGAATGCTTAAGCCCTACCGAAGCATCGGGAACTGCTGTTAGATGTATTGCAGGGTACAAAGTATTGAGAAGGCTGGCGTTGATGGCTGCGCGCAACTATTGAGCCTGTCCTTATTGGCACGGCATCTGGTGGCGTCGAGGCACGTCCCTCTCTACCCTCGCCATCGAGAGCACGGAGGTTGACATCCATGCAGCATCATGTCGGAAAGGGGAATGCAGCACTATCGTAGTATGTACAACGCCCTGAAGAAAATGCTTCCTTCCAATACTTCTTGACCAGGAAACATTATTTAGTGTACATGAACCGAAGAGCGTGAATGCGAAAATGACATGGAATTTGAGCCAAACAGCAATGCTTCACCGCTGTGTGGTGAACATAGGCATTGCGCATTTCTTCTGACACATAAAGGGGGAAGTGCTCAGGTAGCATTTTGACAAGCTGTCAATGCTGGTTGTCGTATTCGGACGACGAAGATTTGGATCTGCGAACTGGATTGCGTTTTCGCAACTTCCACATGGCAGCCCCTCTGGATGTGGAAATACCCATGCTCCTTGTTCACAGCCTCATGACTTGATGGTGATGATCATACACCTTCACCGTTAGACAGCGGGAACTTTGTGAAGATCATGCGATAGCATTTGAGCATGCAGGATCTCCAGCTCAAACCTTGAAGCCGCACAGACCTACCTTACGCAGCCACCCCCAAGCCTGACAAGTTGACAGCCCACTTTACTCCCGCAGTTTCAACGGACGTTACATCGGGCGGCTTGGGCTTACTGGCGCTGCGGCTTGCCGACTTGGAGCGTTCTCTTGGCTCCCCAGTATGTCATTGGCTGGGGGTCGCAGATGCACCGCTGCCCGTGACTAGACTTTTTCCCAGTCCAGATATAATGGGCTTGTTGATTAATGTACCAGCACACCGGGTGCACTTGATTCGCTGCCTCGCCGACTACTTGCTTTTGCTCTTCTACTGGTCCTTTGCGCTTGCGCGATAGGTTTTCGGTTCAGTTGCTGCCCGGTCCTAGTGAGAGTTTGTTAGGGCGCTATGGGCTAGGTGAAGCGCATGTTGAACACTCCACTTTGATGGCGCCGCGGAGGCTTTGAACTGCAAAAAAAACGTTCGTCTTGAGGGATAACAGGCCCGTCAACGTCTTCAACCACGCGTCCCTGACTATCAAACAGCGCTGATCACCTCGCAGAGCCGCACATGTGGCTCACCACCAGATCGCGGGGTACGCTTGTCGATGATCTCCGAGACGACGGGCACAGTGTTGCACATACAGTGTCTACCAGCTCCGCTGCGAATGGGGAGAGCGAACTTTCTTTCTCCACAGGACGCGCACTACGGCTCGTATTTTCACCACTAGCTATGATCTCGGAAATAAAAAGTAACCCACTCACAAGCTTATCGAGAGGCCAAATCACTTGGCAAGCATAAGAAGGAATGCCTCAACAGGCAACGGCTAATAAACAGTGGTGATCTGGCAGGGCTTACGAATGCAGGGTCCAGTATTCAGATGCCGAGCCTGTTCTCACCGGCTGCCGACAGAGATATCGGACCTGCAAATTGTGCTATAGCGCGAAGACTCGGTCACATTTGACGATATCCACTTGTCTTACCATCGTGATGCCGAGGCGAGTAACAGCAGCGCACAAGATGCAGTGGTCAGTTCGTCGCTGTCGACAGTAGGGTACCGCTTCCGCCCACATATGCACAGTGACAGTGGCGCTGGAGGAGAGCGCAGCCATGTGGATACTGAGCGTTCAAGTGACTTGGATAGCGCGCACACTCGATGTTGAGCGGGATGGCGCTGCTCCAACAGATCTTGCCCTGCATCGCAAGCCTCCGCGGAAGATAAAGAGTGAGGGGAATTTCGAACCGGCTCCGTGCGTGCTGCAAGGCGGCCCTTCTATCCCACCAGCTAACCACTCAGATGCGGCCGTGGGTCTAGCAGCTGCTCAGCGGTGAGATGGCAGTTTCCGCGTGCATAGTTTTTGGCTGGTTTGCCACCTCGCATCCAATTGTTGCCTCTGAGGCTATGATGCGAGTTCAGCGCCCAACACTGCGCTGTGCTGCGCTCTCACGACTGAGATAAGACACACAACAACGAATGCTGGCGTGCAGCATATGCAATATCACGGGCGGCAAATAGTCCGCATCCTTGACCGCCTCTACATCATCTTGCATTTTCTTTCACTGTCGCCAGGTACGACCTGATGCGGTGCACCAATGACAGCTCGCTTGACATGGCTAGCGTCTGCGCTAAGGCACTCTCCCTATGACGACATTCGAACAAGCACCCACATTCTTTCGCTCCTCTGCACCCCCCCCCCCCCCCACCCCCCAGCAGCCGTGTCAGCGGGGGATACAGGCTGGTCTTGGCTCTCATCATTTCTCACAGCTAGCCAGCCCGCCCGCGTCAATGACAGGCCTAAGATACGGGCACGAACGAAAGGCCCCATGCACTTGAGTGTAGGTGAGCGGGCGAGCATATGGGTGTGTGTGTGTGTGTGTGTGCCTAGGGAAGCCAGGGTGTCGTCATTGGTGGATATAGGGACCGCCCATACAGCTTGCTACACATGACGCCTCGTTTGCCATGGTGTGCAGATGGGCGTTGGGCGTGATTGGAGCCAGAGAGTCGCTTTCTTAGGATTCGGTCCAGCGTGCGACTGTCTCGAGGGCGGAATGCCTCGTGAAGCAGGTACGGCGACAAGACCACATGGCTCCTATTGGATCCAGCATGCGTCTCATGGCAGTTCCCGAGATTGAGGTGTATGCTTCAGCTTGTGACCCGCTATCTGGCTAAGCTACACGTCTCGCACCAAAAGCAACATGGACGGCGATCAAACGCTTGACCATTGCTTAGGTGCGCGCACAGGCGCTGCCTCAGGGGACTAATTTCACTCGAGCGCCTTTTTCTCTCGCGGGCGCCGTGCACGACGGAGAGTCAGGGAGAGAGTCAGGGAGAGGGGCGGAATCAGCGCTAGGACCGAGTGGAAGATACTCTGAGAGTTGGAGTTTACGCAACAACGTGGAGATGGGTTGTGGCGGACCGACTCCGCGACGCGAAAGCAGTGTCTCCGGTCAATGTCCGGCGCGATGCACCGCAAAGCGACAAGCCTGCGAAGCCGCTTTTTCGGTCCCTTTCGCAGCGTGGGCCGTGATGCTAGGCGACCGTTGTTCGCAGCGACGATTTTCGAGTCGACAATTCCAAAAACAAAGGCCCAGGGGTGCTCAGGTCTCGCACCAGGATGCTGACCGAGAAGCACCATGCTCTGCCGCGCTCGCCAGCATCACTGCGGAGCTTTTCACTGCTCCTTCTGCGCAAAAGGCTAGCGTCTACGCCCAAAACGGAAGCATGCAATTGTGAGTGAAAGGGCTAGTCTGCTTCAATGCCCCTCGTCGACCCTGGTGCTGGTGCATGCACGCCAAAACAAAAGCCAAAAAAGCCCTCCCGCGTCTACCGCCCGCTGATTCGCGGCGGGCTTTGGATGCAGAGGTTATTGCCTAGCGTCGATGGCCGGTCTGGCACACGACTGGCCTTGCCACGGGTACCAAAGCTGCCGATGATAGCGCTCTCAAACTGCGGTAGACGCTGGCCTGCTATCGACGGCCGCTGAGGCGTGTTGAGGCTGCAGTGCAAAATAGCGCGCATGCAGCGCGGGCGTGGGCTCGTTGCTGAACGTCCGCTCCCCACACCCTTAAAAGCAGCGGTCGAAGCGCTGCCCTAGCGTGCTCGCCACCCCTGTCATCACAGACGTAGGTGCGTCCGGGGTCTTCAGCCAGCTTGCCAGCTCCTATGCTTGGCCTCTAGCCTATGATGGAGGTGCTGTGAACCCAAAGACGTAAACCCTCCAAGCAGCCGAATTTATCAATGAGGGTTCCCCGATGGATGCCCGCTGATCAACGCACTTTCAACCTCTAAGCTTCACTCAATCCTAAAACCTCTCTTGCCTGAACGCGTACTAGAGACTATCTATACTGCTTTCATCCTCGTCCCTCTCACATCCTTACTTCTTTGTCCTTGGTTTGCTTTTCCTAGCGAATAAACGTTACCGAACTTTTACCACGGCGACACGCAACACGCAACCCAGCCCACACGGTCCGCCCCTGCACCCGCTGGGCATTCTCCTCCTCCCAGCACAGTGCTTCACTTGAAACGCTCGAGCGTCTGCCACTCGGTCACTGGTGTCCGCTTCGCCCTACACCTAATCTCGCTGGTTCATCGCCACAGGTCCTGCTTAGTACAGGTCGACTGATCGACATACCAAAGTGTCCATCATTACTCCTCTGGGAATACCACAGCACGGGAGTCCCCAGTGTCACAGTGAATTCAAAAGGTCGCAGATCCCACCGCTGAGTACCTGTGATCGACTATCTCCACGTTTTTTGACCCTCGACTACCTCGTTTCACCCTCTGGATCTACACGTCGAGTGTTTATCGTGACACTCACCTTTATTCTCTTCTACACGACCACCCTTCCCTTTCCCTCGGACCATCACCACACATTCCCAATCACTCTACTTTGTTACCGCAATGGCAATGGCAGTCGACAATCGTCAACAACCGCAGCTTAACGGCATGGGCTACGATCACATGCGCTACCCACAACAACCGCACTTCACCAACCCTTGGGTATCGGCCGGTACCTCGCAGCAGCAACTGTACCCCACGACTGTCGCACCCAACGTCGACGCGCAGCGGCCCACTAGCATCGCCATCCCGTACCACGGCCTGGCAGTCACAGCTCCTCCCATGGGACAAGGTATTACTCTCCCGGATGGCAACTTCGGAACAGAAAACTTACTTGATGCGTCTGAAGATATCATGTCGCGAGGTTACCCCACTGGTTATGCTACATCCGGGTCTCCCCCCAACCAAACGTACGCACCCACATCGGCTCCATACTCTCAGGTGGAATACGCCAACACAGAGCGGAGCCCCTACGCATACCAACAGGATGCATCGCGTCGCTCTTCACACCCGTCAGTCCCCTCCATGGCATTCTACGAATCTGTGGAATCTCAGCGTCAGCGCCAAAGTTCACTTGTTGACTTTAGCAGAATGAACAGCCAGCAACCGCGCAATAGCTTCAGCGATGCGCTCGATGCTAGCCGCGGTATGGTCTCCTTGAGCCAATCAGACATTACCCCAAGGAATATCTATGGCTCCCAAGGAACCAGCCGCAGCTCGACCGAATCATACGGATTCCCTTCAACACATTCGACACACTCTTCCATCTCATCAGGCAGCTATGGTCCCAACGGATACTACGGTGGTGAAGGCTCCGTTACCGATTACAGCTCAGCTTCCGAGTCTGTCGACTTGGGCAGCTCGCGCACCCTTCCCCGCCCCAATGGGCTCCTCGGCGCAAACATGCCCCCCGCACCAGCCTCGATGATGAGCCAGTTTAGTTCCAAGGTCTCGTCAAGTTCGCAGAAGAAGCACAAGTGCAAGATTTGCGACAAGCGCTTCACCCGACCAAGTTCTCTGCAAACACACATGTACAGCCACACTGGAGAGAAGCGTATGTACCAGAATTCAGTTTCGCGCACACAGCTAACAATGCCGTAGCATTCGCATGCGAAGTCGATGGATGTGGACGCCACTTCTCAGTTGTTTCCAATCTCCGACGACACCGAAAAGTACACAAGAACGACGGCAGCATCGATCATCCCTCGCCCGACAGTGTCGATCACTAAATGATCGTCATGATGGTTGTCCCAGTGTGGATACGCTCTTCTCGACAACCACTCGCCGCTCGTCTCCAGTACATATCATATTTTGAGATACCACCGTCGCGCATTTCCTGGCTACGACCATAGACTGAACGGCACCTAGTTGGGATGGTTCCTCTTCTACCTATCGCTGCGCTCTACCCGGTTTACTGAGATACCACCCGGCCCTGTCATTCCCGAAGGGACCATCTACGGCGTTTCCTGGCGTTTCGAGCTTACAGCTTTCACGAGTTTCAATTTTTTTTGTCTAGCGATTTCTTCAACCCTGTAACACTACGCGCATCCATCGTCTGGGCCTGGATTGTTTTTTTCCCACCTGCAAATATTTGTCTAATCGCCAACTGCGCTCGACTGGGCTTTGACCCATTGTCGTCATGGAGCACATGTTGTTGTCATCATCATCATCATTCGCTTATACCCTTTAATATTTTAGACTCTCTCTTAGCGACCACCATCCCGACGTGAACTCGGGACGGCTGGTTTGCACAATGACGTTTGTACAGTAGCAGCGGCTTGGAGCACGCGAAAGGGCACAAGCCAGGGTGGCCATTGTCACGGCCTTGAGTCGAGTTGAAGCAGCGGGAGAAAATGACGCAGTTCTCCATATTGTGGATTGGAATGCTGCAGAATCAAAGACCCTTGTTTTACCCATGCATCCCATCCTTTCCCCTTCTGATTTCTCTTTTTCTCTTAATTCTCTCACACCCCCAGCTGACACAGTGACGGCACAGAACATCAGCCTGCCCCGGTACCATGGAACCGTCTTGTTCGACTCGTCATTTGAGAAAGCCCGGTTTCGGTTCGACCAAGGCGATAGAAGCACCACCTGGTCTCCGCAATGCCATCATTTGGCGTTCCATGAGCGGTGGGCTTACGACAAGGGCCGACGCTTGGCATTCGTCATGCAGCGTCACACCCTGACTAGTCGCTACTGGACCCTGGAGTTTGGCTGCTCCTCACTGGCTTTTGATCTGTCAGCGAGTGGGATGTCTGCCGATGCACCTTGTGCCGCCTCAAGCTCTTCCTCAGTGCTATTATTTGCTCTATCCTCAAGTAACAGCCCCCATCTCGCCTGGTTGCCCCTGTCAGCGGCTCGGAGTTGCGTACGAGGCTGCGCTGGACGCCGACGATGTCATTTTATTTCACTCGAGTCTGCAAACTACCGGTGTGTGAGTGCTGACGACGTCGGGCTTTCTTCTCGTCTCAGGCATCATGTCGGCTGCGGGACTTGATTACCTCTACACTCTCCGTTCCAATCATGGTACTCACTCGTGGACAGTGGGTCACACGCGCTGGGAGCCGGACCGAAAGGAACCTGAGATGAGATCGTAGCGTGCCTGACCGTGCGGTGCCCTCTACTTATCTTTCAAGCAAAGATCGTCATGAGGACGCGACGACTTACAGCTTGTCGAAACACAGGGCTGACTGTTCCGCCAACCCGCCGCGTTACAGAGACATGACGACGCAAGTGCGGGACCTGTTGTTGGTTGCTACCGTTCCGCTGCTACGTTGGGCCAGCGGAGAATGCGAGTAAATTAGTTTGCAGTACCGCCGAGCTATTATTCGCAAGCGAACTTTTCCGCCAGCACCCCTTCCCAGTCCCTTTTTTTCTTTCTTGCTCGCCACCCGCTCCGGCTCTTCCATCTCGGGGTGTGAAACTTTGTGCTCCTGCAAAACGCAACTTCAAGCCATTATGCAAGCCAGTGTTGCCATCGGCGCTGTTGCCTCGGGATGGCAGTGCCCCTCGTCCTCTGACCGGGCATCGATGGTGCAACACATGATGATGGTAAGTGCTTAAGGCGAAGGCGCACTGCAGTGTCTTAGCCTGAAGCCATATCTGTGTCCATGTTATACTACGGCAATTCATGATAATCTGGGATGCAAAGTTCACAGCCTCAACAAAGTGCCTTGCGCCTTTGTTCTCACGCTATCGTCGTACATTGACGAGCAATGGCTAAGTGAACAATCTCAACCCTGGTCCTTTGCCCTGGGTACCTTTGCGCCTGTAGCGATATAATCAGGTGAGGCTGGCTATGTAGCTACACTAACCCCCCTTGCAGTTGTACTGCTGCACGAGGAGAAGGGATTCTGCAGCCGCAAGCAAGGACCAGGTTTCAAGAAAAGTGTGTGACAATGTCTTCATATGCACTGCGACGAGAGAGTCTAACGGCGGCGAGAAAAGTCCCATATTCATTTCCCGCCTCGAATTTATTCCTTGATCATACTTGAATCCTTCGCATTTTTTGCAGCCATTCCTGACACGAGCGCAAGTTGCAACAAGCGGCTGACCTAGCGTAGATCCACCATGCTAACCTTGGTCAAGAACATGTTCCGCTTTAGCAGAGATGAAGCCGCCAGTGGTGAAGGCGGAGCGACATCGCTTGCGCGTCGGACGCCAAGTGACATTCTGATGCCACCTCGTCAGAAACGCACCAAGCAAGCAAGCAAGCAACAAGTCAAGCACCAACTAATATCCACCACCCACGCGCCAGCCAGGCAGCACGGATGCGTTGTCGCCAACGGTGGTGGTAAATTCTACAGAAAGGTGGGTCTCATATCGAGATTGAGCCAACCCCGCAATCCCATGCCTGATCTCCAACGGTTTCAGGATCCCGCATAGCTGCTATCAACGTCTCCACTGCTTGAAGCACGCGCAGCTTCGGGTCTGTAACCGATGCCTTTGTACCTTCCTAATTTGTTGATAGATCTGCTGGATGCTGCGTCTCGCGATCCATAGGACGCGCAATCGTCTGAATCCAGGAGCAAATTGCTCGCCTCCAGGGTAGGTTGTAAGCCCTGTAATTGCAGGGTCGTGTATACCGCCACGGACGCGAAGTCATGACGGGTATGTTTTGTCAGGTGCTCACTCCCGCCCGTAGGAAATCTTCTGTCGTTTTGTCTTGTTGCTGTCCCCGTCGTCGTCGTCGGCAGCCTTCTTCTTCTTGCTTCCTCCTGGCCTCACACCGTTTGTGGGCTGGCTCGACTCGCGCGTAGGGAAGGACGACGTGGGCGTCGGGGCGTGCGATGGAGTAGCTGAGCCTGGTGTCGACGACTCCCTCAAGAAGCTGGTGGAACTGCGACTGAATATCCTGTCCACATCATTGATGGGTGCCTTTCGCCTTGTCGCTGTGCCGGCTCCGCCAGCTGCCGTCGTGGTTGCGGCGCCCTTGATGTAGTTGTCGAAGCCTTTGATGATGTTGCCGGCGCTCGTCTCCTCTAGGTATTGGGTTTCGACTCGCAGGATGTTGTCTTCGAGTTGTAGCTGCCAGGCGGATCAGTATAGACATTCATAACGCGTCGTATGCTGTACTGACCAGGTTGTTATCAATCAAGCGCTTCTTGTTCAGCGATTCGCGCAGGTCGCGTCGCAGTCTCTCGTAGTAGGGCATGCCGCGCGAGTTGTCTGAGCCAGCATTGTTCGCGCTTGCCGGGTGCGCGTTTTCCGTCATAGTCGAGTGTGGCGTAGCGTCGTGTATGATGTCCAGTACTCCTGCGAACTCTCTTTGTAGTAAAGGTAGCGTGTACCAGGTCTGGTTCGGTAGTTTGGCGGTTGCGGTTTCCCTTGGACGAACGCGGAGGCTAGCGTTCTTTGAGCTTGGGCCTCTTTGAGGAATCGCAACTTCTAGATCGCAATCAGAGAAGCTATCGCACCACGCTTCCGTGTCTCCTCTAAGCACTCGTCACCAGCCTCACCCGCCTACACGCTCACTGCAGTCGCTTCTGCTCGTCCCGCGCACCTTCTCCGGACGCGACTGATACCCCCGCGCCGAACCTCCGACCCTCACTCGTCATAACATCAAAGCGAACACAACCTGCCTCCACAACCGCGCCAACACTACAAAGAATCGCAAAAGTAGCAGGAACAATCCGTTGTGTTTGCGACCTGTGTAGTAGGATCTGAACTCCCGTGAGAGCATCTACGGTTCCACGCCCAGCCTTTACCACCATCCGATAAACACCACCTTTACCATGGCAATGGACGCAAAAGAGATCGAACTTCGCGGCAAGGCCATCGGAAAGGCCGTCGCAGAAGGAGAGCCCAGCGCATCTATACTTAAGCTACTCGGGGACTTGAAGACTGGTGTCCAAGCGACCGAGGACCTCCTGCGCTCGACAAGGATCGGTGTTACCATCAATCGTCTACGTTCACACAAGGACCCAGCTGTGCAGAAGGTGGCGACAGAGCTGGTAGCAAAATGGAGGGACGAAGTCAAGAAGAAGCAGCCCGCGAAGAAGGATGGCCCTGCGAGAGTAGCATCCAACGGCGCCTCGACATCCTCACCTGCTCCTCCACCTTCGGGCACCGCGTCTCCGGCACCCAGCCAGGCCAAGAAGAAGCACGATGTACCCTCCGACAAGCGCAACCACAAGACGGACAAGGTCAAATACCAGGTCACCGGAAGCGAGGCACGCGACAACTGCGTAAGGCTAATGTACGATGGTCTGGCTTTCATGAGCGAAGCGAGTAAGTATGGGCACACGATACACTCGCCCGTCTGCTAATGCATGCAAAAAGTGCCCGACGACATCCTCAGCACCGCCAAGCAAGTCGAAGCCGCCGCCTACAGCAACGCCGGCAGTGTAAACGACGCCTACAAGGGCAAGATGCGCTCTCTCTTCCAGAACCTCAAGAGCAAGTCAAATCCACAGCTCCGCCGGCGCGTCCTCACGGGCGAAATCGCCGCAAAGAAGTTTGTCGTCATGACACACGACGAGATGAAGTCGGACCAGCGACGAGCCGAGGACGAGAAGATTGAGCAGGAAAACATGAACCAGGCCATGGTCGCCCAGGTCGAGAAAGCAATCTCAAAGGAATTCCAGTGCGGAAAGTGCAAGCAGAAAATGGTCAGCTACAGTCAGGCACAGACTAGGTCCGCTGATGAACCTATGACGACGTTTTGCGAATGCATGAACTGCGGTAACCGCTGGAAGTTCTCTTGAGGTGCTGGTTGTGGTTGTGTTTGTCGTGTGGTGGACATGTATGTATGGTGTAAGACTACGAGTGTGTGTCGGAATTCCGCAAAAAAATAAAATTGCAGTAGCGGGCGTTTCTATAGCGAGGAGGACGGGGCGGACGGACGGACGGGAAGCGAAGTGCATAGAGGCCTGTAGGGGAAGGAGGAGGCTTCCTGCGGGAGTTTTCCCCTTGTGATTCTCAACGTAAAGACTGCCGGATATACAGTCATTTAACCACGGCCTATTCATATTTTTTTCTTATCTCCCATCCGATCCGACATGGTCATTATTCTCAATCAGATTTCCTCCCTTGACACTTTGTTTTTTCTTTTCTTCATTCTTGTCCTTGCGTGAACGGCCTTGAAGTCTCTGGGTTGGAAACTTACCTCTTATGCCATGGATCGTTTTTCACTCGAACAGCTGCCGCGCTGTAGCCTATCCTGTTCTTTTTTTTTCGGCGCGTGGGGAAAAACAAAATATCGTCTTCTCTTATTCTTTTCTTTCGTTCCGTCAAGTCTGGGAGACAACAATAATAGGGAATTTCTGCTCTCTTCCACCTGTCACAGTAAGTGAAGATAATGAATAGCTACTTTTATATCCAGAATTATACATGAACAGTTCACTTTCTTACTGTCATACGTGAGATGGAGAGAAATAGTACGGTAATGACTGTACTTTCCATCCTTCTCCACCGCATCTGTTTCCTCTTTCGAGATTCCCTCTTGCCTGGCACCATTACAAAAACGCCAACGTACTCCATCTTCTCACCGAGATCCAGTTTAGCTTTTTTTCTTTTTTTTTTCCCCTTTTAATACAACAGCCTCGTAACAAAACGACGTTGGTCTACGTCTGGTGATTGTTGGTCCTCTAGTCCTCGTATCCAAAGTCTTGGGACGTTGATTATTTACTGCGAGGCGTTAAGTGGGTTTAAGTTCATGGTATGAAATGATGTGGTGTGATAGGGGGGTGGTTTGATGCATGGGAAGTAAAGTGTGGTAAGAGCACGAAGGTGAGGAGAGGGAGAGAGAAAGAAAGAATAAGATACACATCCTGTATCCAGCATTGTTTGCTTAGTTTCCACGACATGTTATGGATGGGAGTATGTGGGTGCTTATTGAATCTCTCACACATACGACGATCACGGTTATCACAGCGCCCTAAACCCCTCTCTCTTGCACTATACAAGACACGTTGAAAAAATAATGCAATTCTGACTTCTCTTTCTCACACTCTGTCGAGACCTAGTGTCTCTATGCCCTTACTTACTTGCTCTAGTCTGTGGCTTGATCTGGAAACGCGCAGACGAGCATATCACGTTCCATATTTACCAAAAAAAGGAAAAAAAAGGAAAAAAAAAGGAAGAAAAAAAGGCTTGGAAAACGAGTCCTTCATGCGTGGAAGATATGTACGTATAGACACACGCATACAAACGAACATATATGCACCGCCATAAGAGAGTAATTACAACGCTTGAAATGTCGTCGTTCATCGGGTAGATCATTGTACGCACACACCCCCATGAATCCTACATGCGATGAGGGGGCGGGAGGCTTTCGAGTCGGCCGGCGTCCATTTGCTTCAGGTGGACGCGAGAGAAGAGAGCGTGAAGAGATTTTGAACGCTCAAATTGGGGAGGACGGTATTATGGCTCGGATCGGAATCGAAAACCCCCAGAAAAAAACGAACCCGACAGATGCATTGAGTGACCTAAACAAAAGAAAAAAAAAGGAACAGCTTTGTATCCTTTGGCCTAGAATTTGAATGTGCTCTTCTTCCGCCCTATGCTGAAACGGTTCTTGCCCTCCCTGTCGCTGTCGTGGGTAGGTGTATCTGGGGGATTGATTTCGTCGGCGGCACCGTCTTTGTCCTTGTTTCCGGTCCAGAATTTCGGTTTGCTCTTGAGACTCATCGAGGTATGTCTGAATCTACTCAAGCCACTCATTCCCTTGACACTACCGAAGCCGTTTGGTTGCTTTTCCTTGTCCCCACTAGCGGTTGAAGGTGGTGCTGGTACTTCGCCGCTCACAACACGCTTCTTTTCTTCTTCTGCGGCGGATGCTTTACTGGCTTCTAGTACTGCCTTGAGCTCTTCTTCGTGTTTGCGGTAGTTTTCTCGTCTCTGAATTTCCATTTCTTTGCGCTTTTGCTTAGCCTGCTTTTCCAGCTCCTTTTCGTGTGCCTTGCGTTCCTTCTCCTCCTTTCCTTTTCCAAACAGCCCGAGGTTGCTCTTCCGCGGTGCTAGGGCGGGCATATGGGATGTGGTATGTTCGACCGGGTGATGGTCGGTATTCGTTTCGGCATGTGCGAGGGGCGGCGCGGTAGCAGCATGATCGAGGCTGGCGAACTTGTCGGCTTCTTCGAGTGTAGGTGTTGTCGCATTGTTAAAGGCGTGATAAGGGGCGCCGTTCATGCCGTTCTGTTTTGGTGTAGTGACAGCTTCCTGGGTCATCTTCGCGGCCTGCTCTGCTGCAGCCAATGCGTCGGCTTCTTGCTCCTTCATCATTGCCTCTTCTGTTGTTTCTTGGTAGAACAGGACATAAGCGCACGCTAGAACATTCTCACCACCAAAGAAGTTCCTAACATAGGCCTTGTCTACCGGTTCCACCATCTCGTCGTCAAACAACAGCCACCCTCGGTCTTGCGTCTTGATGATAGAGACATAATGTCCGTGATATGGACCACCTCCGATGTGTACGACTACGGCGTAGAGTTCGTATAACCTATCGGGATCTTCGGCGTCATCTGTTGTGTTGAACAATCGAAGGTAGAAGGGATATACGACGCGATGAAACAGCTTCTGTAACCGCTGCAAATCCTCTGTGTACTTGAAGCGCTTCAGGTGTAGGGCGAGAATCTTGGGTAATCGCTTAATCTTCATCCTCTTTTCCGCCTCTTGCAGACCTCCGCAGTTGTCGCAATGGAACTTGTTTCGCTCACACAACATCTCTTCTTCCGAGAACTTTCGTAAACAGCTCGTTACAGACGAATGTTGCTCAAGGTCGACAGACAGGTCTAGGAAGGCCTCGTCTCGTTGTGACGTGTTTTCGCAAGTAAGACATCGGGTCTCGGATGTTAATGTGCCCTCGAACAGCTCGTGTACCCATCCGGAATTTGATTTTGCAGACGCGACGGAATTCCGGGCTGGTACCACCTCGCCTGATGTTACGGTCGTCCCGTTTTCTTCTATCGCGCCAACCTCGGTAACGCGGTTCTTGGAGAAGTGCTCTACGTTCTCTACAACCTCGTTGAGTAGCAAGTTCAGAAACTCGTGTGCGTCCTGGTGCATGGGCGTGCGAAACATTTCGTTATCTCGCCGCAAGATTTCGAGGAGCTTATGTGGGCTAACTACGCCTATGCGCGACCGGTGTGCTATGACGGCCTCGAATATGTCCTTCAGAGACGAAAATAACGATTCGTTCATGCCATATGCGTTTGCGTTCTCGTAGTCCATCTGAAGTACTGGGCCGGCGGCCAAGGCCTGCTTCTTCTTGTACTCGGGCGAATCCTTATTGTCTTCGGGCTTTGTGCCTGGCGGCTGGTTTGTCGCACCTGGCGTGGTAGCGGGTTTTGCGGGCGCCTTGGAAGTCGGGCTAGAGACGGAATTGCGCCCTGTCGGCGAGAGGGCTGTACTCTGGCCATTGGGGAGATTGGTGTTGATCTTGGGCAGACCGGACGTGGGCCTCTCGAGGGCTTCTGGCGGCGATCGGGCGGGGAAGTTGATGACCTGTTCCCGAAAGGGTACTGAGTAGTAGAGACATTGTACTATCGAGTTGCAGTAGCTATTGGGGAGTGGAGGGTTAGCATGGGATGGTGTGGGCGTAGATGGACGTGTGCATACCATGTGCTTCCAAACTAGACGGGACGGCATGGTTAGCAGGCAGACTCGGCCGGCGCATTCGCGATCGGGTACTCACATTCTCGAAACCGAAGAATTTGTCGCTGCCGTCGCTGCGCAGAGGGCCGGCGTTGAGCAGTAGCTTCTCTAGCGGCGTGACTTCTGGCGCGTTGGGGTCCTTCTTGACGGGTATGCTGCCGGTCGCTGGACTCAACGGGGGCTATGGGCTTGTCAGTAGCAGGCATTACACATGGGCGCAGACTCGACGGGGGAGTCTCGTTGATGGACTTACAGCGCCAGACTTGATGCGACTGAAAAAGGAACTCATGGCTGCGGTGTTAGGTTGCCGACGCAGGGTGCAGTGGGGTGCAGGAGGGCTCAAGCGGGCGTTGCGAGGCAGCTGCTTCACGCGGCGATGGAGGCGCAGTCGAGGGTGTGGAGAAGGTCGGATGGTGGGTGCGGGCCCAGAGAAGGAGAGGAGGCTGCGGGCAACATGGAGAGCGGAGCAGGCTCTGAGTGAAGGATTGCAATTGACTGCGGCTTGGAAGGCTGGCACGTTAGGGTAGCAGAGCCGGAGCCGAAGGCGAGGCTTGGTGGTGCTCTTTGGGACAGCTTGACGGGACTAAAGGCCCCCCCCCCCGGCGCGCAATAAGACAGGCCGAGAGTTCCCCACGACCCGGCACACGCCCACACGACCCCGCCACGAGGAAACGGGACGGGGCTAACGCTGATGCCATGGCTTCGATCCAATGCTATCCCGAGCCATGTCACGGTGCGACGGATTGCGGTGGGGCCAGTGTACCGTCGAACATGCATGGAACAAAATCTGACATGATCGCTGTCAGACTGGGAGCAGCTTCACCTCGTTGTATCGCCCGCCGCCCGCCGCCCGCCGCCCGCGTGCCTGATGGACGAGACCAAACTCCCACCAGTCAGCCGCCGCCCCTGCTAGAACAAGACTGGCAAGCAACCGTGGCAGTGGCGCTTGTTGGCGGCTGTCGCGAGATCGTCATTGGAGACGAGGGAACTCCTTCTAGCGTCTTCCCGTCCTTTTGGTAGTGACAAGCATCCATCGAGTTCCAGAGCATGACGACAGCAGGGCTGCCACTGCACATGTGCACTTGCTTCCTCAGGCAGAAAAGACGGTTGACGTCACGTATTGCTGGCCACCATCCCGTGTTTATGCAGCGCGTGCCCGCTAGACACCTCTAACAGACATCATCCCCACACACCGCCATGTCGCCACCTAGAAATAGCCCAGAAGGGCGGGTATGAATTGTTTGTGCACCTGCTGCAAATAGCCACCCCTTTACCCGAACTCCTTCTCACTTGCCCATTCCCACGAATGCTAATGGTGCGCGTGTACACACACACACACACACACACCTGACACAATGGTACAACAGAGAAATAAATACAGAAACAACATCACAGCCTCCGCAGTCGCTTGCTAGCCCCCAGCTCAATTGCTGTGCGACTGTTGAGGATAAACTCCTCGTTCCCACCCTCTGGTGGGTTTGCCTGAATATACTCCCGCCGTATTCGCGCTGCCTCCTTATCCCATGTAGCTACACGTTCTTTAAAGTCTGCCGTATTAGCTGTCGCATCCTCTCGCGCGTTGCTAGCTTGGTCGAGGTACGGTTGTTTGACTTCTTGCTCTGCTGTGCGCCACTTCAACCCCACCGCATTGCGTATCTCCTGCTTCGGTGCTTTGGCTTCTGGGTTGCCGCTCTTAGCCTTGTGCGCATCATCGCACTCTTGCTTGCAAATATACCAAAAGTCCTTTGTGAACAATAGAAACGGATTGACCCCCGCACGTCCTGGCTTGATTGGACGCTCGCCGATTTGATCCAAGATGGCCCCTATTATGGCGGCTTCGTAGTCTTCATCGCGCTGAACCCGCCCAGACTTGTTCTCCCTTTGCGCTGGAACAACAGGCTCAAGTCGCCGCTTCGACTCTGCAGTTGGCGTCGCCGAAGGCTCTGTCTTGATTACCTTCTTCTCCTCCACAAGCGGGCTAGGTATCTCGATGGGTCCAAGTACTGTCTCGGCCACCTCTGCAGCAACCCGGAGCCCTGACAGGTATGCACCGTGTACTGTGGCAGGATGCGTACCACAAGTCGCTTCACCAGCAAAATGTAATGGACCATGTGGACGTGCCATGACATCATAGTCGCCTGTTTGTGTCTTCGGTCCAACGTATGAGTAGCTGCCTCGGGCATAAGGGTCTCTCTTCCACCGCGTTACGATTGCTTCCGAAGGTAGCGGCACAGGGTTCGGTGCGAACATGGCGTCGAGTCGATCGGTAACTTCTTTAATAAGCTGGTCGTCTGAGGTCGCTTCAGCGTAGTGAGCAGCATCGCCAGCCATCAGTGCTACTAGCACAGGCTTTCCACTCGTCTTTATGCAATTCCAGAATAGGTAGAATCGTCCTCGTTTCGAAGAGTAGTCCTCTGGTCGCATGCTAGCCTCGTGTTCTGCTTCGTTGAGCAGGCCGAACATGTCTCGATCTGGTTCCCAGAAGGCTTTCTCATATACGAGAATAATCTATGAATGTCATCAGAAAGCGCGTCCATGAACGTCTGGCTAGACTGACCTTGTTCAAAAGTCCGAAGCCCATCCGTTCAATGACATCCTGCTTCCAATCAGGAAGTGGAGGCTCGAACTTAATGGACCCGGATTTCAGCACCCCAAGAGGAGTGGTGAGGACGACCTGATCGGCCTCAAACGTCTCGCCGTTGGCGCACTCGATTCTGACAGCCTTACCTACCCGCTGCTCCTCTGTGTCGTAGTGGACAGTCTTGATGGGCATACTGAAACGGATATCCAGTCTGCTGGGACATTGCCACAGTCCGCGTGGCACCTGCTGGTACCCGCCAATCACTTGGCTGTGTTCACCTTCGAATTCGTTCCCGATATCCTGATCCCAGCCGCTCAGACTAAGCTGGTTCACGCTCACAGCATTCGCATATTCGAGGTTGGCATGGTGCCAATTGAGTAGGCGCATGTCCCTAGGTTTGAGGTCTACCAGCGATTGATACTGTCGCAGCCCTTCATCCATCGTTTGTCCTAGTGTGGGATAGTCCGACGCCTTTGCAATCGTTTCGAGATCTAACGACTGTGTGTCTGTCGCACCTGGCTTTAGCTTCCAGCCCATGCCCTGCACCGTCTCTGCGGCGGTGACTTCAGGGTTAAAGCCAGCGCTCAGCTGATAAGCCCTGCCAGCTAGTTTCTCTACTCCCGTTGTTGGCTTTTCTTGCTTTGTTGATGCTGTGCTCGTCGCGTTGGCGGACAAAGGTGCATCAGATTGTTCTAGCTCGGCAATGGTAGGTCCACCCACATCGGCTGGCTCACGGCCAAAAGCCATCACGTTCCTATCACCTTCTACCGTTCTATGAGCTGGTGGCTTGTTTCGGAAGGCTGCCGCTCGTTCTAGCACATCGTTGTATAGCTTCTCCACCAGTATGTCTTGACTTCTTTCAACGACCGTACCGTCGTAGTCGTAGAGGATAGTATTGTCTCGCAACCCGTGATACGGTAAACCGAGTTGGCCACGGATGATCGCGTTCAATGGGTTGCCATGTTCGTATCCTGTAACGATTTGAGCACCCATCTCGGCTGTGCAACGATGACCAGGTGGCAAGGTAGAACTCGATTGGTTGAGAAATGGGTGTGAATATACTCGACCACCCACTCGTGGACGAGCTTCGAGAATGATGATTTTTGGTGGCCGTTCTCCGGCGTCTGTCAATTGATCTCCGAGCTGAGCGAAGATGCCCTCCAACTGCCGAGCGCAGCCCAGCCCTGACATGCCTGCACCAACTACAATGATTGTCCGTCTAGGTGCGGTTTTGGCCTTTGATTTCGAGAGGGGCCCTGTGGTGTTTGGTATTTCAGCGCATCCGAAGTTGATGTATCCATGTCTCATAAGCCATACGTATGCCACCCTCGCCAAACCAAAATAACGTTTATCACGAGTACAGCCCGCAGCTTCTTCGAAAGAGACATATA
Organism: Stemphylium beticola; assembly: GCA_029100535.1. NCBI lineage: Eukaryota > Fungi > Ascomycota > Dothideomycetes > Pleosporales > Pleosporaceae > Stemphylium > Stemphylium beticola. The sequence continues at coordinate 210,446 of JARBXR010000014.1, read as the reverse complement.
CCAGAGGATTGCGATGCCATAGACGCAGAATCGCGTTCCTAATGTTCAGGTAAATGGTGACCTGTGCGTGAGTAACATGCTCACGTAAGAGCTTGTACTCCGCTGGGTGTAGGGTGAACGGATTGAGTCGGCTGTTCTCTGCTGCTAAGATGCATTGCCGGCCGAATTCAGCCCACGAGAGCTCTGAAGGTATGCTCGAATTTGCCTTCATCTCGCCAGCCTTCCCTTTCACAGGAAATGAATTCGTTCTGCGATGCTTCTTTCCCTGTTCGTGTGACTGCGAAAGCTCAGGAGTTGACGACGCCTGTGATTCGCGACTCAGGCTCTGCGGTGTTCTCGCCATGAACGCGTTATCTCCTCGACGACCCTTTAATGATGAATGAGTTTTCGCGTCGTTTCCGTTGACAAACGTATGTGAACTGCCGCCGTTTTGATGCGAAGTCTGCTTGTTCTGAATATTAGTCATGCCGTTGGTGGCTGAGTTGAGGGTGAATGGATTCTGCAGTGGCGAAGGGGTGTAGTTGGCCGCATATCCATTGACAAATGCGCCTGGGGTGGATCCTTCCCCCTCGTGACTTGTACTGGGTTCCGATGTATCGTGGGACTCGCCGTAGTGCACGGACGATGCACTCGATTCCCGGCCGTAGCCCAAGTTACTAAACCCAGGTATAGGTGCGATGCCGCCTTTCAGATGTATACTATCATTGGACATGGGCAATGATAAAAGATCATCGTGAGTCTGATCGAAGAGGTACGAGCCGTCATCGAGCGCGGTAGGATCGGCTGTGGATGCGATGGAGAACATATTGATGAAGATCCGATGAGGGAAGATGGGAGGCACCTGACAAGGAAGCGGCTACGGGCCGCAGTCAGCAGTTGGCCTCACAATTGTGGCCAGATTTCTGAGCGGGTAGCGAATGGGGTCGTATTGTGTAAAGCATGAGTGATCTTGTTGAACTTGTAACGAAGGTGGCAGGGTGTAGGTAAGTGATGGACTGATGCCCAGACTTGTGGAGGTCAAGGCACGAAAAGAAGCGCACCATACCCACCTAGGCAAACTCCGTCCAAGCCAACCCGGTCGTTTTCGACTTCATCCCTCTCCAGCCCAGTTCGGTCCGTCCATCCACGCTCCGTCATCGCGACAGCGAAATCATGTAAAGGTCTTGATGGTGAATGCGCAGCTCGGCGTTGACGAAACGCCGGCGTTCGCCATGGGCAACCCCGCTCTTACGGAAGCGAGCGTTGCTATAACGCGTCGCAGGAAGAACATCCAGCCATCCAGCCATCCCCATCAGTATCTTCGAGGCTTGTGATAAGAACCCGCGCGATGCAGAGAACAAATGCATTCGCTGTTCTTGTTTCCTTTTTAATATCAATTGCGCCTAATACTCAAAGTCATCAGGATGCTGCGAGTCTCCTTTTCGTCTTACCTTGTATCGCACTGTCATGCTTGCGCGCAAAGCTGATCATCGTAGTTCACGGAAAGGTGTGAGGGGCATACACGGTAAGTTTATGATATAAGTCAGGCGTTTATAGGTGGTTGATCCCATTTTGGTCAGAACGAAACTGATGAAGACATCCAGAAGCCAACACTCTCGCGCGAACCCTCCTAAATCTGAAACCGAACTGCGTTCGTGTCACGCTCAGCAACCGAGCCTTGCCATATACTTCGTCTACACCAGCCGTCATCGTCTGCCCTTCCAGTCTCGTATTCGAACGTATATTCATCTCAAAGCGAGGAAGAAAGCATGAACGGAGATGCCGCACGTGCTTCCATAGGTACACATGCCTACCAATGAACTTGACCCATGATTTTCAAATTGATCATGATGCTTTGGTTCTATTGTAAAGAGATCAGACGTGGTTGTGCAAGGACTTGGCTGAAGGAGCCCGTCGGGCATAAGAATTAGTCTTGCATACTCTGCCGTTGCGGCACACATAGCATAAGCTTTCAGTGCTGGATTGAGCGCTCACGGCCAAATGTGTGTTCTTTGTTCGTGGCATATTATCGTTTCACACCTTCGGACTGCGGTCGTTGTCTTGTGTAATATTCAACGATCATGAGAGGCACATCTTGTGATGTAGTAGAAAATATTCAATACAAATTCCACATGAATGCATTTCAATTTCATCGCGAAGACTTGATAGTCATCAACAACTGTAATCGGTTTTACGGGACGAAATATAATCACGTGCATGCCACGCTAGCTCCGACACCCCCGGCAATACCATAGCGCCGTTCCAACACCTGGGCAGGCACGCCGTCTTTCGGCGTGTACCCAGATATCTCTTCCCTTTGCGACTTCGCAATAAAAAACAATGCGATGGCCCTGGTCAGGCGATGGCGATGACCGAAAGAGGACTGGTCTCCCTTCATGGGACACGAAGACTGAGTCAAACGATGTTCCAAGGTCGTGGCTCGAGGCGCGGACCCTGATTTCGTCCCTTGCACTGACAGTATCGACGGTCGCTGCTGCCCGCCTATACAAGAGTTATCTAAGACGCATACCAACTGTCAACCACATCAAACCAGATTACTTCCGCCGCAGAGGCTTATTCGGTCAGGTCACGAGTGTGGGGGATGCAGACAATTTCAGAATTTACCACACACCAGGTGGTAGGATAGCGGGATGGGGCTGGCTACCTTGGAGAAAAGTGCCTACTACAAGAGACAGGTTGAAGAATCAGACAGTGAGTCTTGTTCAACAATCAAGCCCGGGAATATTTGTCCCGGTCTTGCACTTCTATACCCACTGCTAAATACAACTCCAGCTCCATATACGAATAGCCGGAGTCGATGCGCCCGAACTTGCACATTGGGGTCGGGAAGCTCAACCATTCGCAAAAGAAGCCCATGAGTGGCTCATCAGCCTGATTCACCACCGCCGAGTACGCGCATACATATATCGGCGTGATCAGTACGATCGCGTGGTTGCTCAGGTATATGTGCGTCAATGGTTTTTCAAGAAAGATGTAGGGCTTGAGATGTTGAAGGCAGGGCTAGCGACTATCTATGAAGCCAAATCAGGTGCCGAGTTTGGCACTGTCGAGGATCAGTATCGAGCTGCAGAGAAGAAGGCTCGGGAGAGCAAAGTTGGAATGTGGGCCAAGCCAAGTTTGAGACAGCGACTGGGCGGGACGAGTAAAGTATTGGAGAGCCCACGAGAATACAAGGCTCGACATGGTGCAGCAGAGAAAGCAGAAAAGGCAAAGAAGGCTGGGTGAGAAGATTCAACACAGAGGACAGAGCCATGTGTTCGCATAGCGGCGGCAGTAAAACGATGCTGCGATCGTGGCAGCCTCGCTCATCGCGCCGGCTCAATGTCAGGCAGAGTCATCAAGATTTGGCCGCATGGCCCGATTACCCCACAAAGCGACTCAAAGACTGGAGGTCCATCGATGACTGTGTGATGGCGGCTGCAAACTTTCTGGTTGTTGTTGGGCTGCGGCGCGATCACATCAGAATATAGTTTAGGGTTGGCAGAGTTACGAATCATGCTAGGCTACCTCAGAGGGGAATCTGGGTATCAAAGCAGTAATCCCACGTCGATGCAAGTGCGCTAGGGTACAAGGATTAATGCCTGTGTGACTCCATTAAGAAAAGTTCTGCAAGACGATGTCAAAATTTCTGCTCATCCGTGCTTCGTGACAGAGGCCGGGGAATCGAAGTTCGGCGCCGCAATCGGTCCTCCGCGTGGAGGTTCTTCGCGGCGGGACGAGACAACAGATTGGCATACTCGCAATTGCACTGGGTCTGCCTGTTATTGAGTCATCGCATTCACGTGTCTGGGGTCTTTAATGTGTACGCAAACACTGAAATACCTCAAACGACTTCCTCCAAGGCATCTCTACATCTCTCCATCGCGTCTTTGTTGATCGTCGGCGGGCTTATCTGTGCGTTATCGGAGATAGCTTGATTGGCCGTCGCGCATCACTGGAATTTTTTGGGTGCCGCATCACAGCTTCCCCACAGACTGTTCATAAGCCCGGAGGGAGTCATTCGTGCTCTACTCTACTAGGGTCGAGCTATAGCCCTTCAATTGCACCTGTCGGCCACCGAGCGACCTTCTTTCCGCGCGTTCGTCGCCTTTCCTTGTCGTTACTCCTCAGTCAAGCTCGCAGCTCCCCACCTGCCTGTTCGCCTGCAAATGGCTCTCTGCGGGCGTCTAGCACGTCGCGTACCTACCCTCGCAGGTCAAACACGATCCATCGCGCCATCCACATACTCCAGGAGCTTCACAACCCGAAGCGCCCGGCCTCTGACCTCTCTCCGCGCGAGCAGTGAGTCACCCGCTGTTCACCGACAGCTGCGGGCATTCACAAAGGTCGCGTCGACATGGAATAAGACACAGACAGCACCAAATGCCGAGGCATACCTAAAGAGTGGCGCCATTGCTGGCGCCCAAAACTTGGTGGATGTCAAGAAGGTCCTTGTCATTGGTAGTGGTGGTCTCAGCATTGGTCAGGCCGGAGAGTTTGACTACTCAGGTGCGCAAACAACATTGACACAAACTACAGAAATGACTTGGAACTGACCAAATCTCAGGTTCACAAGCTCTCAAGGCCCTCAGGGAAGCTGGCGTCAAGTCCGTTCTTCTTAACCCCAACATTGCTACCATTCAAACATCCCACGTGCTCGCCGATGAAATCTACTACCTGCCCGTAACGCCCGAATACGCCGAATATGTCATCCAGAAGGAGAGGCCTGACGGAATATTCCTCAGCTTTGGTGGCCAGACTGCGCTGAACCTGGGTGTCCAGATGGATGCTAAGGGTATTTTTGAGAAGTACGGTGTCAAGGTTCTTGGTACCAGTGTGCAGACTCTCAAGACTAGCGAGGACCGTGATCTCTTCGCTCGCGCTCTGGACGAAATCAACATTCCAATTGCCAAGTCCATCGCCGTTTCTTCGGTTGATGAGGCATTGGATGCTGCTGAGAAGGTCGGATACCCCATCATTGTACGTGCAGCGTATGCGCTTGGTGGTCTCGGTTCTGGTTTTGCGAACAACCCGGAGGAGTTGAAGAACCTTTCGGCCCGTTCGCTCACACTGTCGCCTCAGATCTTGGTTGAGAAATCACTCAAGGGTTGGAAGGAGGCCGAATATGAGGTCGTGCGCGATGCAAGCGACAACTGTATCACGGTTTGCAACATGGAGAACTTTGACCCGCTTGGCGTACACACTGGTGACAGTATCGTCGTATCGCCAAGTCAAACATTCAGCGACGAGGAGTACCACATGCTCCGCTCTGCGTCTATTAAGATCGTCCGTCACTTGGGAGTTGTTGGCGAGTGCAATGTGCAGTACTGCCTGCAGCCAGATGGTCTCGACTACCGAGTCATCGAAGTCAACGCTCGTCTGTCTCGTTCATCTGCATTGGCATCCAAGGCAACTGGCTACCCCCTAGCTTATACTGCGGCGAAGATTGGTCTCGGACACACCCTCCCTGAACTGCCAAACGCTGTCACCAAGACAACAACCGCGAACTTTGAGCCCAGTCTCGACTATGTCGTCACCAAGATGCCCCGATGGGATCTTAGCAAGTTTCAGAACGTCAAGCGCGACATTGGTAGCTCCATGAAGTCAGTTGGTGAAGTCATGGCCATCGGTCGCACGTTCGAGGAGTCGTTCCAGAAGGCTTGCCGACAGGTCGACCCCAAGTATCTCGGATTCCAGGGTGAGAAGTACGGCGAGAGCCTCGACGAGGAGCTCAAAAACCCTACTGATCGCCGATGGCTCGCTGTTGGTCAGGCTCTATTCCACGAAGGTTACACCGTCGACAGGGTTCACGATCTCACCAAGATCGACAAGTGGTTCTTGCACAAGCTCCAGAACATTGTTGACTGCACAAAAGAGCTCGAGGAGATTGGCAGCCTCTTTGGCCTCAAGAAGGAGATTATCCTCAAGTCCAAGAAGCTCGGTTTCTCTGACAAGCAGATTGCAAAGGCCGTCAACAGCACAGAGGATGAGGTCCGCGCGCGTAGGAAGAGCTTCGGCATCAAGCCATGGGTTAAGAGGATTGATACTTTGGCTGCTGAGTTCCCAGCAAACACGAGTCCGTTTCGAATTCCCTTTACTATGAGGCTTTGCTAACGATTCACAGATTACCTCTACGTGAGTACTCCTTTGACTCAAAAATCTTGGGGACTGTGAAGCCCTCCAGGACCCTATATGATCCAAGCCTTCAACGATTTTCAAGCCTCTGTAGTCGCTAACCTATACTTAGACTACCTATAATGCCTCCTCCCACGACGTTACCTTTGACGACCACGGTGTTCTAGTCCTTGGTAGCGGTGTCTACCGTATCGGAAGCTCGGTCGAGTTCGATTGGTGCGCCGTCAACGCTACCCGCTCCCTCAACGCCCTTGGCAAGAAGACTGTCATGATCAACTACAACCCTGAAACATACTCTACCGATTTCGATGTCGCCGACAAGCTATACTTTGAAGAGCTCAGCTACGAGCGTGTCATGGACATTTACGAGCTCGAGACCGCGAGCGGTGTCGTTGTTTCCGTCGGTGGTCAGCTTCCCCAGAACATTGCTCTGAAGCTGCAGGAGTCTGGCAAGGCGAAGGTTCTCGGAACTGATCCTCAAGACATTGACAAGGCCGAGGATCGCCACAAATTCTCCTCTATCCTTGACTCTATCGGTGTAGATCAACCAGCCTGGAAAGAGCTTACTTCGTACGATGAGGCGAAGAAGTTTGCCAACTCTGTCGGCTACCCAGTCCTGGTCCGCCCATCGTACGTCCTTTCTGGTGCTGCCATGACCGTCATTCGTGGCGAGGACGAGCTAAAGGAGAAGCTCCTTGCTGCTTCCAACGTCTCGCCCGACCACCCAGTTGTCATCACCCAGTTCATCGACGGTGCACAAGAGATTGACTGCGACGCTGTCGCTTCCAACGGAAACGTCCTTGTCCACGCCGTCAGTGAGCACGTCGAAAATGCTGGTGTTCACTCTGGTGATGCCACTCTCGTTCTGCCACCAGTCAACCTTGACAAGCGCATCCAAGAGCGTGTCAAGGAGATTGCCGACAAGGTTGCCAAGGCTTGGAACATCACCGGTCCTTTCAACATGCAAATCATCAAAGAGGAGGTTGAGGGCTCTGAGCCTAACCTCAAGGTTATCGAGTGCAACCTTCGCGCTTCTCGTTCGTTCCCCTTCGTCAGCAAGGTTCTCGGTACTAACTTCATCGATGTTGCCACCAAGGCCCTTGTTGGCCGTGACGTCCCTGAGCCCACTGACCTCATGACTGTAGAGAGGAACTACCTCGCTACCAAGGTTCCCCAGTTCTCATGGACTAGGTTGGCTGGTGCCGACCCCTACCTCGGTGTCGAGATGTCATCCACTGGTGAGATGGCATGCTTCGGTAAGGACCTTGTCGAGGCCTACTGGGCATCAGCACAATCTCAGATGAACTTCCGCCTCCCCCAGCCTGGTGAGGGTCTTCTCTTCGGTGGTGACGTCACACCTGGCTCGCTGCACTCCAACTCTTTGATTCAGATCGCCAAATACGTGCACGCGCTCGGCTACAGGTTCCTCGCTGCCAACAAGGACGTGAAGGAGCTTTTGGAGAAGAACACCGAGGGCGTCTCTGTTGATGTCATTGAGTTCCCCAAGGAGGACAAGAGGAAGCTTCGTGAGGTCTTTGAGAAGAACGACATTCGTGGCTGCTTCAACCTGGCCAAGTACAGGGCGAACGGCCTTCTTGACGAGGACTACGTAATGAGGAGGAACGCGGTCGACTTTGGTGTGCCGCTATTCATGGAGCCCAAGGTAAGCTCATCCGTTGTCAAGCTGTGATATCAGAAACTAACATTACTGTAGACTGCCGTCCTGTTCGCTCAATGTATGAGCGAGAAGCTGCCCAAGAAGGAGGGTATCCCAAGCGAAGTTAGGTCATGGAGCGACTTTGTCGGTGGCCGACCTTTGTAAACGGATCTCCACGTGTCCAAAGCCGGACACGGATGAGATGAAACATTGTAGTATAGGAAATATACCCAGATGAAGGGTCAGGTTAGGCTAGATTTGGGGAAAAAAGGGTGTGGGGACGAAGATTATGTTCTCATATGTATAGCGTTTTTCTCAGCCCGCCATCAACAACTCTGTTGCAGATTGTGGCGTTGTCTTTGCTTCTTTTAGCAGGGTGGGAGGGAAAGGGAGGGAAAAAAGGTCCATCGCTTATTTAGCTATGTAAACTCAAATACGACTTTGTTCAATCCACCATTGTTATATCTGGAGTCTGTATTAAGTGTGTAGCGGGGTATCTTCTTAGCCTTTGGCGGTCTGAGAGGCCCCGTGTTCCCGCGACATATCTAGACTTGTTAGACATTGTAAGTTTTTATCCTTATAGATACTGAAACCGTGTTCGTCTTGTCATCAAAGTCAAGATCCAGAGCAGAAATGTAAGCTAGTGCTGCTGAACCTTCAGGGAACATATATCGACACGGACATATCTTTGACTCGCGTAGACTACTGCACAAGTTGGCTTTTTTTATTGGGCTCTTTACCCTCGCTTTCTTGTGGGTGTACACGTTGCTGATTCTGCTATTGCGGAACATAGTCGTTAACCACACCCAAGTGAAAAGAGAATAAGCCGATGCAGTTATGCTGCGATAAGATTGTTAGGAAGCGTACACTTAACCAGAACCATTCCAATGACTACACAATCGCGCCCTGATTACAAGGCCATCTATTGCTCCATCACTGTCGCCATCAGGCCTTCACTCCTTTGCAGAAGCATACACTGGCGGTCAATTAGTCGTGCAAGCGATATACTGGCGTGAAAGTCTAGACACACACGGTAGCTTGGGAAGGCAGAAGGTAGGTGAACTATGTAGATACAAACTGGCGGGTTTGTCTTCGACATAGCGAATGATAGCGACCAGGAAATTTTTTTTTAAAAAAAAAAAAAAAAAAAAAAAAAAAATACATACGAGAAAGGCAAAAAGAAAGTTTCCGACACCGGGAATCGAACCCGGGCCTTGCCGGCACTTGAACAGTGAACTGACTCTGCGAATGAGAGCGGCAAATCCTAGCCACTAGACCATATCGGATGAATTGATGAAAGTATGGGAGGTAAAATGGAATATATTCGGAGAAGACAACTCAGAGTCGAGACGGAGAAAAAATATAGATAGCCGAGTTAACGCCGCAACTCCCCCCCAACCCCTATAGCCGCAAAATTTGTGCTTGCTAAATGCCGTGCAAAATCGTTTCGTCAAAAACGTTCAAGAATTACACACGGATGCCTGTACCAGAACTCCACCGGAGCTTCCTCAAACCTAGACCTGTGCCCTTGATGCCGGAAGCAGCCTCCTTGCCACAACGGCCAGCTTCCGTGCCCGCAGCACCCATGTGCCCCATGGCCTCTGCGTGACCGACCTCTTTGCCGACGACGTAGCCAGCCGAGAAGCCAATAGCACTGACGAGGACTACGACGCCAGCGCTAACAACCCAGGTGAGAAGTGTGGGACTAATCTCCTCAATCAGCGGTGGGCCAGTCTTCCGAGCCTTCTTCACAGCTCGACGGTCTTTACTGCTGCTTCGTGCACCGGCGAGGGGTGGGCTTGCTTTGCGCTTGGACTTCTCGGAGGGGCTGCTGCTGATGCTGCGTGGGGAGGATGCAGTCTCCTCGGAGATGTCGCCTAGAGCCACGGACTCGGGAACCATGCGCAGTGATGTCGGGTCGACACGAGAGGACGAGGGCGGCGCTGTGCGTGTCTGGCCTGGCTTTGGTAGTCCTCGTACAGCTGCGGCAGCAGAGAGCAGAGTCGACAAGCTGGCGCGCAGGGCTTCATCGTGGTCGGGCTGATAGTTGGGTGCGACAGCGTTGTAGGGGCTGTGCTGAGGATAGGAGTGCTGCCGCTGTCCATTTGGCCTTGCAGCTCTCCGAGGCGTGTATATGGTACCCGACTGCGATCGAATAGGCTGCTGACTGTTCGGGTGTGAAAAGGCGTTTGGTCGTGGTTGAAACTCCCGTCGCGCTGAACGGGGGTAGTTCACGGCGGTAGCATTCTCATCCTCGTCGTCGTCTTCCCTCTCCGACATGGTCTCCGAGGACGCGACGGACTGTGGACTTCTAGACGGAAGCTCATGTCTTAGCGGCGACGGACCGATGGCCTCGTTCGAAGACGTCATGACGCGGTCCGACTCGCTCTCGCTCTCCTCATACTCCTCCTGACTACTGTTTCCCCCCGCAGCCGAGATCCTGTGTCCGGTTCCTATTGAGAACTGGCCGCCGCCTCGTGAGCGTCTATTCTGCCGCCTGTGTAGATTCGAGTCATGCTGTACCGTCAGACCAGTAGTGATAATCTCATCAGCTGCAGACGACAGGGAGGTTGAGGAAGGGCCCGATGCGATATCAATCCATGACTCTGTACAGTTCTCATCAGTTGAGCTCTCGAAAAAGCAACCTAAAGGGGGCTGAGAAGGAGACGTGTCGGTGATGCGAATATACAGATGAACATACCATCTGAACGTTGCCTGGACGAAGATGCGACAGGTCGCGAAGGCGCCATGGCCTGGTCTTGACGATGCGTCTGCTGTCGGCCTGATCGTGGTGGCTGATGATCATGCATCGCACCCTTTGTGCTTCAAGAGCCCGAGTAGCAGTAGAGATGCCCCGGATACGTCTTATAACCTGGAATCCTATGTCGACTGATGGTGGGGAGATATGCGCTCAAGTGGACCCAAAGGGCCGTTCCGACTTCGGTTCTTTGTTTGGATTCGCGGTGTTGAGACGTCGCACGGGGGCGATGGAGATAAGAGCGACTCCGAAACAGCGAACCAAGTCGAAAATGCAGACCGAGACTTTGAAGCACTCCGGCTCTGCCGCAACGTCGCTTTGAGCGCAGCTGGAGATAAGGCTCGAGCTGTGAGCGCGCTGCCGCTACTTCCCCAACTTGCGCACGGCCAGGGCCTAGGCGTGATGACGTTTCCTGGGGAAGGGGGCAAACGTGGATCCACGTTGTCGCGTTAGGCGAAGCACGAAGGAACGCGATCAAGGCGGGGGTTGGGAACGAGTTCTCAAGGTTCGCAGTGTCAGGAGAAAGAAGTCAAGATGTAGTTGGAGAAAGTAGTCGGATGCTCGTTCCTGGCCCCGTGTTCCGTGTGTTGGCGTATGATCATTGCGAGTAGGTGTGGGAGATGGACGAATCAGACGCCGGCCACCCGCCTTCCCCTTTGAAGTCGTGGGGGCTAGCCATGCTCAGCTGGCCGTATGCAAGACATGTGCATGTATATGTAGAGGTCGTCTGCCACCAGGTTTGTTGTTTTGAGAGACCTGGTGAGCCCATACCTAGGTATCCTTCGTACTACGAGTAACTGTAGTTTCACGTAATCGCAGTAACACGACCCATGCCTCCGGGCTTGCTAACAAGACGCCATTCATCACGTCATCATGCTGCCAATAGTGAGGAGACATGTAACATTCCCTGGGCACGGACACGTGTGTACTCGCTGCTATCTTTCAAGCCCTCCAAACAAGGAAATACGCTGTAGATGACTAGTGGGGCTGATCAGGCCTCAACACCAATACATCCCAAAGAGCCGTGAGGATAGCAAGTGCCTCGGGAATAATAGGCTCACAAAGCATCAAAACTAAGAATGGTATGTGAATGAATGAGGACGCCACAGGCTGTCCGGTGCGCACCTATTTGCCTAAAAGTCAATCTCGTATGGTACAGGTACGTGACATCGACTCCGACCTTTGCCGAGAACATGCAACTCCCAAAGTCGTACGTCTTCATCTACGCATGCGGGTATTATAGCAAAATCATAAGCCGAACCCTAGCCTTGTATGAAAATCCAAAATATGTCGGAAATGCGTTTGATGCCCATCCTCCCGTCGCCCATTTAGTTCTTCTTCTCTTCTTTCTTTGGCTTGCTCTTGAACAAGTCTGACAGGCCGTCTTTAAACTTCTCCCACGGTGTTCTGTTGAGGTGGTTGCTAAGCTCGCGGTACTTGTACATCTCCGCCCAACAGTCACGGCCCCATTCGCAGCCAGCCATGTTGACCAAGAAGTCACGATCGCTCTCCTGGTAGTGAATGTCGGGGTTATCTCCATTCTCACCGCAGGCGCCTGGCGGGAAACTCATAATCTGGCGTTGTTGGATGAAGGCGACGTGGGGGCGGATCCAAGGCTGATTTTGGTACATGTACTCAAACGCGTCCTGCTCCTTGTGCTCCCATTCCATGTGTTTTTGCTCATAGCCGACGGGATCCCACCAGATGTCGAGTAGGCGGTCGGTCCATACGCTCCTCCGTACCATGAAGGAGCCCAGGTTGAAGCCACCGCAATCCTGAGGTAGTAGCATGTTGACAGAGTCGACCTTGCCATCTCCCACGGGCGAACGTGTTTCGGGGTCGAGGTATTCTTCGGTCAGGGGGTGCGTGATGTTGAGGGGGTTGTATACGTTGATGTCGCGGTATGTTACGTCTTGAAGTTGCTTGAAAACGTGCTTCTGCAGGGAGTAGGTTGGCTCCATGATGAACGTGTTCGTGTCCAACCACCAAAACCTGTGCCATGTTAACGCTGGTCTTGATATTTCTGCAATGCACTCACCATTCAGCGTGCGGGTATTTCCGCATGGCGTTGCGAATCGTGTCAACCTTCTCCCAGCTCTCCCTCCATTCGTGCGCATAGCGCTTCTTTGTGCTCATGTCTACAATCTCCAATTCGTATCCCCAGTTCCTGGTGTACTTCTTCTTGTTCTTGACGCTGTCACGCTCAATGGCCCATTCGCGAGGACCTTTCCATTCCATGACACCTCCGCCTTGATTCGCAGCGAGGATGACGACATATTTGCTACCGCCACCAAACCATGAGGACCTTCGATACGCTCGACGTATAGCTGCACCTGTCAGTGCCTATGGGAGGAAGATGAGGCATGTGCACTTACGTGTGTTGAAGTTCCAGAAGAAAAGTAGGAATGTAACTAATAATACGATCATGACTCGTTTCCGCAGACGCCACAGTCCCCAGACTATGCCATTGAGAGTTCTCATGATCTTGCCCTGGGGCCGCCCGCGACCCAGCTTTTCCTTATCGCCATGGTTGAAGGGTAGGCTGGTGGATATCCTGCGAAAGTGCTTGCCAAAGAAGCCTTGGTTCCTCGGGGTGAATGCAGGGTAGCCTTTGACTTCAGCACTCCGCGCCTGAGCCGATGCCCAGGTGACGTTTTGTGCTGATGAGCCGTTCGCATATGGACTGTTCCGGCCATTGCTATCGTAGGGCGTGTTCAGACCAGGACTCGACCACCCTCCCGGCTGCGGCGAAGGAGACCTTGACATATCGAGGGCGCCTGGTGTACCGGGGATTGTGGGCAGGCCTGCACCCAGAGACCGGCCTGAAAGCCCGCTGGTTGTGCCTAGCCTGCTCTGCGATTCGGCGCTATCGGGGAGGCTGATGTTGGTTGGCGCCTGCCTTGCAGCAGAGGAGCGCCTTCTACGTTGGCCAGCGGAGAAGGAGGATTGGGAAGCCACCGTGACGTTGTGCGTGGTGATGGGCTGCGTGCAGTGTGGAAGCGGCGCGCACGTGTGTGGCTAGCTGCGACAAAGCCGGGTGCTAGGGTCGCAGGTGTTATGCGAGGGCGAGAGTGTCCAGGGCTGCCGGCGCGATGCCGTAAAAGCAGCTTCTTCGATATTACAGGACAGCTGGCCGCTCTCCACGAGAGGCAGGAGCGAAGCCGTCGTACTTGGGGGCGGGAGAGAGCGTTGCGAAGGATGCGGTGAAACGTCCAAAGGATTCTGCCTTCAACCGCAATTAAGAAAAAGAAAGACTGGAGAATATGTTGCTACAGGACGTCAGGTTGGCCGACGTTGGGATAGGAGCCGCTGGCAATGGCCAAATTCCACCTCTCGAGTTCGCTGCTTGGCGTAGACCTGAAAGGAGTGCGACTAACAGGGCTAGACCTCTCCACTTCGCATTGCCCAAGTTGCTGTTCCCACGACACCACCAAGCCCCACTGCGGTCCTGGAGAGTACCCAGCTATGGACGAGCCGATGAGGCCCAACAGCGTTGCGAAGAGGGCAATGTAATCCTGATGCGCTGCTCCATTGTCTCGTGCATCGGCATCAAATGCGTCGTATCCGGCTATCCGCAGCGACATGGTAGGCAACACTACGGCATCAGCTGTCAGGAGTCGCTGTACGTCTGTCAGTGCCAGATAGGGTACTTGACGTTTCCCAAGTGGTCACAGCACGTTGCAATGTCTTTATCTATACCTCAAAGGGATCAATGCATACCAAGTGCTCTGCCTTGGGTGTTGGACACGTGACTTGGGATGTCTAGGGTCGGATGTGTACAACAACACGCTGCAGGAACAGAGTGTGTCTGAGCAAGGGCATACAAACACCTGCGTAACGGATAGCAGAGCCGGGCAGGCAGAGACAAGGGCCAAGTAGTCAGAGCGAACGTTCGGCTGAGACACACGTCGCCACCTCCATACTCTTGCCATGAACATGTTCTCGAAAAAAGGGCGTCCCAAACTTCATAAAGCCTTCCAGCAAACCTTGACCATGGAAAATCTTCCGGGTCGGCGCATAGAGACCGCTCCGTGCATTGTGGACTGCTAGCGTACGCTTGGCGGCGCCTTCCTCGCCAACCGTTGGTGGCTCTCGTGTATGACCTGGCGCTTGAGTTACGTCGTCCTTGCATCTGACTGGCTCACCTCAACATTTGCTGGACACGACATCAAGCTATACATCTGGAGCGTCTCAGATCTCGCATAGAGTTGTACATTTCCACACCAGCGAATCCAGGGCGGTTACTGAGCCTCGAGGCTGGAAGGATGGCGCTCATTGTGAGGCAGCTCCACCTGATGGCTCCAATCACCTGCACTCTGGACTCGTGGACAACGCCTGCTGCGACCAGCAAGCTTTGACTCATCAAGACATCGCCAGCGCTTCTGGCACATTATAGGCTAGAGTTGAGATCCAGGTAAAAGAGCTATGCATAATGCGGCATGGCAGTGGTTTGCCAGGTAGGCGACAAGGCCATTAAAGTCCATCAAGACATCCGGGGTCGCGTGTCTGTAGCCTCACCATTCTCCTTTTGTCGCGTTTTTGCCTGCTTCACTGCCTCTTTATCACCCTCTTTTACAGTAATTGTCATCTCTTTGTGATATTTTCTTTGTTTTCGTTGTTCTGCAATCGCCTAATAGCCCCGAGCCTCGTCACTACCCAGACAATACCAGCGACAATACCAACGCCACTTCACCAACGCAGTCTCACTTTCGAAAACAAAGCATTATCTTTGGGAAATTCTCCAGAAACAATACAGCCCACTATCTTTTGGAGCCTTGGACTTCCCGGCCAACGCGAAACACCGCCAAACCACACCAAACATGAGTTCTTATGGTCAACTGCCACCAGACAACACTGGATACTCGTCGGAGAACGATCGATATACAGATTCCTCAAGCCTTCGTCGAGCCGATCAAGAGGAACAGATACAGATACATTTTCACGATGAGTTTGATGGAAACGCTACACATGGGCAACAAACATGGGAAGCCGAGCCGAATGTTGATACACAGCGAGCGATATCCAAACGCACTTCTCGATCTTTCACAGAGCGTGTTTCGCGACAAAAGAGCCGAAGGAGAGAGCTTATGGGACGACCAAGCAAACCGGGAATCACCGTCGACACCAGTTTCACCAGGCATAGGGGTACGGAGCCACACGAGGTATTTCTGCGAGACGCCGGAAGAGGCAGTGACTCTGTCCGCAAGTCGCCCTGGTTCGGGCTGGGCAGGAACTCAACTAAGAACAAAGGCTTAGGTATCACCAAGGGCACACCACAGCCGGAGCACATGCATCGAAAGAAGAGGAGCATCGACCGGAACGAACCCGATACTGCTATATCCTTGACTCCTGGCAGCAAGACATGGCAGGAGATCTCCCCTTGGGATAGACGCATCCCGATAGGAATTTCTGTCCCTACCGATAGCATATCCGACTTTAGTACCCTCCACGCAAGCCGACCGCGTACTGGAAGCGACGCTACTCTGGTAACACCAAGTATCATCATCACACCTGCGGCAGTCAAGTCGGTTTGGTCACCCGACACGCCCTTCACAGAGTCCGACTACACACCCAGCATCTATTCTCGCTACCAGTCGGCTTTCGTCAACTCCAACGTTCCTCCTGTTCCCGCTCTACCTGCCGGGGTATCTCAGCATCCGGGCATGGTTTCAGACAATGACGTGCCTGGCTCATCTGGTCACGCTCGAAATGACACGCTCGATTCTGCGGGCACTGCTTTTGAAGAGGAAGAGGATGATGATTCAAGACGGAAGGATCGTATCATGTCCAGCAGTACTGTTTTCGAAGAGGATGAGACGCCTCTACGCGAAAGGACTGCCGAAAACTCATTGGCTATTGACACGTCAATGGTGCCTACTCCACGGCGGTCGCAAGGATGGTGGAACGTCATCACAACACCGTTCGTTGCAACGCCCAAATCATCAACATGGCCTGACCCTGGCAACAACGAGGAGCGGACGCCAGATGTGCCAACAGTACCTGTCCAGTACGGCACGCGAAAGGCGGAAAACTTTACACCGCCACCTTCGCAACCTCATCCGTCAGTCGTTTCAGTATCCGGCGTATCTGCGGAAACGAACTCGGAAAAGGCAGTAACCCACCAAACACCTCCCAACCCTCCTCGAGCCATCACTTCCCCTCTGTCGTCGATGTCTGCCTCGCCAGTGGTAGGCACAGCAGCCATTGGAACTGTCTTGATGCCTCGTCAAGTTGAGGAGCCACGGCAAATCAACGTCAACATCGAGTTGCAAGACAGACGGCCGTTGACAGATAGCCAAGCGATCCAAGCAAACTATCCTCCGCCTACACAGCAAGCGCAAACGTCAGCACCAGCACCACGGATGAACATCACGACACCTTCTGGCGCTAATGCCAACAGCTCGTCGCAGAGTCTGCCGGTCTTCGCTCCGCCCCCCAAATTCGCCCAAAAGAGCTCGCATTGGAGCTACGACAACGTCAGCCGATCCAGTTCCCAAGCATCGACTCCAGATCTCAAAGGACGAAGGAAGCACCGGAAAGTCTGTGATATGTCGAGCGTATGGCCATTCGGAAAGAAGAAGCAAAAAAATCGCGATACCGGCACGGATAAAAAAAAGAAGAGAGGGTTGTGCTTCTGGGGTTGTTGCTGCTGTTTGATGCTCTTTGTGCTGCTTGCTATCATCATCCCTGTCGCTGTGGTACTCACAAAGAAAGGCGGTGACGATAAGCCCACAGCGACTGCGCCAAGCCCAGATGTTGGCAACCAGTGGCTCAATCTGACCGACTATCCTCCTATACCGACTGGCATCCTGACCATCGCACAACCGGAGGTGGTAGAAGAGGAAAGTGGTTGTGTCGCACCTACCACGCTGTGGAGCTGTGCATTGCCAAAAGAGCTGCAGCAATCCGTCGAACCAAATAAGCCCGACCAGCCCAATTTCAAGATCGAAATCACGTTTGAGAATGGAAGTACAGCGGAACTTCCAAAGTCACAGCGGGTGAAAAGGACTGCGAATCCTGTATCAGCTGGCGCCTTCATTCGGTCACTGCTTCAAGCGCGGGCTGCACCCTCGCCCTCACCTTCACCCCCGTCAGCGGAAGACATGAGCTTCTTAGGCCAGTCGACAGATGGCAATTCGGCTCCTTTCGAAGGCGAAGACACGGGCTTGTTCATAAGCATGCAAGACCCCACAGCTAGTGCATCGCGCCTGGCGAAGCGTACTGATGAAAGCGATCCAACAAACATCACTGCTGTGATTCCTCCACCAATGTTAGCTTCTGATGGAACTGCTGCGCCTGCGAATCTGCTACCCTTCCCTTCGGCACAACCGCTCCGACTGTACAACCGTGGGAAAGATGACGAACACTACGGCTTCTACAACTACTACGATCGCTCAATCTTCCTGAAGCAGATCAACGGCACCAACCGTGGGGGAAATCCTGCAGACACTGATGGAGGAAGCACCAAGGATGCTGCCAATCTGAGATGCACATACTCACAGACACGCTTCCTGGTACAGATCTGGACGCGTAGCAAGGAAAGCAAGCCATTGTTACAAAGGTCTGCTTCTGGTGACGCGGACGTGTTCACACGACCAGGTACCTTCCCGTATCCAGTCACAGTCACAATCGATCGTCACGGCGGCGATCCAGCAAAGAAGAATCTTTACTGCTATGAGATGGAGGACGATGGCACGATCAAGGACGAGGATTCCAAGAAGGACTTTCAGTTTGAAGATCGTGCATTCGGAGGCAATTTGGTCAACGGCACCCAGGGGCAAGGGGTAGTCAGCGGACCCATTGATGGTGGGACTGGAGGTTGCCGTTGCCAGTGGCAGAACTGGCTCAACTGAGCCCCACAGGCTTTGGGGCGTATTGACGAGTTTTCCTGTGTCGAACCATGTTTCCGTAAAATTGGTGGAGTTTTGCATAGCGTTGGGGTATTTTTTTGTGTGTGTGGATGGATACTTCCGCCTTGTCCCATGCCTCTCATTGAAACTGTCCACCACCATGGCTGTTTGCGTCAGCGACGTGATCGAGCCGTTATCTAATACTGAACCACTGGATGGCATTCTTATGTAAAGACATTATTACTATAGATTCGTAGTTAATACCAATCAGCACCAGCCGTGCATTGTCGACCACCTCAGATATATCATCGTCATGAATCGTGGTTGCCGTGAGCAGTTTCCACGGGCTAGTCAGAAATCAGTGCCCCGCTGGCTGCTGGGTCAGGCTATCGAGGGGCGGTGGGTACGGTGCATGTGCCGTCGGCCGCTACCGTATAAGTCTTCAAGATGGGCGAGGCCAAGTGGCCAGAAAGTTCAAATGCCGGATGACAGCCATGGATCCACCATGGTGTTTGTGGGCTTCCGGGCCTTTGGGAGCGTTCACGCAGGTCTTCAGGGCGAAGGGGGTATGTCGGTCCCGGAGAAGCAGCGATGCAGGGTCATAGATGGGAGCATGTTGATAACACACCAAGGCGGTACCCCGCCATGGTGTGAATACGACGCGACGCGAATATTCCTCCAAGACGGCATTGACCCTGGTCTCGGCGATGCATAAGCAGAAATTTGCTCGGCCACAGATGCTTGGATCGGGAAACAAGTCCTTGTCTCAGTACTGATTGCTTCGGAATAGGCGGCGCGATGTCACTCGATGCCGTTACTGGTGTTGAGGGATGCAACGAAAGCAGCGGTCGAAGGGTCGAAGTGTGGATACTCCGCACAAGAGAGTGAGGATCCATGGCGCTAAGCAGCCCTGCACGGCCCGCTTGGCCAGAGCCTCAGACCCCACCACAGCCATTCAACCCAACACGCCCTCGCTCTCGCCCTTGTGATTGGCTGCTCTGAACCTCGAATCCTTCCGACCACCTCGAGTGCATCGTACATGCGGAGCGGCCGTGGCGCGACAAGAGTACGTCAATGGCGCAGACGGCCTGGCAATGATCTGAGTGCCATGGCTTCGAGTATTTGCTTGGTGGTGCTTGTTGACGCCCCCGAAAGGCTTGTCAAAAACGTCATCGGTGGGCTCGCTATCACCAACATTGCTCTGAGAGACACGAAATCTGGGGACCAGCAGCGCACATAGGGTCCAAAAAAAGGGCCAGAAAGTAGGAATATGGGGCAGAGAGCAAGGTACAGACTCGAGACGTGCATCTGCACCGCTTCTCGGCCCAATAAGACATCGATGCTTGGGCCAAAACGGCTGGGATTTGCTGTCGCGTGAGCTCCTTCCGGTCTTGGTGGGGCTTCAAAACCTTACCGTTTTCGCCGCCAACCGCCAACTATACCCCCGCCGGAAGCCGCGGTCTCTACACTAGAATTTTCTTCGCATGCTTGGGCCCTTTATAACCTGTAGTTTCGGTCTTCCTTACATGTGCAACTTTGTTCATTCAAGTTCGCGCTCTCTCTGCGCGCCCATCTTACCCTTTCCGCCCGGCTGAGCGCGCAAATTCTTCTTCTCAGACCCTCAATTCCCCTCTATCCGGCTGTGTCGGCAATCCGTACCACTGAAAAAGTGCGCCACGAGCTTCAACGTTCACGCATCAGTGAGCCGCGTATACAGTCGCCCGGAAATAGTCTTACATCGGGGACGTCCGGTGCTATTACTAGGACCTGCCATTGCTCACATCCGAGATCCCGCCGACCACTCAGAGCTCGCTCTCTCGAACGTGGTACTGTTCTGCATTATACGTGGAACTCTGGTTCGCCATCAGCGCGAATTACCAGCATTTCTCATCGGGCAATCCGTTCGACTGAATTGCAATCCAAGCGCATATAAGCTTCGACTCAACCCGTGCTTCTGGGCAAAGCTTGTTCCAGCCTCTTTTACCGCACGAAGCACTTAACAACGAGATCCTTTCATCTCTTGTTGCTTCATCACTGCCATGGCCAACACACAGCCAGAGTCCCTTCGGGACTATGGCGTTGCTGCTCCCCACGGACCCAATGTGACCGGCAAGCACCAAGCTACCCAGGACCTTGACATTCGACCCGACATGAGAGAGAACGAGGCTAGTGTCTTCCACGCCCTGCTTCATCCTGACGATCTCTACAACGCCGAGGGAACCTACTGGGCTGATTTGCCCCTTGGCCAACGCGTCAAGTTCGTTGGACAAGTCGACGCCCAAGAAGCCAAGGCTGAGGCCAGCTACTTCTGGGGCATGTTCAAGAACGACCCTCTTGCACCCCTCGGCCACTACTTCCGCACTTGCGTCATCCCCGGTGCCGGTCTTGGTTTAGAAGGGTAAGTTCACATGTCGCTATGATGTAAAACACGTTCTAACAAGTCTTTTAGTTACGTTCTCTTCTCCATTGGCAACGTCCGTCCTCTACTCAAGGCTGCTTTCCCTGAATGCTGGGACTCCAACGAGATCTGTAACGAGACATGGACGCAGGCTATCGATTACCTCGAGATCTGCGGTATCATAGTCGGTCAGATTCTCGTCGGTATTGTTGGTGACTGGCTTGGCCGTCGCTTCGGTCTCATCCAGGACGCCGTCATCATGTTCGTCGGTCTTCTCATGCTTACTGCTGCCTGGGGTGTCACTCAAAACGGCTGGGTCATCTGCTACGTCTGGGCTCTCTTCTTCTACGGTATTGGAGTTGGAGGCGAGTACCCCATGACTGCGACAGCCGGTATGGAGAACGCTGTCGGCTCTGGAAAGGTTTCTACCAAGGACGACCGTCTTCACCGCGGCAGGAAAGTCACCAGCGCTTTCCTGATGCAAGGATGGGGCCAGTTCTTCAATCAAGTCATCCTCATCATCCTGCTTCTCATCTTCCACGGCGGTTCATCCCCACCTTACTCAAAGACCCTGGCTCAATGGACCTACCGTGTCTCGTTTGCCATTCCTGCCGTTGGCACGCTCTGGCTCGTCTACTTCCGTTACTACAAGATGAGGTCTGCCTCCAAGCAGCTCATGTTGTCCAAGAAGAAGTCCAACGTCACTGGATATGACGTCAAGTCCTTGAAGCTCACTTTTACATACTTTGGTCCCCGTCTTCTAGCTACTGCTGGAGCTTGGTTCGCGAACGATGTCTTTTTCTACGGAAACAAGCTCTTCCAAAGCGAGTTCATCAGCATCATCACACCGGGAAACAAGTCCGTTATGACCGGCTGGTTGTACAACCTGATCAACGTAGGTGTATCACTCTGCGGATACTACCTCGCCTCGCTCCTCATCGACAACAAGCTTTATGGGCGCAAGTGGATGATGATTGTTGGTTTCATGGCCGATTTCGTTCTCTTCATGATTCCTGGCTTTGCTCTCGACTACTTCACTTCGGTCGAGCATGTGCACGGTTTCCAGGCCATGTACTTCCTCTCTTCATTCTTCAACCAGTTTGGTCCCAACAGTGTGACTTTCCTCGTCGCCGCGGAAGTCTTCCCCACGCCTGTCCGCGCTACTGCCCACGGTTTCAGTGCCGCTTGCGGTAAGGCTGGTGCGCTCCTCGCAGCCGTCCTCTACAACTACATCGACACGCAGACCAAGTTCTACTTTGTCCCCTGGTTTGGTCTTGCTGGTGCTCTTCTCACCCTCCTCTTCCTTCCCGACACCACCGGTCTGGATCTCAAGGAGCAAGAACGCCGATGGGCATACATCCGTGTAGGCAAGGAGCACGAATACCACGGCATCGCTATCCACTGGAAGCATCTTTCATGGTGGGAGCGGTTCCGGGGCCAACACAAGGGCTACGACGCGAAGCTCGACTACGAACAAAAAATTGACGAGATGCGCGCCGACTGGGTCGAACGCCAGCAGCACAAGTTCTCGGAGAAGCACGGTTGGGAAAGTGCAGAGGCCGACGAGGATGATCACATGGATGTACACAACTACTTCAAGCGTACCACTCCTGGCTCACCCAAGGGCCCTGAGCCTATGATGGCGCCCAAGTCCGTCTCTGAAAGCGACTCTGCGGATGAGATTAGCAGAGAAAAGAACACGCAGCTCTAGTGTAGCTACGTCCATGTATCAGACTATCATGGATAGTAAAAATTTGGCATTATTAGCGTTCCCTTCTTTCACAGCATCACACCGTCGCTTCGCATCTCTCCTCACAGAATGCAGCCGCAGAGGAGTTTGCTACTAGTATATACCACAATAATCAGAGATAATTTCTAACAACGCTCTTCTCGCACCTTGTGAATTTACGGTGTACTTTTTCCCTCGTGACATGTTGAGTCGATAAATGGCCTTGCAGAATAAGAACCAATGCACCAGAAAAGCAAGACCACAGTGTCTTCGCGACTTTCCAACAGTCGTTGCGGCAGAAGAAAGCAACAAGTATTCGCTCGGACGTAAGCTTTGACAATATTCCAGGGCAGCGCAGCGGTGTTGAGCTGTGTAACATCAACGGCCGGTCGACCCCAAAGTACGTATAGATTAGCTTTGTTTTGTTCTGTGCAACACGGGGAAAACATTTTTTCTTTCTTTCTTGTTGCACAATTCTTGTGTACACACCCGGTCGCTCGGTACTATCCCAAGCCACCAGCGTCTACCGGTAACCCAGGCAGAGAAAAAAAACGGCCGACGACGGCGGCCAGCCTCGACGTTTGACAATCATGGCACAACAGCAAGATAAGCCATTCACACACACGCACAGACCCAACTGCCGCCGACGCCCTACGCCCACGCCGCCCCAAACTCACTTACCCCGAAGGTTCGCGGCACAGGGTGTTTCAGGCGGTGAGTTGCGCAGGCGCGCGCCGTCCAGCGGTATGGCACGCACGCATGCACGATTTGTTTCTCCACGATTTGCAATTGTGCGTGTG
Organism: Stemphylium beticola; assembly: GCA_029100535.1. Lineage (NCBI taxonomy): Eukaryota > Fungi > Ascomycota > Dothideomycetes > Pleosporales > Pleosporaceae > Stemphylium > Stemphylium beticola. The sequence goes on along the minus strand of JARBXR010000014.1, from coordinate 187,140 downwards.
TGCGCTGCGACCGACAAGTGTTGAGCGTTGGGCGTATCGGGGTGGGCTTTGGTATGTACTGAGTCAGGCGCCAAGGCACGAGCGCAGACGCGATGGAAGGAGCCGCAACACGAGATGGTAGTATGGGTATTAGTAGTCAAAACTAGTCTGTTTAGTCTACGCAGCGCGCTGCAGGTAAGGAAGAAGAAGAGTGAGTCTAGATGGGGTAGGAAGATGGGTAGTGGGTTGACCTGTTTGAGCGGATTAGGGAAGACATGGTGTGGGGTTCCTGCACAAGTTTTTTTTTCTGATTCGTGCGGAAAAAGCAAGAGTCAATGTGTGCAAGGTATGGGTATGGGATGAATGGAAAGGGAAAAAAAGGAAGAGTAGCGTGACGGGTTTGACAACTGGGTTGAGCAGGCCCGTTCTTGCGGAAAAGCTGCGCGAGCGCAAAACGGGTGGTGGCTTGAATGGCGGCTGGCTTTGATTCAACGCTCGCTCGCGGGTGGGAAAAAAAGTCAAAGTCAAAGTTAAAGCCAATCCCGCGAGACACAATCTTGGAGGCGGCGTCGACGTCATGATCACCTCCTTATCACGGCAAGAAATCATGCGAAACGAGATTAGCAGCATGGGGTCGGGCTTGGATGCGAATTGGGTGATGGGGCGCTGCTTGCTTGCTTGCCTCGCCCAGTCCGGAGACATGGCGTGACGGGACCGGGGGTGTGGAATTTACATGCATTTAGCCTTTTCAGCCCCAATGTAGGTACAGATTGCAGCTTGGATTGCAGCTTGGATTGCAGTTTCAATATATTGCGCGCTTGCGAATAATCCATGTGAGCTTGGTTTGGTGAGGGCAAGGACGACGACGGGCAAAGCATCGTTTTGGGTGCTAGTGCGTTTAGTCGCATGTAACGACCTGCAAGGCACGGGGGAGGGAGCGAGACAAGGCGATTGCGCACACCATGTGACAAGCAAGGACAACATAGGGAGAGAGGAAAGACCACGACGAGGCTGGCGGGAGAAGATCACCAAGGACATGGGGACACGCGTCGCCATGGTCGAGGGGGGAACGGGCATCAAGTCTTTCATGGGGCTCGAGCAGAAGCAAAAATATCCCGACGACTGAAGATGGCTATTGACATGCGTTGGCTAGGCTACTAAACTTAGCACTTGTCGCAAAGAGGACAAGGGCCTAAGAAAAGAAGAGGCGACGAAGGCACGCGAAGGGACGCGAAACACGGCCAAACAACGATGTGCAGCCAAAGTTACCCCAACAATAACCTTTGGCAGCGAGGCCGGCAAGCACGACGGGGCAACGATCAACGATTAAAGTGGCCGCTGGGCGAGGGTCGAGCCGATCGAATTGCGAGGGCCCTGCCCCTGGCACTATGGATGCTAGTCGCACGGCCGCTGTGCGGGAAGGCGTTTGCTGGCGTCGCGATAAGCTGAGCACAAGCGAGCTGTGGTGGAGAGATGTTGCGTGGCACCGCTACAAGCCGTCGTCAGACTTTTTTTCTCTTCCATGACAGGCCTGCTTGCGTGTTGCGAGAGAGGCTGGGGTCTTCTGATGGTAGTTTGGGGCTTGGGTGGCGGTGGTTAAGTTTGGCTTGGTGCTTGTTACACGTCGTCGTCGTCGTCGTCGTCGCCGTTGTTGTCGACGGCTCCTCCCCAATCGCATCTCGGTGCGCCTGTCAATCAAAACGAAGCACTCGGCGCAATTCAGCCACCCAGACAACAGGGGGGACTAGGGCTTGCCCAACGGTTCAGGTGGGTTTTACTTGGAAAATGGCGGCTGAAATTCTTGGAACGATGCTTGTCCATCTTCCCATCGAAGGCTGGGTCGACGTCCGTGCGCTGTCTAGGTTGTTCTACTACGCTCATTCATACTTTCTCCCTCACTGCTGGCGCGTGCTTGCCGGCGAAACACACGGGCGCCCGCCTCGCTGTCCCCTTCCAGGCATATTCAATGCACAGGGCACTACCATTGGGTGGGCCCGGGCCATTGCGACACCCAACAGGCAGACGCAACCCTTACGCCTCCAACAAATAAATAGAACGCCCACCTTGTCTTCTTCCTTTCTCTCCTCATCCACTCCCGCACAACAGTTTCTATCCGCACATTCCAGGCAACCAGATTCTCGAGTCGATCATCCAGTCGCTATCTCCAGTCAACTTCTACTTTAGCAACTACATCTCTAATCCTCTCCCACCCCACCACATAATCAAGATGCGTTTCTCCATCGCCTCCGTTGCCATCATGGCTGGTGTCGTCGCCGCTGTTCCTCAGTACAGCGTCCAGCCCATCTCCCAGATCTCCGACGGTCAGATCCAGGCTCCTCCTGCAACCAGCGTCGCCGTCCCCGAGGTTCCTGGTGCCTCTGAGACTCCCATGTCGTCTGGCGCCATGGTCCCCAGCGCGTCTGACGTGACTAGCACCGTTGCGGGTAAGTTTGCATACTGCAGTAGCCTCTTACTAGTCTACATGATACTAACTCAACACTCCAGTCACTGAGACTGCTTCCGTCACCTCTGTTGTCGTTGTCCCCACCGCCACTCCCGTTGGTCCTTCCGGCTCCATGGTCACCCCCATTGTCAGTGGAAACTCCACCGTGCCCGCTGCCGGTACTGGCTCCGCCTCTGCCTCTTCGACTGCCTCTGCTGAGGAGTCTGGCGCTACATCATCTGATGTCGCCGGCAGCGCTACCGAGAGCGCCGGTGCCCCAGAGTCCACCGGTGCCGCCGCCGGCAACATGGTCTCCTTCGGAGGTCTTGTCTTCGCCATCGGTGCCGCCGTCTTCGCTTAAACGCACCCGCCCCATCACGAACATCATCGACTCTTTCCCATTCACGATATACCAACAGCCTCCTTGGAGTAATCACGACTTGGAGTTGTAATTGTTCTTGTTCAAGCACAAAACGACTACGGAGTAATCACGTGTTTTTTTCTTTTCTTGGAGTATCACCATGGCGGGGGTTTAATTATTTGGGAAACCAAGGCGCGCATTCAACCAGGGTTTGGGGCATCAATCATGACATCCTTACACTTTAATGCGACACATGTCTTCCCGACGGGAGAGGTTTGAAACTCGACATTGGTCAGTTTTCATGTTTATAGATAGTTAATTACACACAATAAATGCAGAGCTTTTGAGCACGTTGCCGAGAGGCTCCGTTGCCGCAAAAGAACAAAACATCGCTTCTATTTTCCATCTTGGGATCGCTATGGTTCAAGCTACTACTACTACCTTTCACGCGTTAGCACCGCCGCCGTCGTGACCCTGACGATCAACCCCGTCCTACACATCCATCTGCAAGTAAGACAATCGCCCCACTACCCTTCCCCACCACTCCAAACATTCATCCCCGTCCAACGTCGTCAAACTCGTTCGCTCCCCGCGCCCCATTGTCGTCCCCGCCTTCGATAACATGTGACGATACAGCGGTCCGGTCCCGAATACGAGTTACAAGCAAGGAAATGTAAGCGCCGTTCCGTTAACCTGCAGCGCTATACATGGGCAGGTGGGGAAGGAGGGTGAGTGAGGGAGTGGGCGGATGGTATGGTATGGTATGGTATGGTATGGTATGGTATGGTATGCTGTTACGTCGTATCACATCGCATGACATGAAGCAGATAAGTAGGCTGGATGGTATGGTTGGGTAGTAAGTTAGTAAGTAAGTTGGTAGAGGTGGAGAATACGATAAGCAGGTCAGCAGGCGCGTCTCAACAGAATGTCATGTTTTAAAAAAGGAAAAGGTGAGGCATAGAGAGGTTATGAGATGAGGATTATGAAGATGATGATAGCCATAATAGTGGTGTGGTAGTGGTCATGATATTGTAAGAGCCAACTCCATCGACGTAACATGTTCACATGTGGAATAATATCTTCTTGCTACGGATTCTCTACACTACGCAGCAGAAACAGCAGCAGCAGTGGGAGCAGTAATAGTCCTGCCCCAATGTAGCCTGACGTCCATGTACATACCCCACCAGCTCTCTTCCTCCTATTGACTGTGCAAGTAACACTAGCGAGGCCAACTAATACAAAACCCGCATCCAATGCGCTGTCAAAACATGTCATATCCGGGTTCTCCGGAGCGAGAGATTGATTCTAGTTTTTTGTTCGATACTCTGGTAGAGTGCACGTCAGACGGCATATGTACAGCGCGGCTCTAGACGTTTACGCAGCGCTAAACCGGTGCAAGCGCGAACATCATGTGTCCGAACAAGGAAATGGATAGACGAGGGTGATGGTCAACAGGGTATCATTCTTCTCCATCTATAACTATTTGGGTTGTTTTTCACCTTGCTTCGATTACTTGTGTGAGAAGCTGGCCTAGCGGGTTTAAGCCTTGTTCGTCGGAAGTAAAGATGCGCTTTGGGATTTCGAATTCGACTTCTGGTTCTTTCTTCAGATCGCGGTCTAACTCCACGTCGAGGAGCTGCGTATGTCTTGTCAGTACGGGGTTCGTAACAGAGAGAGAGAGAGCGGGCGAAACTTACTGCAGTGTAGGAGTGGTCTAAAAAGTCTTCTAAGTTATAGGCGCGCTTTGTAAACTGCTCGGCGATGATCTTGGCGAGTGTTGCAACGTTGGGATGGTAATGCGACTGCAGTGCTTCCAACTCCCACACACTGCTCTCAATGGCATTTGTGAGTAGGGGGTCGGACTCGTCCATGTCAAATGGATCGTCCATGCCTTCCTCTTCTAGCTCCTTCTTCAGCGCTGGATCCCGAATCTCGCGGTGCATCATAAAGGTGCAGGCAGGATGTCGCTTGAACATGTTGTAGACCCAGGGTATCACGACAACGACACCAGCTGGCGGACCGTGTAATGCTAGGCGCGAAAGGCGCTTGATGAAGCTTGCGACGAGGGTGGCGGGTAAATGGGATGAGGACATGAAGGTGTCTAAGAGGCGGAAGAAGCGCGATCGGTGCTTCGAGTGTAGGAGGCCATCGTCGAGGAGCGAGTAGAGCTTGAGGTAGAAGGAGGGGTAGTCTAAGTTCTTCTCCGAGATTAGGTAGTAGATTCCAGACAGTGCGAGTAGAGATGTCGCGCCGCCAACGTTGTACGAGTCAGTGAGGAAATCCGACAGGATCTCGGGCTGCTGGAACCATGGCGCAATCTGGTAGGAGAAGGTGGTCAAAATAGACTTCCGTTGCTCCTTTGAGAGACCGGCGCGCATGGTCACTAACCAAGCTGCTTGAGCCTTTTCCTTGTATGCTTGGAGAGACGGAATCGGACTCTTCCCTTGTACCTCAACATAGAAGTGCTGGATCTCGGATTTGGATTTGGGGACTTCGTTGAGCATGGACAGGAGGGACATGCTGTTCGCAGCTACCAGTTGTCGTGTGGTGATGTCCAGGTTCTCGTCGAGTGTGTTTCTGGGGGGGATTAGTAGATGATTATAGAGTGGGTGGATATCTGCACTCACTTGATGGTCTGGAATGTCTGGTATCGAATGTCGTCGAATTGCTTGAGGTACTTTTCCGCAAACTCCTCGCGATTCAGGTCATCTAGAGGGAGACGCAGCAAAACGTCAACAAGGCGAGGCAGCGGCCCGTTCTTGATCTTGTAGTCCTTTTGCGACTTTGCTTCCTCCTTGACCAATCGCATAACCAGTGTCAGCGCAACCGACTGCTTTGGTGGGTGTTCGCTGCGGAGGAAGTCGTCGAGGAGTACGTTGCAGAGCTCACGGTAGCGCTCCTTTAGCCATGTGACAATGACGCCCTCTGCCTCGCTCATGCCTTTGCTCTTCACCATGTCGCCCGTGACCAGCAGTCGCGAGAAGACTCGACAGAGAGCAACGGCAGCAAGTATCGGACCCTCATCTTCGGCGTATGGTTGCTTCGCTCGTTGCAAGAGAGTGGCGATGTTGTTGTAGTGTTTTCGCGATTCGAGGATCTGGGCTTCGAGCTGCACAATTTCGGATTGAATGTCTTCGCCTTCGCCGTCGTCGCTGGGGGATTTGCGCCGGCTCTTGGATTTGGTTTCGCCGCGCTCTTTGGTGCTTGGGTCCCTTTTCCGCTTTACGCCCGACATACTGGCCGACTTTGTGCCCGGCATCTTTCTCTAATAGGCCCCTCCTCTTGTGGTTGTGGTGTTTGCTATACGCGCGCAAAAAGTTGGTGACCTCAAAAAGTTCAAGGGCCGGGCGGGCGAAGTTCGGTTAGCGCATCGGCGTCGGTGCTTGGCTCAGGTTTGGTACGCAACATCACGAAAAGCTAGCTCTCGACGACGACCAGCACCCCCAACTCCCCACTCTCATCAGACAGCCATGGCCTCACGTCTTGCAAGGAGCGCGGTCGGTGAGTAGCAGCTTTCCGATGAACTGGCGATGCCATTGACCCCATTGCTCACCCACAACAGGCGCCGCCCGTCTCCGCCCATCGCTTCCTCTCCGCGCCCTGCCCTCCATCAGCGTCCAGGCCCGTTACAATTCCAACCTGCCGCAGGAGGACCCCAAGAAGAAGGCCCAGACCCTCCTCGACTCGATACCTGTGCCCGGAAACAGCCCCCTCACCAAGGCCGCTGTGCTCTCCGCCGGAGCTGGTCTTTCCGTCGCCGCTATCAGCAACGAGCTCTACGTCGTCAACGAGGAGTCCATTGTCGCTCTCTCGCTGCTGACCATTTTCTGGGCCGTTGCCAAGTACGCCGGCCCTGCGTGGGGAGACTATGCGCAGCAGCAGGTGGACAAGATCTCGGGCATCTTGAACTCTGCCCGCCAGGACCACACTACCGCCGTCAAGCAGCGCATCGAGAGCGTCCAGGACCTCAGCAGCGTCATTGACATCACCAAGACCCTCTTCGAGGTTTCCAAGGTGCGCCCGTCCGATAGGCACCATGGTGGGGCAGCAGACTGACCAATCTACAGGAGACCGCCCAGCTTGAGGCCCAGGCTTTCGAGCTGGAGCAGAAGACCGCCATCGCCGCTGAGGCCAAGTCTGTCCTCGACTCGTGGGTCCGCTACGAGGGTCAGGTCAAGCAGAGGCAGCAGCGCGAGCTTGCAGAGTCCATCATCGCCAAGATTGAGAAGGAGCTCGAGAACCCCAAGACCCTCAAGCAGATTCTTGACCAGAGCGTCTCTGACGTTGAGAGTGCGTTGAAATTCAGACAAACTAGACTTAACACGCTAACAGCATCTAGAAATCGTCGCACAGAAGGCATAAGCGACCAAGAGCATCCATCGGCCAAGTTCAACCCATGTTACATAAATCTGTGCAATAGTAGGCTCGTTCAATATAGAGTACCCTAGGCTGGGGAAATGGCCCAATCAATCTCATTGTGTCTTCAGTCATTGATCCTTGGCGCTTCACTTGATCGCCCGTATGCGAGCCAGTGAATGACGCAACTCATACCGGATTTGCATGTCGCGAATCTTCTGCGCTAGCCGTATCTCACAAATGTCAAAGATGTAGCCGAGTACAAGTACCTCTAGAACATTTGCCGTACATTTCTTCAACTACCGCCATAACCGTGTCCAGCGTATCTATCTTCCATTGCTACCCGAACACTATCTACATTGAAAGCGTCCGATCTGTCAACAACACGAGAAAGTTCAGGATTAACAAACAGCCCCCGCGCGTCCAGTATGTCCTAGTGCATGCACATGAGATACCATAGCCTAAGTTGACATAGAGCTCCTCCCAACGCGCCCACCCCTCTTCTCAGTCTCCCCCCGAAGTCCGCCAAAGGATCTACCACTTCACTCTAACTACGCCCGAAATCACCATCAGCGCCTTCTTCACCAGCCTAAACGACAAAGTCCTGTCACAAAATCCCTTCGCACTACTACGAACCTGTCACCAAATCTACACCGAAGCCCGTCTTGTCTTCTACACCGCAAACTCGTTCAACTTCCCTTACTACAGCTTCTACCTCGACACCTGGAATGGGCGCTCGGTGCTCTCGCAGGAACAGTGCGAGGCGGTTCAGAGCATTGTTCTTGATGAGGGTCGGCTTTACTTCTTCGATGGACAGCGCTGGATTGTGCCGTGGATGGCGTATATTAAGATGTTTCCTGGTCTGAAGAAGGTGGTTTTGAGGGGCTGGGATATCGTGCAGACGCTGGAGCGTTCGGCGGTTACGGGGGGTCTGTATCTTGGAGGGAGTTTTTGGTGGGGAGGGAGTGCGGTGAGTTGGAGGTGGTTTTAGATGGTGAATGAAGGGTGGGGTGAGGGCGGGCCTGGTGGCGACAGGATTGAGGAGTAGTTTGTTGATGCGGTAGACGGTCGTGTAAGCGGGACGCATATGACAGGTCACTGAAATGATTCTGAAAGAGTGAGATGGGACTTGTCTATTTTGAACTTGTGGATGTAGAAGAGGTTAGTGTTGAAAGCGGACATGGCTGGATCTGGTGTTTGTGTAGACATGACCTTATTATTAGAAGGTTAATACGAAATACTCTAAAACTATACTGAGTAAACAACTCGTTCTAGAGTCTATGAAATCATTCTAGTGAAGGCGAGTCAGAATCGCACGTGCAGTTCGTGCAACAATACCGTGACTTTACTATGAATGCCGAAAAGGGTTAGTACGCAAACAGCCCGCTCTCTCCTTCCTGCTTAACACCCTCCCCCACCTCTGTTGCACTCACTCTCAAACTCTTCCACTCAACTTCGAAGACAATTCTCTTCTCGGATTCCCACCAGCGCCTGTAATCGACAATGACACAATCCACGCCCGAAGACGCCCCCGTTCGCTTGCGACCTAACGGTATGCTTTCAGTGGAGCATACGCCGGCTCACCTACTGCATATGTACGCGTCCTACCCAAGTACTACTATTCGGGCCTGACTAATCTGTCGCAGTACGCAGCAGAATGCTGAGAGCGGCCTCCTACGCCTTCCCGCCGAGATTCGGAACCAAATCTATGGCCTCGTCCTGGCTCCGCTCTACCACCTACCCCCATATCGATTTCAAGATACCAGTGGCCGTTCTGTTAGCTACCCTCTTAGCTTACTCCTAGTATGTCGACAGACGTACTCTGAGACGAATCTCTGGGCCTTCACCAACAATCCGATTGTGATGTACCATTCCAATATCCAAAAATTCTGGAAAAACCGTGGGGTTTCGGATGACAACTGCGTACTACTACCGGCACAACGCGATGCTGTTCGAACAGTTCATGTTGGCCCTGGCACCTTGGGCTCATCCATATACCACCTACACGACGTTTTAGACGACGATCTCGTTGAAAAACACGTTCCACGCCTGGGGAGCCAAGGATTGCTACTCAAATACATATTTCCCAACCTTAGGAAGGTGCAGCTACCTGAACATGTCTCACACAGTGGCTTGATGAGATATGTGAAAAGTCACGGGTATGCTTCTGTAAAGGAGTTTCTGAGGATGCAAGAGAGCGACCCTAACTTAAAGGTAACGATTGTTGGGTACACACTTTAGTCAGATGGGTTGGACATTGGTGAAAGTTGGCATGACTTAACTGTCAAGTCTCAACACAGAAGTGGGAATTTCGGCCCAGCCTCTAGACCCAGTTCCAAGCTCGAGTCTACATGCTGGCACCAGTGAGTCCATTGAACTTGAAGGGGACCTAGAAAGATACATTCGTAAATCCACATCTGTTTTAGCTCAGTTCAAAGGTGCCGGGGGAAGGGTATGTATGTTCAAAAGCAGAAACGAAAACAGTTCATCTCACATCAATTCATCACCAGTAACGTGAACGCTCATCAACAACCACCATTCCTATACCGGGCAAAAAGAAACCATGCACCCACACACATTTGAGCTGATGGAAATATATTAAAAGCACGACAAAAGTAAAGTGCGAGTAAAACAAATGTGGTAGCTACGTAGCCCCCACTCTTCGTAAAGGAAACCTCTATTTCCAAAAGTCATATCGTCTCCATGTTGAAAAAAAGATGCAGAGCGAGCCAGTAATATTGTTGGATGGATTGATTGTATACGGGGGTATATAGACTGACACCCCGCGCAGCAAAAGGACATTAGCAGAGGAAGAAGTATAATATTTTTTTGGTTCGTAGCAGGAAGAAAGGGTATCGTTTGTTTAGAAAATAAAAGGTAGGTAGTGATGGTGATGGTGATGAGCGATGAGTGATGGTATGATGGGAAGGGAAGCGGGGGTTGGCAGGTGGAGAGAAAGAAGGGAAGTGAGCAAGAAAGAAGCTTGCCCCCCCCCGTTACGGCCACCAGTTCATCCTCTTATAGCTCTCAATGACTTCTTCCACTTTCTCCCTTGTAATCTTTTCGACGTTGTATCTGCGCGGGCTTAGGTTAGTGTTTGCGCATCTTGCACGACGTCGTTGTAGAGGAAGAACTTACGTAAAGCCCGTCTCCTTCTCAAACGCACTACCGTCCAAGCTGAGATCGGCATCTTTCAAGAGCTCCTTCTCCATGTACGGGGTCAGCGGCGTAGACTGACTGATGCCGGCTTTTGTTTGCAGCTCAGCCCAGGGGTCTAGCGTTTCGTCGTTGACCTCGTCGACGACGTGATCGAGGTTTAGTCGTGCAAAGGCCGAGATGAGGGTGCCGTGGAAGCCTGTTTCGATGTTGAAGATTTCGCCCATGATCTGGGCTGTTTGTTTTTGTGCTATTGCAAAATGTCAGTATGGCTGCTGCTGATGGTAGTAGTAGTAGTAGTAGTAGTAGGAAGAAGAAGAAAACGTACACGTGTTGCCGTGGTCCACAATGTTGAATATCGGCGCTGGCCTGCGGGCCGCTGGTCCCTTGATATACCACTGCACGCCGTGCCAGAGTGCCCTTGTAGAGTCCTCGACATGCACCAGGTTTGTCCTGAGATCCTCTTTCCACAGGAAGCGCATTTCCTTGCCCTTGCTCTGGTATACGCGCGCCATGCACAGCGCGGTGCTGATCAACTTGCTCGTATACGGGCCGTAGACGTGGGCCATGCGCATGACCATGAGGTTCAAGCCGTCAATCTTGGCCAGGTCCTCCTCGGCCTTGAGTTTCCACTTGGCCAGATTCGACCACGGCTTCAGCTTGTCCGTCTCCTTGCGCGGCGTGCTGTCGGGCTTGTAGACCATGCCGGTGCTGATCTCGACGAAGCATTTTACTTTGCGTTTGGCGGCCTCGCGGCCCACGGCCATGGACAGGCCGTAGGAGCGCAGCTCGTAGACTTTCTCTTCTTGCGAGAAGCGTGTCTCGCCGCCGCAGTTGAAGACAAAGTCAAACTCGCCGCCGCCTTCACGATCGAATATTCGGGGGAGGGACCCTGCGGGGTTTACATCAGCCTTGGATTGGCGGTTGCAGACACCTCTTGCATCTGCATGTATGTACACATGTACGCATGTGTGTTGGGGCAGGGGGAGGGGAGGGGGTTCATGTCTGGGGAATACGCACGCTCTTGCGCCGCGTCGGCCTGGATGAAGCGCTCTCTTGAGCATGCTTCCTTGAACTCTGGTGCCAGCCATGCCAGCTCGGGCAGGTGCTTGTCGACGATGCGTATTTGCGAAGCGAGGCCGTTGTCGTGGATGTACTTGCACAGGTGTCGTCCGGTATAGCCTAAAAGATGGCACTTTGTTAGCCTACGTGTCTTACCTCCGCGCCCGCTGGCAACAACTGCAAGGGCAGGCAGCCTTACCCAGTCCGCCTATTATCAGCACCGAGGGCTTCTCTGCGGCCATGTTGGGTGATGTGGGCGTCGTGTAGGCTTCTGATCTACGTCCCTACAGAATGCGCAATCAGGTCGCTCCGAAGTTTTGGGAACGCCGCAGTGGGCGGATAGTGTCTTGTAAATGGGGTGGAGATTTGAGCGTTGCCGACCGCGCTCAATGCTCAGCGCTCAGACCTTTGGTTGCAAATAGTTCAACCGGCAAAAGCACGATAGCAGCCCTGCTATAGGCGAGAACGGACGACTCGTCGCTGTCGAATGCCCCGTCGACGTCTCGGCGTTATTCCCGTGTTGCTTTTCGCGATGTTGGGCGTAGGTTGGGGACAAGAAGACTAGTGACTTATCGCGAAGAGGAGAGAGGCTCAAGTAGGGTACCGCGGCACAGCAAACGGTGTCATATAACCCAGGCCGAATATGTGCGACTCATTGACCCGCAGGAGGGGGAGGGAAAGTCAGGCCGATAATTGTGATGAATATTTCTCTTCGGAGAAAAAGCCATCCACGAGGACTTTCGTATTGGAAAAAGAAACATGGCGCCCATGGCAGGCCATACATAGTTGGGCACTTGTGGCTTACCACTATGCACACCATCACCGCTGGCTCCGCAAGCCGACCGGGCCTAGTCTTTCCATCGTTTCTCTCCATCTACCTAGGTGACCAGTCTCCCCCAAGGGCCGTGTGCTGAGAGGCGTCTGCCGCTGCCAGCTCCGCCTTTCTCCCTCGTCATCACGCCCCGAATGTCACCTCACACAGTCTTCACGGCATGACGTTTGTCGTTCGCTCTGAGAGAGAAGCGGTTGTCGCGGGAGATGTACAATAGTCAAGCGGGCGGTGAACGACGGCACGCTCCCGCAGTGCTGGACCATGTCTCAAGCAACAAAACTTGGGTCGCATGACAGCCCAAAGTGGGGGTCAACTCAGGGGCAAGTTGCAATCCATCCTCTAGACATTGGGTTTCTATCAGGCAAGCCCTGGCAAAGCTAGCACCCAATCTGTGTCCTTGGGCGTCTTCTCCAGACCTCAATCCGTGCGAGCGAACAGTTCTGATCTATCGACTGGCGATTACCAACCCTGTGCCAAAAAGCAAATCAGTGCGGAGCCGGAATGCTCTACGTCTGCTCGCCTTTCCGCTTTCTGGGGTCGATCTTCTAGCTCAACGTCGGACCTGCATGACGACCAAGCCTTCTATGACGGGCAAATGCATCGTATCAGGATGGTGACGATGAGGCGCACCTTCGCTCCGCGGTATCAAGGAGGCCTTGATTCACAGAATCACGCTGAGCACACCGACAATGCATGCACTAAGCAATGCAAAACCTGGATAATAAGGAGTCTCCACAAATCACTATCTAGGTAGCAAACTTCTCTACTCTTACTACGCGAATGTGTCGAGCTCTCGTGGTGTGACGGCCCCATGACTCCAGCACGCCGCTGATTAATCATAAAATCTTGCATTACCACATGCATTCAAAATGAGACCTGCGAACTGTTACGCAATGCCGAGAGTTTCTCGGAGCCGGGTCCCGTTGTACGGTACAGTGTACGAGACATTTCCCCCCCGATTTGTGCGTCCATGCAATCGGCACGAAAGCAGGTCCATCTACTGCTGCAAAGGATGCGACACACTTGATGTACCACTGTATACTACACACATCTTGCACATACGCACGATTGTGCTACTCCAGCCCGTTCCACGGCCGACAAGCACGTTCTACGCCCCGGGGCAGCTCGCAGGGAGAACTGCAGTTCATGCACGGAATCTGCAGACTACCAATGATCGGCCCGCACTTGCATATGCATCCTTCAATACTGCAGTGCATCATCTCTATTGGGTGTAGTATCGCTGAAAACTAGATCGGAGCTACTATCTATGAATGCGTACTTCGTCGCTATGCAAATATATCCAGTAGATGAAATGATAAGATCGCAGTGCATCGTCGCCGTACCGTACCACCCCACCTGCATGCAGAAGTTGTACAAGAAATGCCATGCTTTTTTCGCCTCAGATCGCCCATTGTCCCACTCATGATGCTGTGCACACCCAATGCAGCCCTACGAGGATGTCCGAAGACGAATGAAAATGCCATACTGTCTTTACCTTTTAGAACTCCCAGTTCTCGTCGACCGACTTGATCGCCCAGTCGAACTTCTCGCGCAACGTCTTGGAAAAAAACTTCTCGATGGGGACGTCGAACTTCTTGGAGAAAACCACAGTAAGACGTGGGTCGATGTAGTTCTGCATGTGGTCAGCAAGCTACTCTGCAGGTGAAGCACGTAGCAACTTACAATTTTCGACGTTCCCAGGGCAACCTCCTTGTTGCCCTCTTTGTCTTCCATCTGAATCTTCATGTTCTCAATACGCTGGTTGAGCTTGTCGATGTTGCCCTCTAGCTTTTCGACGGTTGGGCCCTTGCCCTCAGCTTCGACCTTGCCAGTCTTGTTCTCCTTCTTGTACTTGGCGGCCAGCTCTTCAGCCTTCTCGAGACGCTCCTCGAGCTCCTTCGGCTTCATCTCCTTCTCACCATCGGCCTTGAGCTTCTCGTTGTCCTTTTCGAACTTCTTTGTGATCTTTTGTCGCATCTCTTCGACTTCAGCGTCCTGGTGTTGCTTGACCCATTCCATATCCAAGTCCTCTGGTCGCTCGAAGTACTCAGCGCCCTTCTTCTTCTTGATCTTGGGGTCCACATCGATCATCATCATTTTTGTCCTCCACACTTGGTAACGAAGACCATTAATCTACACACGTTAGTATGGACGATCTGGAAGGTGGGAGTGGGATGACGACTAACCTTTTCGTTCATCTTCTCAATGGAGGTAGCATGACTAGCGGCAACAGTACGCTTATGATTGCAAAGGATGGCAACTTCACGGTTGGCATCATTGTACGCCTTGACCTTCTCCTGGACTGTACCAGTAGCCTTCATGTCCTTGAGCAGCCTGGCCATTGTGTAAGAAGCGTTGTAGGTACGGAAGACCTTGGCGGTGAGACCAGGCATATAGCCCGTAAGATGCTTGTTGAGGGCTGAGGTCGTCAAGCGATCGAAGATGTCATCACCGGTCGTCTTGGGCTCTTTCTTGAAGAGTTTCAAGTTCTTGAAGACTTGCGGGTCGACTTTGACCTCGTCGTAGAACCGAATACTGTCCTTACCCAAGAAGTCGAAGATGACTGTCTCCGGTGGCCTCAAGGTGATGTGCTGGAACTTCAGTGAGCAGCAACCTACGGTATCGGCCTCGTCTTCTCCCTTCTCGTTACCAGCACGGAGGGCAAACTGATCGATGAGGTAGATGGCGGTAGCGCGTTGACGATCGGCCATCATCTTGGAGTTGAGATCTTTCCTGTAGTCTTTCCGGATGCGGTCAATGTGCTTCTTGAGTTCCCGGGCCTTTTCGAACTTTTTGAAGTCGCTCTGGCCCTTGATATCGGAGTTGGCAGCAAGCATGACGTACTTGTAGGCACCGTTAATGTTCTCTTGCCACATGGCAAGCCACGTACCTTCGTGGTCATGCTTGATCTCCTTCCAACGATGACCCGCAGGCGGCTCAGGGACCTTGGCCTTCTCGCCGATGTTGATAGTGATCTGCTCGGGCATAACACGCTTCTTGACACGACCAGTTTTGGGATGCTCGCCGCGACCACGGAAGAGACCAGGAGGTTCAACACGGAAGTTGCCAACCTTTTGCTTGCGACCGTCCCACATGCAGTACATGTATTGAGCCTCTGCAGCCTCCTTCTCAGCCTTGAGCGCCTTCTTCTCCGCTTGAGATAGAGCCTTCTTTTTGGCGCGCTCCGCATCGAAATACTCAAAGATTGGCTTGAAGTCACACTTCTCGAACTTCTTGATCTTGACAGTGTTTCCATTCTTGTCCTTGCCGTGGCCGGT
Source organism: Stemphylium beticola (assembly GCA_029100535.1). NCBI lineage: Eukaryota > Fungi > Ascomycota > Dothideomycetes > Pleosporales > Pleosporaceae > Stemphylium > Stemphylium beticola. Next base: position 171,673 of record JARBXR010000014.1, on the reverse strand, counting down.
CTTGTCCAAGTAGGTAGTAAAATCTTCGAAAAAGTTTTTGTTGAAGGTAGGGTTTTCGACGTTGTGTGTGGAATTCAGCATGCTTCCGTAAAAGGTAGCCACTTCTTCAGCATCCTTGTGCAGAGTCACAGGCACACCATCGTAAATCAACTTGACGTGTTTGGGCAGCGGCTCGTACTCGGGAGGGAAGACGACACCGGCGTGTTCCAAAGTGTCCCACTTCTTGGTGCCGTCGCTCTTGCCTGGGTCTTCCCACCAGCGGTACTCCTCTTCCTCCTCTTCGGCCTCCTCATCTTGCTCTGTCTCCTCCTTCTTCACCTTGCCCTTCGCAGGCGCGGCGGCAGCCTTTGCCTTGGTGGCTTTCTTTTGCGCAGGCTTCTTGGCGAGCGGCGCATCCGAGTCTGATTCCTCCTTTTTAACGCCGTTTGCCTTTTTCGCTGGGGCCTTCTTCTTCGAAAGAGGAACATCATCATCGCTATCGGTCTCGACCTTTTGCTTGCGCTTGTGAGCTGCCTTTTCCTTGTTGCGCATAGCCTTAGCCTCTTTTTCTGCGGCCTTCTCAATCGATTCCTTCTTCTTTGTGAGCTTCTTGGCCAAGGGAACGTCAGAGTCGGCCGATTCTCCGATCTGTTCGGCGCTCGCCTTGGGAAGTACTCGGGCTTTGAGAGGCACGTCGCTGAGTTCCGAGTCGGAGTCGTCCTTGACAGGCTTTGATTGTTGTGATGTCCGCCGCCGCTTACTCTGCTAAATAGTTAGCTTAGCGCGTCGGATGGAGAATGCGCAAAGAGAGACGCACCAAAGGCTTGTCATCATCGTCCGAGCTGCTTGCATCCTTGTACGATTTGCTGTTTGTTACGCTTATGCGCGCTTTGCGCTTCCCGTTGGCGTTGGCGTTGGTCTCAGGCGCATCGACGTCCATCTTGTCGTCTTGCACTGGGCCCATGCGAATGGAGATGCCAGGCTCGACGTGACCATTGGAAGGAGTTTCGGCGTCCATCTTCTTGTCTTCTTCTTTGGTGATTTGCTCGTTGGACAGTACTGCGAAGAATTGTTGTCAGCCTTGATGAGTCTCGGATCAAGTTGCACAGAATGCACCAGATGAAGGGGAGTGGAGAGGGTCGAGATGGGTGGAGGTTGGGTGGTATGTGTCGAATTTGATAAGGGCGATCAGCGCGCGTGAGAGGGAGATAGCCGTAGCGCATGCAGACAGCGCTGGGGCTTGGGTGAACTCACCTTGCATGCCTTGAATGCCTTGTTCCCCAACAGGAGCGCGGCCGCCTGAGGATAACATGTTGTCAGCAATGAGTACGCGCCTGAATTGCAGGCGACTGGAAGCAGATGGTGGGCGTTCAGCGAGGTTCGGCGCGGATCGAGTCGATCTTGCGGAAGCGGAAGAGCGGGCCCGATAGAAGAGTAGGAACGGTGGGAATGCGTGTGCCTGATGGCGACAAACGCGCAGTAATAGGGAGGCGATGGTGGCGGAGGAGGGAAGAAGGATGCAGGTGAGAGACGGGCAGAAAAGAGGAATACTAGGCTTAAGTGAAGCGCAGCCCCAGGGAGCCACCACTTGTGCTCACTGCTAAGTCCACCAACGCACGGTCGTTCGGCCTTCACCAAATCTGGGCCAGTAACTTTCCGGAACGGAAGCGTCACCTCACTGGCACTTTAATTAGTACAATGCAGATGGGTTGACAAAGGGACGGATGACGGTGCAAAGGACTCGGTTTTTTTTCTGAGACATGTACTGATAGCGTGAGGCTTGGGTAATGCTTGCCACCTGTTCGTTTGTTCGTTCCTGCCTATGTCCATGTAATTGCGTTGCGTCACAACATGGACTTGCTGCTTTTTTTTGCCTTGGTAGATAAAAGACGGAGTGGGAATTACACCTTGCATCAATTTCAAATCTTCATCAGCGTGAAATGGTCGCGTGCAGCCGCTTCATCAGGCGCTCTGTGCTGGAGAGCCCCACGTGACACTTGGCGTGTTAGCGCGCAAAGCAATTCAGCATCCCGATTGCCCGACACAGCTTCCGCTCAGCAAAGACAGCAGTGAAGAGCACCATCACACGGCTGTCGCCATCTCCACTCATCTCAATTCGTAGCCATGATGCTGTCACGAGCTGCGCGCCCGGTCCTAAAGGCTGGCATGGCCGCCGCCGTCGCCCGGTACGCTCCCGCCCGAGTTCGCAGCTTTTCTCGCACCTCGCAACCCCCCCATTGCAGGGTCAATTGCATCGCCCACTGCATCGAGTGCTGACTGGAACTTGTGTATATAGGCCCGCCACCCTTACCGCCTCCAACGCCGCCGGCTATGCCACCCTCCGTGAAATTGAGGGTCGTCTCAAGTCGATTCGCAACATCGAGAAGATTACCAAGACCATGAAGGTCGTCGCCTCCACCAAGCTCACCCGCGCCCAGAAGGCCATGACTGAGTCCCGCAAGTACGGCCAGACGTCCAACACCGTTTTCGAGAACGCCGAGACCAAGCCGATTGAGGGCGAGGGCAAGAAGAACCTCATCATCGTCTGCAGCTCCGACAAGGGTCTCTGCGGTGGTATCCACTCGGGAATGTCGAGGAAGGTCAGGAGGATGCTCGCTGAGACCCCGGATGCCGACTTGGCTGTCATTGGCGAGAAGTGCAAGGCGCAATTGGGTCGTTCCAACGGAAAGAACATGGTTCTGTCTTTCTCTGGCGCCGGAAAGGACGTTCCTACCTTTGCCGACTCCATGTCCATTGCCGACCAGATCTCCCTGCTCCCCACTGACTACGCCTCGGTCAAGATTGTCTACAACAAGTTCATCAACGCATCAAGCTACGAGGCCATCACCCAGGAGGCTTACTCTGAGGAGGCCATTGCTCAGTCTGGTATGTGATGTATCGTGGGCTGAAAGACGGTATCTGACTTGACGTGTAGCCAACTTCTCCGCTTTCGAGATTGAGGACGAGGTTCTACCCAACCTCCGCGAGTACGCTCTCGCTAACTCGCTCTTCTGGGCGCTGGCTGAGGGTCACGCCTGCGAGCAGTCGGCGCGTCAAAACGCCATGGACAACGCTTCCAAGAACGCTGGAGAGATGATCAACAAGTTCCAGATTCTCTACAACCGAACGCGTCAAGCCGTCATTACTGGCGAACTTGTCGAGATCATTACTGGTGCGGCCGCTTCCGAGGGTTAAGCGTTCATGGAGCTTTAGACTTGATATCCCGAGCATCTGGTGCCATGTCCCTAATGGGCTGTGTAGAATAGCATCTGTTCATAGCTCCTTTGTATCAGCCAGTTCGTGGGAAACTTGTCGCCTCGCTTCTCCATGTGTCATGCTTGATTGCCGACTAATTTCCTGCCATGATCCTCACATGGATCTGGCCACTTGCACTCAATTGCCGACATGATTGCATTTATGTCGGAGAAGAACGCTGATTGAGTGCATCTTCAGCCAGCTCGTCATTGCTGGAGCGTGCAGCACACCCTCTCGGCCAGATTATAGCGCCGCTAGGGTGAAGGTCTTAGTCAGGGCGACGACCACGTGCAGCCTCCGGATTTACAACCGCGACGGCATGCAAGGCACAAGGCCGCTCACACCAACAAGTACTTGTAACTGCACGTCGCATGGGCGCATCAAACCTTCTGCGTGGTCGAAGCCGGCTAATGTGGTACCTGACCCGGTAGGGCGAGGTTAAGGCTTAATTGGGCTAAGGATACAAGTACTTTGAAACGAAGATGCATCATTAGAAACAGCCGCCTCTGCGCTTGCTCAAGTGACATGCACAGCGGCCCAGGCACAAGGCCATGACAAGACCGGGGAACCCTTATATCATGGCGGGTTATGGGCCGTCGCATTGCTTCTGCTGTAGTTTGCATTTTTCTCCGTGAGCGCTCAGGTAGCAGCCTTGGTTTTCGTTTTCGTTTCCGCGTGCTGGGATTACCTTGTCTCTACAGCAACCACAGGACACAAGAGGAAAGCTCATTACTGCGTACTGCGCATTACATTGCCCAATCTGACATTCGTTCTCGTCGTCTTGACGACGTCAGCAGCCAAATCTTGAAGCTGGCTTCACTTCTTTCATCCGATGAAGCTGTGCTTCTCTCTTTACGTCCCGCCTCCATCCAGTCCGCCCTCCCCCGCCCAACCTCCCACTTATTACAGCCCTTCTCTCGTTGTGCCTTTCTAAATTTCGATTTGGATTGTCTGTCTACGAAGGATAATTTCAAGCGACTAAGCAACATGTTGGCCAAGGCGAAACACGACGAACTAAAGGAAAAGATGCAGGCGCTCAAAGATCTGTATACCAGCCGTCATTACACACAGTGCGCAAAGTTTGGCGAGCGATTACTGAGTGAGGTAGATATCAAGGTATGCAAACATGCGCATTGCGCCTTCCCTTTTTGGCTGCGACAAGATGGAAGGAAGCAGAAGCTGACAAACCACAGACTCACCCTGTCCACCTCGCATATTTTAATTTCTATACCGCCTCATCTCACGACATCCTGGCAAGGGAGGCTACACTGAGGAATCGCTACAAGGAGCTCAACGCAGCAGAAAAGTACTACAACGCTGCCATCACCGCGCTCTCACCATCATCATCACTGCCGCCGTCCCCCACTCCAGCTTCAGATGATGAGCAGCCTTCAACACCAGAGTCTGCTACGTTCCCAGAAGAGCAAGTTTGGCTCCATCGACTGAAAACCGGATCCTTTGACTCAAATGCCTCTTACCGTACTTCGACATCAAGCATCATCTCCGACGCCTTCGACGCAGAGCAAGAAGATGCAGACGCAGACACCGACCTTGTGCTTCAAAACTTCCGCTTCCCATCACCCCCCGGTATGCGTCCATGTGCAGCCTTTGAACCCAATCCGAAAACCCAGTCCCATCACATGAAAAGCGACAGCATCCTTTCCCCTCTCTCAACACAGAATGTGCGCCCCAGACCAGCACTAGCGCAGGAGCCAGAACACGTCCGTCTTCCAACCGGTACATCTTCCTTCATTTGCATGCTTCAAGGCCACCTTGCCAGCATACGCACCCTCAAAGAACGCACAGGTGTGCGTGGCGTCAGATTTGCCTTTCCCACTCCTTCGCCTTCGCCTTCCAAAACGCTATTCAGGCAATCGCGGGCTAGCCAGCAACAAGGCTTGGATGAGCGGGAGAAAGAGCTGCTGCGTCAGAAGAGAAGGGGAATGGTTTGGCGGCCCAGATTCGATCCGCAGAGCGTGCGCCAATTGTGTGACGAGGCGCTTGCCGAACTTTGAGTAGGACGGGGTTTGTGCGTGTTGAGTATGGTGCGGCTTCCCCTCTCTCTCCGTTTTTGGTAATTCTCTTTTTTATGTTTTTTTTTCTCTTCAGCGAGGTGTCTTTGGAGGCGAAAAGCTTATACCCCCTTGGTTTCTGGAGTTACTTTTCCCCTCTTTTTTTTCCCTCCATGTCTCGTTTCGTGTACAGATATGATGTAGAATGCTTTTCCCCTTTCCCTTTTCCCCTTGTTTTCTGCTTATGCCTTGCGGGTGCTGGTCTACTAGCTTTTTCTGATACATCACTTTATTTGTCAAGTGAGTGTTCTTAGCTGCACAAGTACAAGGAAGAAATGCTGGATGAATGTATGTAGATGTGATCAATTGTTAAATCCCTTAGACCAAGAGGAAGAGAGAAAAATGCTCGCGATGGATTATGACGCTCCGTGATATCGTAAACTTTTTTTCGAAATCAAACAAACCCATGCCACCACCATGAATGCCCTTTAAAAAACGCCAATGACAATGCATACTTCGTTGTGACCTCTAACGACCCCCATTTATTTGTTCATTTCGTTCAGCCCACGCTTGATCCTCTGACATTTAATCTTCAGCAGCTTCACGCTCTCCAAGAACAACTCGTCGCTCTCCCACTGGCCTGTGCTCTCGATCCTGAAGATGAAGTGATCCCGTATGCGACCCAGCTTGACTTTGTCCTTGAACTCTGGGTGTCGCAGACACTCTCTGCTGACGGTGTCGTTCATGGCATTTGTGACGATGGCTTTGGGCTCGCCTTCCTTGCCCTCAAGTTCTGGGTGCTGCTGCACATCGGCCGGGGTAACGGTGTCGAGACGGATGACGCCGCGGGGGAAGCAGCGTGCGAATTTCTTGGCGTCGGCGCCGATGATGGGCTTAGTAATGTCGATTGTGGGCATAAGGCGGTACGAGGCTGTTGCTACGGGGGAAAACTTGGCGTGGTCCTGTCCGATTCCCTTGATGGCGTGCATGCTTAGATCTATGCTCTGACCGGGTCTCATCTTGGCGATTAGGATATCGGGATTGGTGGCGCGAATTTCCTTTCCTTGCTCGTGGGGAAACATGTCGGCTTGGCGGCCCGTGGGCTGGAATACTATGTCTTTGGCGTAAATGTTGTGGTTGATGTAGAGTTTGTCCGGGTCGGTTTCGCCGGCAACTGCTCTTTGTAGGCCGCCCTCTTGCCATGTGCATTCTTTTTTCAATACCAGTACCACAGTGTTGTAGTCGAGAGCACCTGTGCCCGGGTTATCGTCGGTGGGTTTGGAGAACCATTTCATCCAGCGCAGCCCCTCGCGGTCGCCGCACAAGGGAATCAAGCCCAGGCGATGGGCGAGCACTTCGTCTTGGATAATGGACGTGTTTAGGTAGATGAAGACGTCTTCAATGGCGAGCGTGGGGATCTCGGAGAGGAGGATGCGGCGGAATGCGTTGGCTACTGAGGTATCGATTCCGGTGAGAGAGAATTGCGTGTCGTTGGGAGCATGGCTGTGGAAGGTAACGTTGAAGTTCTACAAAGTGTGAGTTGATACCAAAAGTAGCATAGCAGAACAAGCTCTAATTTGGCATGAAGTCAGTCGCGCATACCTCTTTGAAGAAATCCAGGTCCCACTCGTGGTTTTCGCCCGGCCAATGTCCTGGAAAGTCTGTCGACTGCTGGTTCATGACCGTCTCGGGGCCGACTTGGAGCGTCTATAAGCCACGTTAGGATATTTCCGCTGATATATTCCGAGTCGCGTAGGTACCTTGCGCTTCAGGACTTCCTGCGCACTCGGTGTAGACATGTTTGCGGTGTTGAGGTTAAGATTGGGGTTTTTGGGTGGGGAGCAAGTTGCATGTTCACAAAAAGTTCGAGGAAAGCGCCGGAGACGCCAAGGCCCGGGCAACCAATAGCGGTACATTCAATCTTAGCATCATCGATGCGAGGAAAGCTCCCCTCCAACGCCACGACCTCGCTCTCCACTCTACACGCCCATTGAGGCCTCACAACCGCAGTAGAGAGAGACCCGACCACCATGCCCGTCTCTTTTGCGCGTCTGGCCGGCCCCGCCGCAAAGCGGGTGTGCCTGAACGCCTCCCGACCCCAGCTTCGACCCGCATTCCCTTCCCGACCCATTGCGCGCTGCCTATCGACTTCTTTCCCCCGCCGATACGCAGAAGTCGATGAGAGCCAGCGGACACGGCTGGTCGCGACCGACTCCAGCTTTTCCGGCGTTGCCCCCGCAGAGACGGCCCAGGAAACCCGGGCCGAGGAGGACGACCACGTAGATACCAGGAAGATCCGCCATTACACTGTCAACTTCGGGCCCCAGCATCCCGCTGCCCACGGTGTGTTGCGCTTGATTCTCGAACTGAACGGCGAGGAGATTGTGCGCGCCGATCCCCACGTTGGACTGCTGCATCGAGGCACTGAGAAGCTCATTGAGTACCGGACATATCTCCAGGCTTTGCCCTACTTCGACCGTCTCGACTATGTTTCCATGATGACCAACGAGCAGTGCTTCTCGCTGGCTGTCGAGAAGCTGCTCAACATTGACATTCCCATTCGTGCCAAGTACATTCGTACTATGTTTGGTGAAATCACCCGCATTCTGAACCATCTCATGTCCGTCTTGTCCCACGCCATGGATGTCGGTGCTCTGACACCTTTCTTGTGGGGTTTCGAGGAGCGTGAGAAGCTCATGGTACGTTTATGCCAATTCTTTACAACACGCGCAGCCTAACATTGCCGCAGGAATTCTACGAGCGTGTCTCCGGTGCCCGTCTTCACGCAGCCTACGTTCGCCCTGGTGGCGTCTCACAGGATCTTCCTCTCGGCCTGCTCGACGATATCTACCAATGGGCTACCCAATTCGGTGACCGCATCGACGAGACCGAGGAGATGTTGACAGACAACCGTATCTGGATCGGTCGTACCAAGGGTGTTGGTGTCGTCTCGGCTGCCGATGCCATCAACTACTCCTTCTCCGGTGTCATGCTTCGAGGGTCCGGTGTTCCCTGGGACATCCGAAAGTCGCAGCCATACGATGCCTACGACAAGGTCGAGTTCGATGTTCCCGTTGGTGTCAACGGTGACTGCTACGACCGTTACCTTTGCCGTATGGAGGAGTTCCGCCAGTCCCTCCGCATCATCCACCAGTGCTTAAACGACATGCCTGCTGGACCCGTCAAGGTTGAGGACTACAAGATTGCTCCTCCTCCACGTGCTGCCATGAAGGAGAACATGGAGGCTCTTATTCACCACTTTTTGCTCTTCAGCAAGGGTTACACCGTTCCACCAGGTGAGACCTACAGTGCTATTGAGGCACCCAAGGGAGAGATGGGTGTCTTCCTCGTTTCAGACGGTAGCGAAAGGCCGTATAGGTGCAAGATTAGGGCACCTGGTTTTGCACACTTGGCTTGCATGGACCAAGTCTCAAGAGGCCATCTGCTTGCCGACGCCGTAGCTATTATAGGAACCATGGACCTCGTATTTGGAGAGGTGGATAGGTAGGGGCTTGCAATTAAGCAGAAATGAATGAAGAAGCAGATAGATATTGGTGCATTTGCTCGGTTTTGATGAGATAGGTGTGGTGGTGGTGATGGTGGAGGTGGCGGGGCCAGTTGGATTGGGCGAATTATGTACATATTTTTGTACCTTGAGCATTTTTCTTACATGTCCAATTGAAGTTTTTGAAAAGAATTAGGAGTTGCAACATTACAACGATGCACTATCATGCATCCTTGCTGCGATTTGCGACCTTGAAGCCCACCGGACTGTGCTATCCCGTTGATATACGCAAGGTTTTGCGCATCATGTAGTTGCCTTGCGGGCACATCTTAGTCCGAAGCATCTTTGCATCTAGCGCTATATTCCACTGTCTACAGACATCCTAGCACTGAGGAAATAATCCGACTTGCGTGTAAATGAGCAGTCGCTGCCTATCTACCACATTACTCAACATCATTCCATCTTATATTAACCTTATATGCGCCAGGGTATACTTATACATTTTCCTCGTCCGCCTTACAGTCTATTACATCTGCGCCCTTTCCTCAGATCGTCTGATTAAACCTCTGCCTTTTTTTTTACAGCATTATAAACACTAGACCTATCATGGCCTAGAGGCTTGGCACACCAAGCCCGCCTATCGATAACAACCTTTTGTGATCGCAACGAGAGGGGATTAGATTATATTCGGTATTATATTCGAGCTTGTATAACAGTACAGAGTTTTTGTGGTTATGAAGAAAAGATAAAGACTAGATACAGCTCCTACATGTACGAATAGTAGTACGGGCCCCTAAGAAAAGCCTATGTACCCGCTATATCGACACTGTCGAATACTTATAGTTAACTCTGACTGGCGAGCCTAGCTAGAAGCTATTCACGCGACGAAAAATCGTTAATTTAATCGAGGCGGGTATGCTAGTACTTGAAGCCTTGCAGCCGCATATTGTGGAAACAGCACCTACGTAGTGAACGAGCGTTGCTCTACGTCAGGATTAGCACGCATACTAGATAAAGCCTTGAAGTCTGCCTGGTCGGTGCGTCACCTTACTGTACACGAAGTTCTACGCGGTGTGTATTTGCCACGCTTGTAGGTTGAGTTGATGGTTGAGTAAGAATTAAGAGGGGGTTTAAGACAATAGCTACGTTCTTGCCGAGGCATGGGAAGGCGGGGACATGATGGTATTCGGGACGATGGGACGATGGCGCTTGTAAAGGGAGGTAGTGTTCCTACCGCTATTTGCGAGAACTTGGGAATCTAGATGGAATCATAGTTAAAAGGTGGTGTTGGTGTATATGTTCCTGAAGAGCATTGGGGTTTTGATTTGTACGACAGGTTTACAATCTATGTAGTCGCTATAGCTGTGTAGGATAAAATGTTATTCTGTTGTAGAAGACATTGAAGGTCTCCTCGCTCTATTATCATGTTACTGTACACGACGTTAAACTGCTACAGTAGTAGCCACGCTTCCAAAATCGACTGCAAAGAATCTGAATACTACTTGGTTAATTTAGCCCAGTCTATCATCAATCTTGGTTCACAAAGGGTCTCTCGGCTCCCAGAATCAAGCTATGCACATAAAACGTTGATGCCGAGAGTCTTACTCATTGCGAGTTTGTCAGTGGAGCCGCCTGCCTATTAAGGAATGTGACGAGTCAGATATTCACTCTGCCAAAGCTGGGATCGACAGATACCTCGCAACTACAAATAATTGTGCTGCTAAGTGCCGAGCCTAGGTCCTATTCCGGTGACGGCATTGCTCTGTTATGTGGTGGCGGGTGCTTGCATTCCGACCATAGTCGTCTCGGTTCGATTTGCCGAGACATGTCTAGGTTTAGATCGTGAAAATAACGAGAAGATTCTGTGTATACTAGCTTCTAAAGAAGGAGAGGAAAGATAACACCGTACGACCACCGAACAAACAAACTATTCGAAACTAGATGATAGGCAGCGTAGACATCCCGAGCCTATCGAAAGCTCAAAGAGTAGAGTGCCAGGATAATAATCCAGTCAGTAGGAAGAAAGTGGTTTGAGAAGTTTGTGATCGCCCCTTTCCCACCCCTTCTTGGTGCTGATGCTTATAGTCGTGAGGCGGAAGTGCAGGACAAAACGATAGCTCGTTTGATCTCGTGACAGTCAAGAGGTGCCACATCATGCCTGAAGATGACACGGTGTTTAGTTATTTGTGCGATGATTCGCGTACTTACCGCCTTTCTTTCTTTCCGTGTTCTGTCGTCGTTGCGGTGTACCTCTGTTAGCATGGCAGAGAGGGGGCTGCCATCTTGGGGTTTCTCGGTCTTTCTGGGATTTCTTGCCTTCGAGAAACAGGTACGATCTTCGAGTCACCCTCTCGGAATTTGTGCGGGATGCCGAACTAAAGTACATCGCCAGGATCTTGAATTGCATGTTAGATGAGCATGTTCTCAACGTCCTGGTTTTAAGAAATCGCCCTTTTGGAACTTGGAGAATACGAAATACGCATGCATCCGCGGCCTGCCTGTTAAGCGCCGAACGCTTGTGCTGATCCAGATTCAGAATAAACGTGCCATGTATCACTGGATTCAGTGGGCTGTGAATAAGACGCTAGAGCGCCGTAGATTTAGTGCCGGAGGTAAGAACTTTGAGGTTAGCGGGGGACGTTGGTCGGATCCCGTTTATCTGAATTAGCGACCCCAATCGCTACGGGTGTGTTACCCCTCCACGACCTTCGATCGTCACCTGGCTTGCTCCCCTCATTCATCGGCCCTTTCATAAATCGCGCAAATATTCAGCTGCAATTGTGCTACAAGCACGACTCGAGACCATAGGAGGCCCATAAGGAGTTTGGCGAATACATACTCGCCCATAATCTTCGCAGTGGCAGTGCAAAGGCGTTACTCGGAGACCCCGTATACTCGCCACGACGAAATGGTGTTGGTACACGATCCCAAGGGTATGGCGCCATCTCTTGCTCGGACCTTGCCGAGATCTAGAGCGGTCCGCGCGCTGCGGTTCAGCTCCGCAGGGGTCCAAAGTAACAAGCGGCAATAGAGGCGGGATGGAGACATGGGGAGTAAACTTGCTTGCGGTTAGGAGGGCTGAATGGAGGGGTAGTACGAATACTGGGGATTCGAATAGTGTATATAAGAGGTAGGGAAGCTGGCGTCCAAGTTGGACATCGCCATCATTGAGCAATCTGTGAACAACATCAGTACTACATTCCTCTTAATCTTTATTGATCCCGTCTTTCAACTTCATCATGTCTTACAACGATAACGACCGCGAGGACCACACGTCCGGATACGGTAGCAATGAACGCAGCGGAGAGAACGAGTATGAATCGAAGTCATCCGAGTACGGTAGCAGCAACCGCACTGGGGACAACGAATATGGGTCGAAGTCTAGTGGATACGGCGGTAATAGCAGCCGCAATGACGATAACGAATACGGATCAAGGTCTTCCGGCTATGGGAACGACAACGAAGACTCTTCGTATTCGAACAAGCAGTCAAGCCGCCGTTCAAACAATGATGAGGACTCATCGTTCGGAACTTCAAACCGCAGAAATGACGGCGATGATAACACGTATGGGTCCAGCAAGACTTCTGGATACGGAAATGACGACGAAAGAGGGTCGTCCTATGACAACAAGAAGTCCAGTTATGGATCTACCGGAAACAACGACTCTTCCTACGGCTCGTCTACCCGCAAGAACGATAGCGATGATACGTATGGCTCGAGCGACAAGTCTTCCGGTTACGGCTCTCAGAGCCGCAACAACAATGACGACGAGACCTCATACGGAAGCGAGAAGCAGTCTGGATACGGCTCTTCTGGCCGCCGTGACAACGACAACGACAACTCGTACGGCTCGGAGAACAAGTCATCAGGCTATGGTAGCAAAGACGACAACGAGTACGGTTCTAGCGACAAGTACGGCTCAAGCAATAAGACTTCCAGTGGGTACGGAGGCTCCGAGGAGTCTTCCTATGGGTCTGGAAACACTACAAGCTATGGAGGATCAGGCGGTGATAATTCCTACGGCAGCTCTGAGCGCAGAGATGGCGACTCGTATGGCTCTAATGACCGTGGAAGCTCCGGATATGGGAGCGAGAACAAGCGGGACAATGACTACTAGAGGGATTTCGTTATCAGGCAAGATGCCACTCAGCAAGCTCTTGTTCGCTAGATAGGATACTTCAATCTGTCTACATGGTTTGCAATCTTCCAAACCTCAATTTCCTCACATGCTGTAACAATTGTGCCATCAATGCCACGAAACATCCCGGTTGCACATCACCAATTGGTGTGACATATGGTGCGTTGCAACGCGAATCATGGCGGGGCGTCTGTCGGCGTGGTAGTGCAGGCGTACGTCACTAGTAGGTGGGGCAAGGAGACCTGGACCCTTGGAGGGGCGCATGGCAACTTCCAAGGCGTATTGAGCTACAGCTTCAGCTGTCACTTAGCTCCCCATTTCCTGCTCTTGCGAATCCAAAACTCATCCATCTCCTGCTTCAAATTTCATCAAGTTTTATTGATACATTCCTCAAATTTTCCCATAGTAAGTTGGTTGCTTTCTTGCTTCCATCTCTCTTGCAGCGTTCCTGAAGCTTTAAACTACCCCGCGCGGAGCTGAGCCGCCCTCTGAGCTTCATGAGAAGCTTCTGGCACGTAGAGTTGGCTATCAACTTCATTTTGTTCACAATTACGATACGACATATCCAAGGCTATTCATATACTTGGCTGACAAACCCCTAGAACCTCAGCCTTTCACAATGTCCTACAACGACGATCGCCGCGAGTACGGTCAGCAGTCTGGCTATGGTGGCCGCGGTGACGAACGACGCGAACATGACCAAGGCGGATACGGTGGCGGTAGTGAGCGCCGCGAAGAATACGGCCGTCCCCAAGAGGGCGGTTATGGCGGTCCGGCGCTTGGTGATGATGAGAGGCGAGGTGGTGGTGGAGAGCGTAGAGAAGAGTATGGCCGGCCTCAGGAAGGCGGTTACGGTGGCTCTGCGCCAGGAGGTGGCAGGCAGGAAGACCATGGCAGCCGCCGACAAGAAGGCGGAGGTGAATATGGCCGACCTAGCGAGAGCTACTCTGGAGGCGGTGGGGGCGGCTACGGAGACGACAGGCGTCAAGAATCTCATGGACAGTCCGATCGCCCAAGTGGTGGCTACTCTGGGGGCGATAGCTACAATGATCGCCCATCAGGCGGCTATGGAGGTAGCTCGGGAGGATATGGCGAGTCAGGTAACCATGGAGGCAGCTCAGGAGGATACGGCGAATCCGGTCACCACGGAGGCCACCAATCTTCTGGCACCTCTTACGGCGGCGGTGGTGCTTACGGAGGATCTTCAGATGACTTCTCCGGTGCAGCGCAGCATGCTTCGTCGGAATCTGGCAACAGCGGCGACTCCAGCCTGTTCACCAACGTCCTCGGCATGCTATCTGGCAACAAGGAAAAGCTCAAGAATGAGGACGTGGATGAAGATGATGCAGTCAAACAGCATGAGAAGTTTTACGGCAACGGTGGCCACGGCAACGAGCAAGCCAGTTCGAACAACGTTGGCGCTGCGGCTGCCATGCAAGCGATGAAGATGTTCAACAATAGCAGTAATGAGGACGCCAAGGGCGGCCAGAACAAGTTCATCGGAATGGCTATGGGCCAAGCTGCCCAGCTGTTCGACAAGCAACAGAGCGAGGGAAAGACGGTAAGCACCGGTACGCCCAGGTATCTGAGTCAATTACTAATAGAAGTAGGATCCCAACGCGACCAAGCAGGATGCCATTGCCCAGGCGGCACAGATGGCCCTCAAGTTCTACCTCAAATCGCAGATGGGTGGAGGTGGCGGCAGCGGCGGCAACAGCTCTGGTGGTGGACTTGGCAGTGTCTTGAACATGGCCAGCAAGTTCATGTCAAAGTAGGCCAACAGCACACTGTTTTAGCTCAGCTGTGGTGAAAGGCACAAGCCGTGAAAATAAACAATCTTACTTCTAAATTCATAGGCCGTTCCAACATCGCAGATATAAATGCCGCGGCGTGCTCGTCATTATTTTCCAGATAAGTGGAAACGATAGGCGAGAGTGAAAGGCTGTGGCGGTGACGCGCGAATCATCTTCCTTGAACAACTCGACGCGCCAAGAGGTCATTTTGTGGCGCACGGCACGTTAACCCCGACCTCCCTCCAACACACCTACGCCTGATCTGATGGTTGTTCCGTCACATTCTTTGCCTAGATAATGCCATTACTTCTACAACTACTCAGTTGCATAAGAAAATGGCACCGACGTGAGAACCCACCGCATATACGGGATACGGGATGCAGAACCAAGAGCAAAGGATTGTAAGCTGAGTCCGGCATATACCTGCGCATCAATCATCATTCCGCGGCCCCACTACCTGCAGCGACCATCTGCGCCTCCAAGTGAATGGAAGGATCACTACTCCATACAGCACACATGATCGCGCCTATCATGCCTAATACGCGCGGCTTGCGTACATTTCTAGCTTTACCTGAGGAAATGTACAGCCGGATCAGGCAATGGCTTCTCAAATAAACAGAGATCCCTGTCATAATACAAATGGTTGCCGCTGCGCTGTACATGGCCTTTTTCAGGGTCTTGTGTTCCCCGAATCTCTGATACCTGTCTCCTTTGCGTTGGATTGCAGGCTGTGCTTGTCGAAATGCACCTCCGCACTCGCTCAATCGTTACTCGGCTTGGGGTGCTGGCCAGCCTGACATCGCTACCACTGACACTCGTTTCAGCGCAAGATTCCGTCAGCTACGACTATGACACCTACGGAGCAGACAATGAAAGTGACACGCTTTTTCAAACCTACATGTCAAACACGAATGTGATGCCCCCGGAGACCGCATAGGCTCGCTAGTTTGGACCGCCAACTACACCGAGTGTTTCGACTTCAAGGTCCAGACGTACAAGGGCGAGCCTGTCTTGACCTTTTGGTCTGGAGAACTACTGAACGGACTCGGCCATGGATCCTTCTACATTCTCAACCAAAGTTACCACGAGATTGCGCATTTCCAGGCTGTTGGCTTCGGTGATGACATGGCCGATATGCACGAGTTCGAAATCACCGCTGAAGGGTATGCGCTAGTTATGATTTACCACGCGATTCCATGGGATCCGACGTTGTCAGGAGGTGTTGAGGGCGGCTGGCTTTTCGAGAACACGTTCCAGGAGAGCAACATCGAAACTGGTGAGCTTGTGTTCGAATGGAGCGCCAGCACCCATGTCGGCATAAATGAATCGTACAACTCTCTTCCGTCAGATGTTGGCCAGACCGAGGCGACGCCATGGGACTATTTTCACATCAACTCGATCGAGAAGGATAGCCGTGGCGACTACCTTGTCTCCGCGCGCGTCATAGACTGCATCTACAAGATCTCTGGAGAAGACGGAAGTATTATCTGGCATCTTCAAGGACGTCAATCCGACTTTGAGGTCGATCCAGCTGCCGCCTTCGCTTTTCAGCACGATGCTCGCTGGTTGGACGAGGAGCAGACACGCATGACACTGTTCGACAACGGCCCTACTGAAAACATAGAATACTCACGCAGGCTTTTGCTCGAGATCAACCAAGACGATAGGACAGTCACGCTCATCACGGAATTCACCAACGAAGCCAAAACATTTGCCCGATTCGAGGGAAGTCTGCAAGCCATTGACCCTTCCAATGAAACAACAAACTTCATACTCGGATTCGGAAACGAGCCCTTCTTTGCTGAACTAGACCATCAAGGCAACATTCTTCTCGACGTTCAATTTGGCAGGTCCAACGTCGTAAATGCGTACCGCACAAATCGCCAGCAGTGGGAGGGCAAGCCAACCACCAACCCGAATCTCCACTAGGATCAAGACTCCAACAGAGCATATTTCTCCTGAAACGGCGCGATAGAGGTTGAAAACTGGATTGTTTGCACGGCTGGAAGGCTTTGTGCGTGGGAAATCTGTCAGCAGTGATGGAAGTGCACTGGGGTGGACGCGCGCAAGTGATGGGAATGAGCTTTTTGATGCACCGGATGATGTGGAGGAGAGTGGATCGGTGACTACTCCTACCCCTACCCCTACTTCTTCTACGAGCAATTCACCGCCGTCGAATACGGAGGATGAGCCTGCGAGTTCGACGAGTGATGGTGCTGCTGCCGCTGCACGGGTAGCGCGTGGAGTCATGGAGCAGGTTTATATTGTCAGTGTTGTTCTCGTAGGCGACTTAGTTTTGGCATAATGGAAAGGTGGGCCGGAGAATGAATGCAAAAACGCCTCGACTGCAATGTTGCTTTGGGCAGCCTTGGCTTTCAAGTTTGCAAGGTCTTGGGGAGAGAGCTGTTCCAAGTTGAGTTGTATGCTCCTGGAGGAATCTGAGCCTTGGCTTGGAAAAGCTGGTCGAGGTCACTATAGTTGGTGATGCCGGATTGAAGCGCGCCATTGATCAAGAGGCCTCTGACGCTCTCTACCGGTAGAACGCCGAGCCTCGGTACGGCACTGTGGGTCTAGCTGTTTCACTCAACTACGACCACCTTACGCCGCAATAAGCGCCGCATAACAGTCTTAGCGGAGTGACTTCAGAAGCAAAGCAGGTGCAATGATTTAACAGTCAGAATATTGACCAGTAGCCCCATCGCGAAAGCCAACGTGCACTTTTGCGCTTAGCAACTTTCACAATGGACCATGCACCTCCGCCTCCACCTTCATCTTGTCGAGAAGATGAAATCCCGATACCAAGTACTGCAATGCGGCCTCCACCTCCACCCCCACCTCCACACCTGTTCAAACCTTCAAGACCAGCGAGCATAGTACCCCCACCTCCTCCAATGCCTTCTGGAGCGTTTGAGCCCATAGACAAAGCACACTACTGGCAGTTCCTCAAAGACACAAAAGTAACATGCCCGGTGAACCCTTCCAGCCATTCTACGTGTTCTTTTACGGTTCACTCATGGACCCTGAAGTCCTGCAAGCCATTCTCGATCTCCCAGACCTCCCAACCACAAGGCCTACCAGCATTTCTGGCTTCCATATCAAAATGTGGGGCATATATCCGACTTTGATACGCTGCCACTCTGGAAGCGTAACCGGGACTGCGTGGAAGGTTGACATCGGAAGCCCACTTTGACCGTTTGGCAGCTTACGAGACTGGCGCATACAGATGGGACGAGTGCGTTGTTGTTTTGGAAGGCGGAGAGGTTCTTGGGAATTGTCCGACTTTCTGCTAGGCAGGCGAACCGGATAGTAAGGAGCTTGAAGATGGGAGTTTCGATCTGGAACGCTATCAGAAATACTTCAAGGCTTCTGTTACCAGGCGGTGGTCGCCGGTGCCGTAAGCAGCTGTTTGAAGCGGTGGGATAATTAGGTATCGTTTTAAACCCTCTTCTGCTCTCTCGATTCATTCATGGACGTGGTAGTACTCACCCTCTCGGCTCTGCGAAACAAAGAAGTCCATGTGGCACAGATGGTTGAGAAGATTTTCGATATCCTGGAGGGAGCAGGTTTCTGAGACGGTTCGGCTTTCCGGATTGCTGGAATTCGACAGCGATGAATAGGGGGAAGCACTGGGATTTGGTACTTTTCTTTCGTTCCCAATCTGTGAATTAGGTCAAAGAATCCATGAAAATCCCTACTCGATTACATTTGCATCATGTCTGGTATGTTAAGGATGTCGAGGAGAAGAAACCGCGACCACCCGAGGCGATGGCCCGAAAGCCTTCCCCACATCTCAGCTTCCCGCGACGCGTTTGGGCACCGTGTACGTGCCATCTCACCTCACCACCCTTGCTCACCTGCGGGAAGCGTTATTAGATATAGGTCACTGGCTCTGCACCTATTTCACCATGCTGGGTATAATGATTTTCTAGCTACTTGCTACGCTACCGCTACTACTATTGCGAAACTTATTCCACAGATCTGATTCATGAGTGACTATCCCCAACTACCACCACTACCACCTCTCAACCTCCCGTCAGCAGCCCTGCATATTCACAACCATGCGGGAGGAGAAGCGCATCCAGACTCTGAAAACGCAGTGCGTCATGAGCGGCAGCGGTTTGCTCGGGAGCTAGAACCCGTGTGTCGCGAACGAGATGCGACATCGAGTGAGGCGCATACAGCACCCCGTTATAGTAGTTTGCGATGTCGAAATACGTTGTTGAGGAACGATGAATGGGAGACTTCGAGAAGCGAGCTCAGACGTTATGCGAGTACCCCGGCGGATACAGTGGGAGAAAGCGAAGATGGTGCACCGGCAGACAGGCCAAATCGATTCTACGACCCGGTCATCAAGTTTTGGACTGCGCAGATAAGCCTCACGATTGATGAAGGGGCGCATAGAGATCACCTGGGTATGTATGTTTCCCCCTCTCTCCACCCAGCCTAATTGACACCTTCATCAGCACTCGAGCGTACGTTCCTAGGCTACCTCCGCACATCTCTCATCCTCGTAATGACAGGTATCGTCACCGCGCAGCTGTTCCATCTGCAACACAGCGCAACCCCCGACGCGCACTTTGGCTTCTACAAGATTGGCAAACCGTTGTCTGCAACCTTCATCTGCATGGCTATTGTCGTTTTGCTTGTTGGCGCGATACGGTTTTGGAGACTACAAAGGGCGTTGGTGAGGGGTAAGGCTATGGCTGGGGGATGGGAGGTTAGTTTGATTATGGGGCTGATGGGGTGCTTGTTGCTGGGCACGTTTGCGCTTGTTTTGGGCGTGGATATTGAAAAGACGTATTTTGCGCGTTAGCCTGGCTTGGTCTTACTGTTACAACGTTTGCGTTGTGTTGTGCTTGGGATAGCCTTGCATGACGTCTTGATTGTCAGGCAACGTTGTATTACGCCCCAAGCAGTGCTTACGAGAACCTTGGACCTTTTTCAGGAGGTATTCAAGAGTTTATGCATGCAACGGTTGAGTACGGTTGAGATATGCCCGGTGCGCTTTTCGAGCCGATTCTGAGATTCTCACCGTGCCACCGTAACTGGTAGACTGCTCCGACACCTTGTTCGGAAGACAATTAACACGGCACTCGTTTTACGAGGCGCGTTCGAATTTTCATCACGTACTTGTAGATTATTGATCCTTTGGTGGCGCATGAGTTGCAAAGCACGTTAGACGTGCGGGGCAAGAGTGGGATATTGGTTGGCTCTGATGGATGTATGGATTCCCAGGGAATATCGTGCTTAGCGGTTGGGACCTCGGTATGTCATCGAAGTGCCGACATAGCAGCGATGAAACGCGACAGGAGGTCTCGAATTTTGTTAAGAGAACAGGACACAAAATACGGCGGTAGTATGTCGGTATAGTTTGTTTGCCTGAGACAAAGCCGCCACCAAGCGTGATTCACATTGCTTTGCAACAAGAGGGTTCATGTTTGAGCGCCACAAAAATGGTTCGGGTTTTGCATTTGCGCATGGGCCCTGACGCAATGGGACAAGACTCCGCTTAAGTAACTCGACGCGCATCTTCGCCCGACCGTGATCCCATTGCATTCTTCCCCTCGCAGCATCCACTCTACCCCCGAGTAGCCCCGCGGCTATATAAAAAGGCCTGGACGCCTCAAACCGGCACAACTGCCGCACTCAACCACACACCCAGTAGCCCCCGAAACCAGCGCAAACGGCGCTCCGATACCGCAAACATGGGGCTCTCCAAATCCACGCGAATTATGATACTGCTGGCTATTGATACGGCCTTCTTCTTCGTAGAGTTGATCGCGGGATATACGGTGCACTCGCTCGCTTTAGTCGCCGACTCATTTCACATGGTGCGAACATATGGCTACATGCGCGCAACGGAACCAGGCTGACAGTAAGCACAGCTGAACGATGTAATTTCTCTCCTCGTTGGACTGTGGGCAGTCAAGGTCGCGAGTCAAAAGACCAACTCGAAAACATACACATACGGAGTGAGTGCATCCTGTTCGCTATGTGCGACGATCTGGCTAACAATAGACAGTGGCAACGCGCCGAAACGCTAGGTGCCCTGATCAACGGAGTCTTCCTCGTTGCGCTCTGCCTCTCCATCTTCCTCGAAGCCATCCAGCGATTCGTTGAGCCACAAGACGTTTCGCATCCCGTCGTCATCCTCATTGTCGGTTCTTGCGGTCTCCTATCCAACATTGTCGGTCTCTTCCTGTTCCACGACCACGGTCACGGCCACGGCAGTCATTCGCACTCGCACGATTCACACTCCCACGCCGAGGCGGGACACTCTCACGGCGTAGACGACCACGACCACGCTGTTGCGGATGAGAGCGGCAATGTAGCCGATGTTCTGCCCCAGAACCGTGTTGGCTTCCCCTCGAACCTGACACAAACCCCCGCAGACAACCGCCGCTCTTCGGTATCTGGCAAGAAGAACAAGCGCCACAGCCGATCCCAGTCTCGCAACTATGCTACATTGGACGAAATCTACGTGCACCCCTCATCCTTCAGGAACAGTATTATCGAGTCTTCTCGCCTGCGCGACGATGAGGCTGATGATGAAGAGGACAACACTGGAGCAGACGAGGAGCCTACGGAGCACACTTCACTGCTCTCCAAATCCAAGAGCCACGGATCGCACGACCATGCACACGCAAACGGCAAATCGCAAAAGGATCAACACAAGGATCACAAGCACACCCAGCCCAAGGAGCAGTCTTCGGGCGGTGGCCATGGTCACTCCCACGCCGATCTCAACATGCGTGGCGTCTTTCTCCACGTCATGGGCGATGCTCTCGGCAACATTGGTGTCATTGGCACCGCGCTGTTCATCTGGCTCACCGACTTCTCCTGGAGGATGTACGCCGACCCCGCCGTCTCTCTTCTCATTACCGTAATCATCCTTCTTTCCGCACTGCCGCTTTGCAAGGCTGCATCTCGCATCCTATTGCAGGCCGTGCCTGAGAACATGTCTATTGACGATATAACCGACGATATCACTGACCTTGAAGGCATCATCTCCTGCCACCATCTCCACGTTTGGCAGCTTTCCGATACCAAGCTTGTTGCTTCCCTTCACGTCCAAGTCGACTTTGACTTCAAGGGTCACGGTTCTGCACGCTACATGGGCCTCGCGCGTCAAATCCGCGAATGCCTACACGAGTACGGTATTCACTCTTCGACCATCCAACCTGAGTTCTGTCTTGATGCCAGCCATGACCACTCGGCACATGGCTCAGACGAAAGCGGCGCCGAAGATGCTGGCCGTCAGAGCAAGAACCCCAGCGTCAAGGGTGGTCCTGATGCATGCCTTTTGGAGTGCCCCGACAGCTGTGGTGGAGGAAAGCAGTGCTGCGACCCTAGTACTACCGGTCCTAATGCTTCGTAATAACTTGCCAGACTATGTTTTTCTTTTCCAACCGTAGTGTCCAGCTTGGGACACTTGCTTGTATTACTATACATTGGTCTTTGTTATTATCCCCTATGCGGCTCATCATTTTTTTTGGGGGGGGGGGGGGGGGGTTTCCTTGAAATATTGCTTCCAGACAAAAGCTCGGGCGGCGATTTTCGGATCGCTGCTATATTCTCTTCTCGGCTTTCCTCTAGATGGCTGATGCTGATGAGAGAGGAGGAAAGAAGACGGTGTTTTCAGACGTCAGTTTCCTGGTTCTATGATTTGAGGTGGAATGCTGCAAGATTAGACTCGCAACGCGATGGAGCAGTAGTAATAGTAGGGAATGTGGTAGATGAACCAAATTATACCCAACATTATAGATGAGTTGAACATATAACGATGCGACGGGATGGTGGCGAATGAAGTCCAGCAAGCCGTATACCTACCTACGACCGAGAAAACGTGACTCACGCTTCGTATCCCTTATCTACGAAAACACGCCAGCACACCCTACCGGTCGCTCCGTGCGCTCTGTGGAACACACATGTGTGCCTGTTGAGTGGAGTAGGAGTAGGCGACATGCAGAATGGGTCAAGGCAGGCTGGCCATGCGAGCCACCACCCCAAGCGGGCAGTATCTCCACGCCCTACGACAAGCATATGCTGTACACCAAGTTAATACAGCGGAGCGGCGGAGTTGGGTTTATTGTGGGTACCAGGGCCTATCCAGCTTCCGGATCTGTGGTTGAAGGGCGGCGTGGGTCCCGCCCACCAACAACGCCGTCACGCTTTAGCTCGAGAGAGTGTCTCTGTCTCTCTCTCTCTCTCTCTCTGCTTGATAACCGCGCCGCGCCTTGCATCCGCGGTTGGTTGGTGGCGCGAAAGATGACAGACGTTCTGGAAGGTGAAGATGGCGGATAGTAAAGGCTTGTTCAAGGGTAGGCCCGGGATTAACGCGGGGATTGTCGCGCTTACTGCAGGATAGATTCCGTGTTCCGAGATTCCGGCGCCCACTACTGATATGGAAGCGGTGATAGGGCCTGCCAGGTGTGGGATTCCGAGGGAACAAAGCTTAGATTGCGCCTTCCGTCCTGGGCGCACAGCGGCTTAGCCGTGCTTACGATTTCTTTGCGCTGCTTGTGTTGGGTGAGGGAAGGAGGGTTGATGATGGTAAGCGAGGACTTGTCAAATCAGAGGGGCATGTTGCGATTTCCTCGACCATCACGAAGACGCCGTCAATTTTCTGTCCATGTCGAGGTTGATTGATGGCTGAATCTCGCACAGCGCCTGTCAAACTATCCGTCAACTATCCGCCTTTGTTTCGCCTGATCCTCGGTGTCACCGCTCCAAACCACCACCCAAACGGCCAACCTAACCACCGCCTAAATCCCGCTCTAACACACAACCATAATAAGCGCGCTGTGCGGATCCCTCTCTCGACGCAGGTGGTTGGCTCCCATCACGTGGCAAGATTCCCCATTCGAGCGCGTCCAGGCGAACCAAATGACTAAATTAGAGTGTTGCAGCTCCACAACGGGTGAGGTTTTTATGAGGGGCTAATCTGCACCGTCCGCGCCGCGCGCACAGGGTCAGAAGCTTATCTCTCGGTGTCGCCCGAGACATGTCCCAAAGGACCGAGGTCTATTTTTTTTTCTTCTCGCTCTCTGGACTCTTCCCACAGTCGGTCCTGAAACCGGAGGGGAGAGAGCGAGGAAATCATGGCTATTGACCGTCATCGGGGTGGGTCGGCAGAGCAAATTTTCGCCCTTGAGACATGAATCTGGAAGGCTGGAATGTTTGTAAAACATTGTTCCATGATTTTGGATCGAGAAGGTGTGTGTGTACTTCTGGAAGGATTGTGTGTGTGTGTGTGCCGATTATTTCCTATCTGCGTGCGGCACAGATGGTGTGCGGTACGCGGCACCATGTCTGCGGCTAGACCTACGCAGGTGGCTTCTATGCGTATTCGAAAGAGCCAGGATAGTTGGACGCCCGAATTGACCGACGAACCACATCGAGGGCAATTGCATTGACGAGGGCCCGGCATTTCGGCACTCGCTGATAAAGTTGAGGATTAAGCAGCCATGTACGGCGTCGAAAATACCAACGTAAGATCGCCATTTGCAATGGCCGCGTTGGGAAGGTGCTTGCAGGTGTGCCAGGATGTGGCCATATCGGTAATACGCACGCCGAGCGGGCAGTGGCGCGACTAAGCCGCCAAGGGAAGGCTTCGACAGGCTTTGTGCCGGAGAACCACGCTCATCTGGTTAGAGTCCAGTCTATCAAGACGTTACATCGGCCCTGGCAAGTGCTTGTGCGTACTGCTGCCCCACCGGTCGCGAGAGACAGAGGCGAACGTCGAGCTGGTTGGATAGATGGCGGCTATGTGGGGATTGCGCATGCTCAACCACGGGGTGGGTTATATATCGAGGCATCGTCTTTCTTCTGTACATGCTTCAGGTGTTTCCGGTCCTTCTTTCCACCAGGTTACACTCGTTGCTCTCGCACTGTCTTCCATTGACCTGGTCTTTGGTTGCAACTGAGTCTTGAAGCTATGGCGTCCGCACACGAGACTACCGCGTATGTCGTCTCTACTTACTGAGCTTAATGCCTCTTTTACTGACTTTGCTCCAGCGCCGAGGCACTCCAACACAACCAAGAGGTTGCTGACCACCATCCTCACGCATACGGTGCTACACTCAACGACTCCAATGTCGCCGGCGCCCACGTCTCCCTCGAGAAGCCCCACGCTACCGCTTCTGGCTCCGGCTCTGACTCTGCCTCTGTCGTCGTCGAAGAAGATGGTATTGGCGGTATCAAGCCTACCGCCGAGGAGCTAGCAACCCTCCGTAAGGTCGGAGAGCCTCTCCCCAAGAGTGCCTTCCTGGTCGCCATTGTCGAACTCTGCGAGCGTTTCACCTACTATGGCGCCTCGGGTATCTTCCAAAACTACATCTCGCGCCCCCGCGACGGATCCCAAGGTCGCGGTGCGCTCGGTATGGGTCACCAGGGAGCTACTGGTCTCTCCACCTTCTTCCAGTTCTGGTGCTACATCACTCCCATCATTGGTGCTATCATCGCCGATCAATACCTCGGAAAGTACAACACCATCCTCATCTTCTGCGTCGTCTACATTGTCGGTCTCATCATCCTTACCTGCACGTCTATCCCTGCTGCTCTGGACAGTGGCGCTGGTCTTGGTGGCTTCATCGTCTCCATCATCGTCATTGGTCTGGGAACCGGTGGTATCAAGTCCAACGTTGCGCCTCTGATTGCCGATCAGTACAAGAGGAGGCAGATGGTTATTGGCCACGACGACAAGACTGGCGAGCGCGTCATCATTGATCCCGCCATCACCATCCAGAGAATCTACATGATCTTTTACTGGTGCATCAACGTCGGATCTCTCTCCCTGCTTGCCACGCCCTACCTGGAACGCGACATTGACTTCTGGCCTGCGTACCTGATGTGTCTCTGCGTCTTCTTCGTCGGTCTCCTCGTCCTCGTCCTCGGTCGCAAAGTCTACGTCGTCCGCCCTCCTCAAGGCTCTGTTATTACCAATGCGTTCCGCGTTATTGGTATGATGATCAAGAACCGCAACATGGACGCGGCAAAGCCCTCTTTCCAGGCCGGTCTCGGAAAGAACTCGAACCTCAAGTGGAACGACCACTTTGTCGACGAAGTCAAGCGTGCCCTTATTGCTTGCCAGGTCTTCGCTTTCTACCCACTTTACTGGGTCATCTACGGAAACTTCTCCAACAACTTCGTTACTCAGGCTGGCCAGATGCGCGGTCATGGTATCCCCAACGATTTGATGCAGAACTTCGACCCTATCGCCATTATCGTTTTCCTGCCTCTCGTTGATTCAGTACTCATGCCCACGCTCCGCAAGTACCACATTCGCTTCCCGCCCATCAACCGTATCGTCTGTGGTTTCTGGATCGCGTCTCTAGCCATGGTCTACGCCTGCGTCATCCAGTACTACATCTACCAAGCCGGGCCCTGCTACGGCGCGCCCCTCGCATGCGACGCCGACATTGTCGATGGCGTGCATCAAGGAAACAACATTCACATTGCCGCGCAAACCGGTGCCTACATCCTGATCGGTCTTTCTGAGATTTTCGCGTCCGTCACCGGTCTCGAATACGCCTACACCAAGGCGCCGCCCAGCATGAAGTCGTTCGTCCAGTCCATGTACCTCCTCACCAACGCTTTCGGATCCGCCATCTCCGAGGCCCTGAACCCCGTTCTCTACGACCCCGCGATCCAGTGGCTGTTTGCCAGTCTTGCCGTTGCCTCTTTCATCGCCGGTGCCTTGATCTGGATCATCTTCCACCATCTCAACGATACCGAGGATGAGATGAACCAGCTTGATGAGGATGTTGACCAGGACCCTGCTATGAGGAGGAGCAGTGTCAACGGTACTCATACCGTCGAAGTTGACGAGAAGCAGTAGATTACGACGTAGTATGATATGGCATGGAGAGGAGGGGTGTGTGATGTTTTAATGTGTGCTGTTATCCCCTTTATTTTACGAGGGCCGGCTATGATACCAAAGATGAAATACCAATCGTTCGAGTTCTACTTCTTGCACTTGCTGTTCGTTCACCTTTCCCATATAAGTGACTTGAATGTTTGTGGAATGCTTTGGGGTTCTAATAGACATTTTTAGGGTTAGCGCATGTACGAGACTTGAGAATCACGTATCATTTTCTCCATGTACAGATACCATGGATAGACTGCAGCCCTATCGCTCTTCCTCGTGTCACAAGTAAGCATACTTACCCCCTCCTACTACCTACTAGGCACTCACCATCCCGTATCCCAACCGGCTCCCAGACCCAAAAATCTACACACTGCACACCCAGCTCTCGACCGCCACCACCACCACCCCCCGTCTAACGCAAGCAGGACCTTGGTAAACATGTAGATCACGCAGCTAGCACGGGCTCCCATTCCACCAAACATTGCATCATTCAAGTGAAACCTTCCCTCCCCCCCCCAAAAATAAAAACAAAAACAAAAAAAATAAAGATACACGGAAGATTTCAGTTGGCACATTTCCTCATCTAAGCTTTCTTTCTCCCCTTTCGGCTCTTCATAAATTCAATGTAGCAAACGTCTATAATATTATTATTATCAGCAGTAAAGTCGTAAAAGCGCGCAGACGCGTGCGGAATAGAACATATCGCCTCGTGAATATGGGACCGTGTCGTTCGATAGCGTACGTAGGTGGCTGGCCGTGGCCCGAAAGAGCGAGCTAGGGAGGGAGGGGGGCTGGGTACGCTTGACGGGGCGCCAAGCCGCTACACCGGCTTTTCCTGCCCCGCATCCATGCAGCCTGGGCCCAGCGCGACCCAGGCATTCCTTGTAAGAGAGAGAGGAGCGACTTCACTTTGGTTTTCGAGAGTTCACCTTCATAGTAGTAGTTGCTTAGAAACAGATATCGGCTCTGGGAGGAGGGGTAAGTAGGTATGTATATTAATACAACACGCACGCCACGAAACAAAAAAACTCACGTGTTGGCTACCTATCGCTTACTCAACCTCCCCCCAGAAACCCCAATAAGAACTCGACTCACCCGGATAGCTGATTACCTTGCCTACGCTAGCCTGCTTTTCCCTAGATCCGCGGTTCCAGTCCCCTTTAGCCCTCCCTCCGCCCGTTTCGTGTTCAGCGCAACCAGTCTGGCTCTGGCTCCTCCTTCTCCTCCTCGGCTGCCAACGATGACCTCGTATTGACCGTGTTTCCTGATCGCCGCGGTTCCAGGTGCGGGAATACGAGATGCATTACTTTTATAGCGTAACACAAGATAAGTAGACCGCCACACCATCGTTCCCATCAGCCAGCCCGCCAGCCAACCAGCCTGGTTTCCATTTACCTTTTACGCTTTTAGGCCTTACGCCGCTACTGTTCGACAAGAGTTGGTCTAGAGGAAGTACTACATAAGCGTTTTTTTTTCTTTCTTTCGTCGCACCATTTTCTCACCCTCCTCTTCGCCTTGTGCTTGTGTATGGATTTGTGACTTGGGACGGGGATTTTAGAGATTCGGCTTTTGGGATACGAGACCGGTTGGTCTATATATAGCACTACAACAATAACGACAAACGGCAACGACGACGTCGACGACAGACAAACACCAAAAAACCCACCGCAATGACGACAACCACAATGGCCACCGTCACGCCATCAACAATATATCCGTACACCTACACAACCTTCACCAACGCCTCCCCCTCACCCTTTACAAAACCCACACTCATCCCCTCAATCTTCAGCTGGGGCAGCGTAGAATCCTGCCGCGCCACCGCCACCTCCTCTTCCTCTTCCTCCACGCCATCCAATGCCCCGCTCGAGCGCCCCTCGAGCCGCGCAGGCGGCTGCACAATCAGTAATGAAGCCGGCATCAACGACCACGCATTCTGGGACCTGTACGCTTGCTGCCAGAGCGGCAATATGAGCGCGCTGGGCGCCCCGCTGCCGTGCACCGCTGTGTGCTGGGCCGATGGCGACCAGAGCTTCTTGGACCTCGGTCACTGTCTGAGTGAGCGTGTGGAGCTCGTCGTGTGTAGTCCGCCTGAGGAGGAGAGGGGCCAGGAGTCTGCGCGCAGCAGTGGTGGTGCCGCGGGGAGTGCGACGAGTGCGGTTACGCAAACACGGTCGGAGAGTGCGATTGCGAGTCGTAGTGCTGATGCGACGGGTTCGGGCGCTACGGGTGCGGCGAGTACGGTTGGTGGGGTGCATGTTGGGTCGTCTAAGGCTGGGTTGGTGGTGTTTGGACTTATTACTTTGGGTTCTGCCGTGGGGATGCTTTTGTAAATTCCTCCCACCTTTTTCAAGGCTGGGAAAGGGTAATGCGATGGATTTATCCTGCGGTGTTGAATCTAACGGTATATGACATGGCCGGCGGCTTGCTTGATGTATTGATTCAATCATGGCGTTCTGGTGGAATGCTAGGAAGCTAACGTGACGGAAGCTTGTCATTTCGGGAAGATTGACACTTTGCAGCTTTCTGCGGATGCATCTTTACTTCACTATCAGTCTCACGGGTGTGAATGATACAACTCTGTAAAGTAGACTCTGGTTTTCCTCTCCCCCTTGCTTTAGTCTATATACGCGCCAAAAAATAAAAAATAAGAAACAAACCGAGCCCAACCCAGCCAAAACCATCTCATTCTGACTTCTCCGCTCCGTCAGCCCTTGTGTCTACTCCGTCAACACAAGCAAATGTTCAAAAACGAGAGAAAGGCCATAATAACATAATGTCTATCAACTTGCAAAGCATCAAACATGATGAAAGAAATACAATCTAGCGAACAAATGAGAAATCCAACGCATGATTCTTAAGCTTCAATCTGCTTCCTCCACACCGCCAGAATATCCTTGCACAGCTCAACCAGCGCCGTATTGGCCGACATGACCTTGAGCACCGACACCTCGACGCCCACGTAGTGCATAACCCATTCTCGAATCCTGACAGCCACGAGCGAGTCGATACCCAAGCTGGCCACCGGCATGTTACTGTCGAGTTCTTCAGGTTTCATGTGTAGCATTGCACACAAGGCTGATCCAAAACTGGTGAGCAGAAGTTCGAGGCAGGCGTCCTGGTCACCCACAGCAGCGGCGAGTTGAGCCTTTAGTGAGACGTTGCCGCCGTTTTGGTTCGAGGCGTCACTGCCATCCTCGTCCGACTGCAGGTAGTGCCACAGTCGTGGCTGCTCGCGCCATGTGTAAGCGCGAATATCTCCACGGACGCCAATGATGATTTCGGGAGGATTGGTTCCGTTAGGCCGTCCACCGACGATAGCTTCAGCCAGCGTATCGAGCAAGTCTGTCTCGCTAACCGGGGCCATGAGTACATGTAGCGCTTCTTCAATCTTCTTGCGGTTCTCGTGCCGGTGGACATAGCCCAGTCCACTCACGTGCCCGATATGCACCACGCAGGCAGGCGTCCCGCGTCGACGCAGTTGGCTGGCAGTCCCCTGCATAAACCAGTTCGAAGCGCCGTAAGCTGTTTGTCCGGCATTTCCTGCGACAGCAACGGCAGAAGAGAAGAACATTACGAAATCGAGCTGTCCTGGCTTGGCCTCCTGGTCTAGCAGCGCCACGAGGTTTTGTGTACCTGCCACTTTGGGTGCCATCACCGCTGAGAATTCAGCCCATGGTTGATCTGCAAATATTCGATCGCGCATCACCATGGCTCCGTTCATTATGCCGGCTATAGGTGGCATAGAGGCGTGAATCTCGGCCCAAGCAGCGGAGAGAGATGCCGCGCTGCAAATATCGATGGCCATGAAGCGCAGATTGGCATTTTTAACGGCGGCCGCATGGTCTATGACGGCTTGGGGAACAGTAGGCTTTCGCGAGGCGAGCACCACGTGGCGAGCGCCATTATCGAAAAGCCAGTGCGCGATGGAGATACCCAGATCGCCAGCAAGACCGAGGAGAAGGTACGTCTTCTCGGAAGAGAAGAGACCCGCGTGATTTGGAGGGAGGAGCTTGGCCGTGACGGTCGAAGTTGTTGTCCTGTCGAAGACGCCTGCCGGTGGGATCGAGCTCACAGAGGTCTTGGCTATATCTTGTACGGCGATGATGCATCCGTCCACATCAGAATGAGGCGGGGAAGCACTGCTGCTTAGCTGTCTGTCGATGACATCAACAAGCATCGTCTGGGTGAGTCGCCGGGCGAAAACACCATCATGGCTTTCTAGAGACAAGTCAAGCCGTTCAACTCGGATTGCTGGTAGATGCTTGCGAACCAGGCCGACTATTGTATCGCTGTGCGCCGAGTTCTCCAAGCAGATGAACGTCGAGACGCCCATAGGCTTCTCTAGTGCAAATTCACGCTCAGTGATGAAAGGATGCAAGAACTTTGTGTACCCATCGTTCCTTTCGATATCGCTGGTCGTCTGATAAAGTTGTATGTCGCCCCGTTCCAAGGCGACACAGTCTAATTCCTTGATCAACCAAGCTGGGGCGCCATGTACCCACACACGGCCTGTAGACCCATGAAGAGTAGCTTCGGCAAGAGCCGCGGTCAAGATGCGATAGATTTGTTCACTATGACGCGCGACTTGGCTTTCGTTGTCGTACCGCCAAACGATGTCAAGACCTGAATCCGTGACAGTCGAACCTTTTGGACGCGTCAACACAAGTATGGTCTCTCCAGACGTTGAGTTGCGAAGCTCGCAAAGTCGCTTTGGCTGTTGTTCACCCAGAAGACGAAGTTTGTGCACAGAAGATGCCAATACTTCCCAGCTCTGGGCGTTCGTGTCGTCTTGATAAGACCTTCCAACAGTGAGCTGTCCGCGCTCGTCAAGCATAATGAACTGGCTCGTCGCAGGCACTTCAACGGTGACTTCCTTGGATCTTGTATCCGCCAGTGCATTGAGATCATCAATGGGCCATACTCGAGGAACGTAGAAGGCGTTGTCCCTCAGCACTAGCTCTGGTTCCAAAGTCCAGAGCATTTCCTGGTTGTCTCTGTGACTACCGGCAAGACGCAGCAGCATGTTGACGATTTCATCAGGGTCCACCGTGTGCGTTTCCTGCTCCAGATCCAGGACTTGGAGTTTCAAAGTTGTCCGCTCGACACGAGCTGAGCGTCCCCAGCCTAGGACCATGGTGTTCTCGGGCTCGTTGCCAGTACGGGCGCCCTTGGTGACCCAGAGAAGAACACTGGCTTGGCGCATCACCTCCTGAAGACCTTGGAAACGGCGCTCGTCTATGTTGTGGAAGACAGGGGTGTCGAGGTCGCAAAGGTTAAGAACGATAGCGCCCATCGGTACACGGATATTTTCGAGCCCCGAGATAATCCTGACTCTTGCTAGCTTTTCGAGCTTTTGCGTCACTTGAGAAGCCAGTTCCATTACGGCTTTGGTGGTAGAAGAGTCGTGAACGAGCAGGACCTCCACTCCCAGGACTTCTATTGAGCTGAGAGGATCGCGTAAACTCATTGCGGACTCATCTACCGCCTGGGACAGCATGACGCTCCGGAAAGATGGCGTGGAGCTTACATCAACACCTGAAAAGCCAGATTCTTTCAAGAGGGCATCACAGGTGGACACATTGATGATTTGAGGCTGTCCCTTATCTCTTTCCAGCCACGAACCCGGAAGTAAGGACTGTATTAGACGGATGGGAAGACTGTCGTCTGTCGTGGCCACAAGGAGCAAGAAGCCACCAGGGCGGAGAAGTTTCCTGGCGTTTGTGAGAGTCTCGTGACTGACGCTAGTCGAATATGAGGTCTGGGCAATAACCAGGTCGTATGAGCTCTGAGTGAAGCCCTGGCGGACGGGATCCTTGTCCACATCGAGCAGCTTAAAGATGAGCTTGGCATCGTGATCGGCAGGTTCCACGGCGTTGGTAATCGTGTAGGATGTGTAGCGACGCTTGTCAACCGACTTGAGGACTGTATCGCGAAGACCGGAACCAAATGAGGCACCGACCTCAATCATCTTCATAGCCGGGTAACGATGACTGAGCTGGGCTATGAGAGCGGCGCTGTCACTAATAGCCTCGCGGAAACCGATTCCATCTGCATAGAGCTTGACGAGCATATCGTCTTGCTCCGCCACGTTTATTGCTGGCATGAGACCACGCGTTATCGGCGCGAGGTTGCTTCCAAGCGCGCGCATCAGCGCCAAATCGACGCAGCTACCGGCGCCGAGCCGCTCAATCTCATCGTGCAGTAGGTCTTCAGAGTCTTCGAGCCATTCTTTCTTCGCTTCGTTGAGTTCTCCTCCTTGGACCTTGGGCAAGAGATCATTCTGTACCCAGTTGAGTAGGTTTTTGCGGTTCTTGCTCAACAATACTGTCTCGAAAGGCTTGATCTGACCAGCCAGTTTCTTGCAATAGAACAGCGCCAAGCGTGCCATCAATATGCCGACTTCAAGTCTTTCGTCTGAAACGCGCGCCTCCCGCCCCGGCTCAATGCCGGACTGTGCATCGCGCTCCCATATTTCTTGAGAGTAAACCTCACGGTTCGGCTTACTCGACCCCGGCAGTGCTGACATGTGAACGCCGCGTACCTGTACCCGTGTCTGGTTGTTTGTGGGGTCGAAGACGTTCAGGTCGCCACTGATTAGACCGGCATCACCGTGAGTGACGAATGCGTCAGCCTCGAGTGGAGGAGTCGAAGAGTTGTCAGTAGACATCGCTGACAGCATACTTACGCGAATGCTATCGATGCGACCAGGAAGATAGACCGAACGCTGTCTCTCGTCTCCTGGGCTGGAGTAGCCTGCCAGAAGGCCGTGAATGGCCGTGTCGAGGGCTGCCGGATTCATCTCGTGACGGGTCAGCAACGCAGCTTGGTCCCAGCCTGGGGGCATGGTCACGACCGCGTGGTTCAAGCGTCGTAGCATCGAAGGTGCCTGGAAGTCGTCCGTGTATCCGTGGCCCAAACCTGCCAATGTTTCGTAGAGCTCTTCAGTGTCCACGGGAGTCAAGGACAAGACTGGTTCCGTCCTTTGCGGCAGAACGTCGCGTGAAGGCGCACCAAATACAAGTCGTACAAAGCCCTCGGCATGGGCGTCTGCTTGAGGTGGTGCATGATCAAGCCCCTGCCCGTTTTCGAAGTCGACCGGAGCACTGTAACAGGCCCACCGCACGGTGATTGCATCGTCTGAGTGGTCCGTGACACGCACAGTGAACAATACTTCAGTACCAGATGAGTCAGGCTCGAGATTAAGCGCGCGGAAGATTTCGATGTCGTACAATTCGACAAGTTGAAGCTGCTGCGTGGCCGGAACTAGGCGAACGGCCGCCTCATACGCCATGGTTACGAACCCAGTGGCAGGAAATAGGTACTCGCCCTGGATTCTATGGCCATGTAGCCAGGATATTTCAGAGAGACGCAGCACCTGTCGCCAGTGAACCTCGCGTCGCTTGCCGCTACCATAGGTAGTGGCGCTGCCCAGGAGCTGATGGCGCGGCTGGTTTTGCGTACGGAATAAGGCGGAGGTCCGCGATTCCTTCCAGTGCACCATGTGGTGATCGAAGGGATATGTAGGCAAGTCCTTTAGAATGCTTGGTTGATGACTGCTCTTTTGGCTGATCGCAAGGGCCCTTTGCACACCTTCGAACTCAATCAACGGTCGACCGCTCTGCAGAGGAAAATTCTTCCACAGAAGTCCCAAGGCGTCAGCGAACGCCTCCACATCCGACTGACCACGTTTGAGAACACCAGAGTATGAGAGGCCCATTCCCGTCATGTTTGTGATGGTCTCAGAGGCGGGTCCCTTGAGGGCAGCATGTGGCCCTACCTCCAGGGCAAAATCGAACACGTGAGCTTCGCCGATGGCGCGCTGGATGGCGTGGCTGAAAAGAACCGTGTTTGTCAGATTGTCGACCCAGTACTGTCCTTTGAGGGTTGCCGCCTCTTTCGGATCAGTGAAGGAGCGGCTGCGTCCGTTGGAGCCCCACACGCTCGAATACCATGGGCAGACTTCTCCCATACCCTTGTGGATCTGGATGTCGCATTTCTTGAGGGATTCCAGATATGGCTCGGCAGCAGGTAACATGTGGTGAGAATGATACGCCGTGTCGACCTGCAGCACGCGGGCAAATGTACCTGCCGCTTCAAGCCTTTCACGAGCTGTATTGATGGCCTGAGCATCACCTGCTAAGGTACAACTCCGCGCCGAGTTGCTAGCAGCCACCTTGAGAGAACCATCAAAGTCGGCACAGAAAGCGTGGGCCTGGTTCAGCGACATGCCTACGGCCATCATCTTGCCGCGGCAGCCGTCAGGACCTTGGGCCAGTTTCGAATGCACACCACGGAGGTAAGCAATACGAATGGCGTCATGGGCATCGAGATAGCCGGCTGCGTAGGCTGCGCCAATCTCACCTGAGGAATGACCAACGACGCCTGCGAATTGCACTCCTGCCACGCGCAGCATGTCGACAAGCGCTACTTGTAGGGCTGTGCATAACGGTTGTGAGACGGAAGCTTCGCTCACGCGAGATTCAGCCGCAGAAGCACTGAGCTCTTCTATCAAGGACCAGGTTGGGCGTTCACGTTTGTCTGGAAGACTGTCCAAACTCTCTTGCATGCGCATGAAGGCGCCGCGGAACACGGCCGAGGATTTGTATAGGCTTGCGCCCATGGTAGCCCATTGAGCACCCTGACCCGTAAATACGCCCAGAATGCGGGGTGGCAGCGACTCTGGTATGGCTACAATGCGTGGGCTCTTACCAAGCACGGCAGCTCTAAGCTTGGTGGCCAGTTGCTGCACGGTGGTGGCGGAGAAAGCGACGCGGAAAGGAAACTCGGTACGCAGGAACAGTGTGCGCGCGAGCCGGTTCAGGTCCGTATTGGGGTGCGCCTCTAGGTAGTCAGACAGGCGCGCTACCATTGCGGCAAGCGTCTGAGCAGAATTGGCGGACAGTATGAAGAGACCACCCCCATGGCTGACTTCATGAGCCCTTTCGTTGCGGCCTTCCCAGCTCTCCAGGATAGCATGAGCGTTCGTCCCGCCAAATCCGAAACTGTTGACACTGGCGCGACGGGGGCACCCATCGAACAGAGTTGGCCAGGGCTGCGTCTCAGTCGGAACTCGAAGGTGGGTGTAGAATGGTTGAATCTTGGGATTCAGGGTCTTGAAGTGTAGGTTTGCCGGGATCTGACCGTGCTGGAGGGCCAGGGAGGCTTTGAGGACGCCAGCCAGGCCAGCGCTGCCCTCAAGATGGCCGATGATAGTCTTAATAGAGCCGACCACAAGCTCACCGCGATCCTGGTGACCCTTGGGGAAGAAGACGCTTGATATCGCTTCAGCTTCTCTGGCTGTGGATAGAAAAAAAGTTTGGTATTAGCACATGCCTCCATCAGAATAAAGGATGTGTATGTACTTACGATCACCCGCCTGCGTTCCTGTACCATGGGCCTCAAAGTACTGCGGTCGGTCAGTTTCTCGCCTAAGATCAAGGCCAGCGCGGGCGTAGGTAGCCCGAATGAGAGCTGCCTGCGCTGCAGAGCTTGGCATGGTGATGCCTAGGTTGGCAGGGTTAGTATGAGCTGATGAATATTGTGTCGCAAACAACGAACCTGGCGTCCGGCCATCCTGATTGACACCTGTCTCTCGAATGATGCACTCGATGTGATCACCATCTGCGATTGCCTGGCTCAGTGTCTTCAAAATGACGGAGGAAAATCCCTCTCCGCGAGTGTATCCATCGGCATCCTTATCCCACATGTAGGATCGACCATTAGGAGACAGCATGTTGAGCTTGAGATATGATTAGCCATCTGCAGAGTGTACTAGAAGGAAAGTATCGATGACTTACGTTTGACTCGGAGATGAATGGCTCTGGGCCTAGAATCAGATTGGATCCTGCAGCGACCGCCATTTTTGCTTCGCCACTTCTCAGAGTCTGGACGGCATGGTGTAGCGCCACCAAACTGGAGGAGCAAGCTGTGTCGACAGCTACTGATGGGCCTTTCCAATCATAGAAGTAGGACACACGATTTGCGAGAATGGACATGGCGACGCCAGTGGCATGGTACTGAGGCAAGCTTTCAAGGCCGCGAACCGCTACCGATTGATAGTCAAGAAACATGACACCAACGAAGACGGCTGTGGCGGAACCACGGAGCTCTTGCATCGAGTAGCCAGCTGATTCGATGCCCTCATAGACGGTCTCGAGTAGCATACGCTGCTGGGGGTCCATGGATTCGGCTTCCTTGGGGCTGATTCCAAAGAAATCACGATCGAAAACCCTGGGGTCCTCTCCCAAGAGGTAGGCGTGGCGAACATTGGTGCTCTGGTAGTTTTGTCAGTTTTTCACGTCTATAAGTCTAGCTTTTCCAAACTCACCCCATGGTGCTGGCTATCCAAGTTGTAAAGACCGGTTGTATTGAAGCGGGTGGCTGGGATCTCTGAAACCACATCCCGGGGGTTCTTTAGTAGTTCCCAGAGCTTGGACGGGGATGAGGCATTGCCTGGAAAGCGGCAACTACTGCCCACAATTGCAATAGGCTCCGTGACATAGTCAGGTTCGTAACTGTAGCTGCCCATCTTTAGGACATAGACTATTCGGAGAGAAAGTAAGGTATGCGAGCAAAGGACCGTGTGATAGCTTGTCTTTCAACTGAACTTGCAACTAAGGGGTTCTTCTCTTGTTTTTATCATCAAAGGCACCAAGCTGGAGACATTATCGACGCTCTCGGTATTCCGACCGCGACCCCGAGCTGAGTGGCTGCCGACCGTGATGTCGGGATCGCCTGTCTCATCTCATCTCAGCCCCGAATTCCGGAGTCCGAGAAATCACCCACTCCTCGACCTGAACGAAGTTCTGACGATTCCAAAGCTGAATTTTAGTAGCTGAATAGGTTATCTTCTGTTGCCCATAGTTCCCTGAATTTCAGGTCCTAAAGATCGTTTTAGCACTCTAAATAAGTCGACTAAAAAGAATCTTCTCATCAACATATTTTCACGACTACACCTTTGACGGAGCATCGTTCGTTTTTACCAAGACCTATCAGCGCGTCTAGCTAAATGGCAACCACAACCAATATGAGAGCCATGGTCAGTAAGCCATCGGGCGGCTATCGACTCGCCAGCGACATTCCGGAGCCGACACTGCAACCAGGCATGATGCTAGTGCAGGTGCAAGCCGTAGCGTTGAACCCCTACGATGCCAAAATCGTCGAGTATGGAATTAGTGCACCCGGTGCCTACGTGGGCGGCTGCGATTTTGCGGGAGTTGTAACGGCCGTTGGCGCAGGCGTAACGCGATTCAGGCCTGGCGATCGTGTCCTCACACTGAATATGCAAGGCGGATTCGCCGAGTATGCCTTGGCTATTGACGACCTGAGCTGTCACCTACCCGAGGGTATGTCCTTCGAACAAGCGTGCTCCTTTGGCCTAGCCGTAGGCATCGCTGGCTTGGCTCTGTTTCAAGAGCCAGGACTGAACCTGCCGCTTGTCGACGAAATAAATGGCGAGGGCGACGAAACGAAGACGGCGGTTACGGTCTTGGTAGCGGGAGGTGCTTCCGCTTCTGGCACAATGGCCACGCAGCTACTCAAACTGTCAGCAGACCCTACCCTTTCCTAACAGAAATATAGATATGCATCAGATGCTGACATCACACCAGCGCCGGATTCAATCCCATCGTTACCTGCTCACCCGCCAACAACGCTCTTTGTGAGTCTTTCGGGGCCTCTGCTTGTTTCGACTACCATTTGCCAACATGCGGCGCCGACATCAGACTGCATACTGATAATACGTTGGCGCATGTGCTCGACTGCGTTACCGATGCCATCACCATGAAGATGTGCTACGAAGCCATTGGTGCCGAAGGCGGTACATACATCGCGCTGGAGCCCACAGCCAACACAGTCAAGTATACGCGGCGTGACGTCCGGGCTGACTGGGTTATGGCCAATACACTGTTGGGTGACCCTTGCAAGTTGGACGGTATGTATGGCCGTCCTAGCACGCCTGAGCATCGCCAGTTCGCCGGACGTCTCTTCAGGTTGGCCGAGCGCTGGCTGCGCGAAGGCAAGCTATGCAACCACCCTCTGGAGATCCGCGAAGGAGGCTTGGAGAGCGTCGATTCTGGGCTGCAGGACTTGCGCGCTGGGGTCGTTAGGGGCAAAAAGCTGGTTGTGCCGTTGGCTTAGAGTGCTGTGGATTCCGGACAGTGTAGCGGCGTTATCCTCGCTTTTCAGTGTAAATGCGATATTACATAGAGATCTTAAACGTTTTCTCGAAGCAGTGATATGTTACATGCATTTACGGGGTCTTGCGTGATGTTCGTGAATTGTTCGCGGTGAGGAGTCCAGATGAAACGCGTGGTTGGAGAAACGAGGTGTGTCGCGTAGTACGCACTAGCGACTCCACACTACATCAGCGACGCGTCCCCTGAAGCAGCGACGTTCACTCCTACAGTCGCATTGCCAGCCCAGCCCAGCCCCGTACCATTCCGACCATCTTCCCGCAGACACGTTCTGAACTGAAACCCATCTTTGGGTGCACGAGATCTCCGCACGACAGCTTCTGAGCAACATCCCCAGCCCTCTCCAAACTGCGTCCACTCCAGACGATGACAACAGCGACAGGACTAATACTGATGTTTCCCAAAACGCCATCAACAGTCGGCCTTAGCCAAAGTGCAAGTATTCTTTTCTCGCAATGTAAGTCCGGAAGGAATCAAAATTGGTGGATGCATGCTCTGACCGGCTTACCCGACATTCCCGACATTTCCGATTGCCGGAAAAGGTTAGTAAGACGTGCTTCTGTAAAGTAAGAAAATATCTCACTACACCGGGGCTTGTACCTCCGATTTGGCCAAGTACCGACTCGTATTCTGGTCGTCTTTGTAATTCCTGTAGCTGAGTGTCGCTAGAGAAACCGGGTTTCCGGGCTTACTACAAATGCGCGAGGGAACTGACCGACAGCGATATTCCGATAGCTGGCGGTGAGGCATGTCGGTTGTGTATCGTGGTTTCAGCCTCAGTAGACATGATTATGGAGATGTTAAATAGCACTTGATGCAACTTGCAGTCATAGCATAAACAGTGCATACTCAACCACTACAGCTTGCTTGCCTATCTGAATCCATCACTATGTCTCGTTTCGACATCAGCTTCCCCACCCTTGATGGTCTGACCATTCGTGGTTGGATCTATCCAGCCTCTAAGCACGGGCCCGGTATCATTGTCTCTCCAGGCGTATGTTGATTGTCCTCGCCACGAAAAGAGAATAGTCTTGGCGCTAAAACTTGTCTGTTCTAGTTCAACATGCCCAAAGAAGCATTCGTGCCTGAAATCGCCGAGTGGTATCAGAAGCGCGACATCACGGCCCTCATTTTCGATGCCCGAACCATTGGCTCTAGCGATGGCGAGCCCAGAAACCAGGTGAGTGCAGGATCACATCGCAGCTTCTAAATCATCAGTTGCACATGTCTAATATACTTTCCTTGCCAGATGCTTCCTCA
The DNA here is from genome assembly GCA_029100535.1 of Stemphylium beticola. Lineage (NCBI taxonomy): Eukaryota > Fungi > Ascomycota > Dothideomycetes > Pleosporales > Pleosporaceae > Stemphylium > Stemphylium beticola. The sequence continues at coordinate 131,664 of JARBXR010000014.1, read as the reverse complement.
TAAACGTCTTGAGGACCTGCATGACGCGGTGACTTTCCTCTCCAGCCACGAACTGGTCGACCCTGAGAAGATTGCCCTTTGGGGTTTGTGCTTCGACGGAAACATGGCTCTCGCGGCAACAGCTCAGGAGTACGCACTTTACCCCACTACAGTCTTCAACCGGATATTTTTGCTGACAAAGACTTTCTGCAGCCCGCGTGTCCACGCTGTCATCTCTGTGGCACCTGTAATTGATCTCCATGGGTTCCCTGAGCGGCGAAGGGCCGTGCTGGAACTAGCTATGCAGGATCGTGTAGGCCGGCTCAATGGAGAGGGTACGTCACGTCAGATCCAAACACGCCATAATTCCCACTCTTCCATGCCATCCGCTGACATAGTTTTCGCAGAGCCAATGTACTTGCCATATGTCAATGACGATGGCAGTGTTCCTTTGGGACCAAAGTTGGGACCAGACTTCATGCCTACCTTGGCACGACTCAAGATCCCAGTACAAAACCGAGTGACAGTGCAGACGTACTACAACGCCTACACGTGGGACATCATGACGCTCATCAGCCATGTCAGCCCGACTCCTGCCATGATGGTGACGCCCGAGAACGATATCGAGTGCCCCGCTGAGGAGCAGATGGCCGCCTTCGCCAAAATGGGTGAGCCGAAGACTTTCCATCTACTCCCCGGCAAAGGCCACTTGGACTGGGCTTTCGGTGACATTGACTCTGTTTTGAACAAGCAGCTTGAGTTTCTGAAGGATGCATTGAAGTTCTAGGGCCGACATGGGCTGATCTTTGTCTCGATTTCGGGGTTCGGTAGATTGCGCACAGGTAGAACGTATCGTTTTCGACGAGAAGCTTGCTTTAGGTGGATTCAGGTTATACTTTTCCGTAGTATTACTCCAGTCGTTTCCTAATAAAGAATCTGTTGGTAAAGCTAGTCGTAATTGCCTCGCGATAAGCAAGTGATGTGTAAGATGTTGACCTCTCGTAGAGAGCAGTTCAGTCATCTAGACGGCTGGTGCCAAGACACTAGTCCTCATCTGTCCGTGTCATCGCAGGGGGCGTGGAAGTCGGGATCGGAGTTCCCGATCGTACATGCCGGCTTCGGGAAAATGACATGGAACCAAGGATCTGTGCATACATTCTTGTAGAACTAGTCTGCTGAGAGCGAGGGGAAATTTTACCAAGAGACTTAGCATGATTGTGTGAAAATGGCAATTCCTTCTCCATTGCGCACCCTAGATCTTCGTGGGTGTTTGGATTATCTAACGCATTCTATAGAACGTACTGAGATGTGATGCATATTGGTGTACTCCATGACGCGTCGACTTGGATAAGATTGAGCGAGAATGAATGAGCAGGAAAACACGCCACTACCCCAATCGAGGTAAAAACTATCCACCTATTCCTTCTAAATACACTCCTGATTGATTCCCCAAGCTTTCAAAATAAGAAATTCTAAAACACTTCCAGTGTTTCCATTCTAGCTTGCAACTGAAGGATGGCTTGTCGAAGCCGGACATGTTCGCCTGGCATTGCGCGCACGAGCGCTTGCGCAAGACTGGGGATTCCAGCCGTATCAGGTACGACATCCTCCGAATCCTGCCTCGAGACGAAAATGTCCATACCACTACCACCACAGGCGCTAGTCGAAGACGACGAGACTGGGCTCGATGGCCTGGTTGGGAAGAGGCACCGATCCAGGCGGTTGATGAGGTGAACCAGCAATTGCAGAACCATAGTGAACTGTGCGGCAGACGGAAGCCCATCGCCATGAAGAGAAGACCCAATATGCGAAGAATGTTTGGCGTGCCCCGCTGTTTCCACAAATCGCTCAATGGAATCACATATAGCCTTGAAAAAGGCTAAGAGATGTTGGTGGCAGGCGAGTGTCGTCAGAACCAGCGCCCCTATATCCGCGGAGCTGCAACCGCCGTCGAATCGTACCGCTTCCAGATCATATTCGCTGTCGGTCGGCGAGGCTATCGCCATGATTTCATGGATTATACGCACAAGGGTTTTGGTGCCCTCGAATGCTTCGTTGACATGCACTGACGACACGGTAGGCGGTGTGCTCCCGGGGTGGAATAGAATGCGAGTGGCGGAGGCGGCCTGCGCGCTAACAACTGTGGCCTGCGACATGAGCTCTTGGAAAGAGTCGGCGGCAGCCATGCTATCCCTATAGAGTTCAGGTTTCGGTGAAGAGCATAGTATCGAAGGAGCATCGATGCCCCATTGTCCATCTCTATGAGCCCCACTTGCCTGAGCCGTGGTGTGATTGGTCATGCTCAGGTCCGTCTCTACCTGCTCTACCATGCCTGACTGCGTCAAAGAAAACAAAGGCGGCTGATCCCAGTTGAAGCCATCGAAATTCATTTGGTATAGGCTCTCGTATTCATCCATCGAACTACAGGGTATAGGACGATTCTCTATTAATGGCGTTGAGCTTTGGCTAATAGCTGATGAACCGCCATCCACGGTCGAGCCGGGGCGACGAGTCTTGACCCTTACTGTATACATGTCAGCCTTTTTCATGAGAGAAAAGAGAAAAAGACTCCATGTCGAGAGGGGTCGCGTTTTACGAGATATAGTTGAACTTACAGCTGTAGATGCACGCCGTGCCTGCCTTCGCACATCTCGAACATTGTGGTATAGTCTGACCAAGAGAAGGCTCCTGTGCAACCTGCGAATCTCGGAGACATCGCACTTTCTGCTGCCGACATCGTTCGCATGAATGTCGGTGGGACATGGTAAATCAAATTACTGCCTCTTTACACTCAAGCACCGAACCCTTCAGGAGAAATGTCTTGAGATGGCTACGAACAGAGACTAAGTATGAAGTCTAAGGAGTCATTAAATAACTTAATCGCTTCCGGGATACGAGGGCCCTAACCCAAGGTTTGCTACTGGCAACGGCTGGAACAGCTGACATCCGCGCCATCATCTTTAAACGCCGAGAAATTCTTGGGTTTCTGAGGTAAGTCCAGACCATAAGGCAACTCAATCTGGAGATGATCCTGTAGAGCTCACCGCTGTGAATCGACGAAGCCTATGAACAGTTCCTGTGTATTGTCCACGATAAGGTACTCTAACGGGTAGCGCCAGCCCCACCCGGGCATAATGTCCGAATGCTCCCTTTTGTTCGGATTTCTGCGAACCCTACCTGTAATGCAGGCCGCGTACCACGAGAACCACCTAAGTGAGTGATGTAGGAAATTCAGCAAATCATGATAGGACACACAAGCCTTTCGTGCGGCAGGAAACGTTCGTCAGCAAGTCGCACTCTAGCGTGGGGTGATTACCGCCCGCCACCCTGGCCATCGCTAACCGGCATCGTCAAAAGATTTGCAATGTTGTTTTGAAGACTCATATTGTGATAATATGACGGTGGTGGTCTCAGCCCTTGCACCGCTGACGTGAGCGATGTGCGCGCCGACTGTGGAGTGCCCCGACATAGGAAGTACACCGTTGGAACAGGCTCTTTTTGAAAAAACGTGTTTAACCAGTAGCCGCATGAGGATTCTTCAAAAAGAGAGACTCGTGAATATATTGATCTCCAGAATCATATTATAAGCCTGAGGGCTCCGCATGCTCGAAGTTCTCGTCGTAGGTTGCTCTTGTTCAGGAGATATCGGTAGCGAAGAGTTGCCGATACCGTGAATTACTTTATCAGCTAAGATTATCCACGAGGGCACCGCCGTCAAGGTATTATTGGGAGTGCCGTGATCGGACGTAGCTCACCGAGGCCGCCTATATCGCGTCAACGCCGAGAACCTGTTCAACTCTCTGAAACGAGCTTACCGCGCAACGGAAGCCTGCTGTCATGCGAGAAAAAGCGCAAAGAGCCTAGTATATATGCGACTTGGTTGCTCTTGGTGAAGTGTAGACAACAGATTGGATTCTGATGCGGTTTAGTCACAGCTGAGAGGCGTCCTCATGCATGACGTCAGCCCCGCATGGTGCACCGTCGGCACGGCCCAGTGCTAGCAGCGATCTGGTACGCACTGAAAACTTGAAGGTGCCATACTGGTTCAAATGTCAGTTCAAGCTAATCATTGAGGAAGGGGGAGAAAGGCGTCCTGCCGGTGTTATGGATGCATGGTGGAAATGGCTGACCGACGATTCGTGGCATGCCAAGCCGGTTGCGAGGGAGATTCTCGGTACGGGCCGTGGAGCGAAGGCGTAAGGCCGGCGTGCAGAGGTGCTTGAGGCGGAGACTATGGTGATCCCAACCCCCACATGTGTCTTTTTGGTCAAGCTTATCTATGTTCGGGTATGTCTGGAGTTCCACAGCTGACTTGAGGCTATTCCATGTTCGGTCAATGAGAACATCAATGTGCGCGTAAACCGGCATTTTGTAAGTTGCGTCTGTCGGAAAGACGGATGGTGATACAGCCGAGACATTGACATGCGGATAGATCTGGGGGGCTTCTTCCGGATCCGAGTTTGGACCACCCGATCTTGGACGTCACACCATGGACGGAGAGAAGCTGTGTTTGACTTTGTAATCGAACCGTGAACTCCTCGTGGACATCTGGAGGCAATGACCGGTTTGCCCTCATCATAATGTGTGCAACTTCTTGATCCTACCTCGTCACCGACCGCCGTTTTACCGGCTCCCATCCATCACACCACATCTCAGGCGGCTTTGACCGGATCTCACCCTCGTGGCCCAGCATAGACTTCAGGCCCTCAATTCCTACCCCGCGCCACAATGAGAATGCTGTAAAACAACCTCAACGGATGCATGCTTATGAGACACGTGTGAAGGCTGTAGCCCTGCTACACACATTGCTAACACCAGCACGCAACTCATTGAGCGGTGGAGATATTCCTACTAGCTACTGGTCCGAGAATCTTATCGAGTGTCTTCCTGGTAGCCATGCTTTTTGGTGACCCCAGATTGTGATGCAAAACAATTCACGCTACGAGCCTTGCTCCGGGTAATATGCCGAGACTAGGATATAGTGTAAGCAGTGCCTAGACACACTAACACACCGTCTATATTAGCCCGGAATGGCCCCAAAGATTAGAAAGCAGTCCTTGCCTTTAGTCGTGGAGCTTAGCAGGTATAATGTATCACAACGTATACAATCAGCTAGCACACACTGGCTTGTAGACAAGACGTTGCGACGTTGCGCAAATGTGACGATAGATCACGATCGGCTAATTGTAATCGCGTGCAGTTGTTGACACGTTACGTCCTGATTGAGTTTTACGCGTCCCGAGAATACCGGACACGTCTTCGCAAGGCGGGAGATACTGTAGAGGGTGGAAAAACACAACACCCAATCACAAAAGGATTCGAATGGAGCCCAACAGCGAATTGTAATGAAGAAACTGATGATCGGGCGATCAAGTGAGGTACTAGCACCCGCCAGACGCGAACAGGCTAAGCTTACCCCACCATCGCGCCTGTCTTCAGCTTACTCTTGCACCTCACCACCTACGCTTCTACCCCAGACACTGACAACCCAATTACGGCCGACATTCCAAGCAAGGCTGCTGCGTTTTGTAGCTCGTACAAATGAGTGGCACGTTGCTGGCCGCTGGTTGCAGCTTCTTAGCCAAAGTTGCGCGGCCCCAACAGAGATTCGGAACCTGCTGACGGAGACGGCCGCTGTCAACAGCCCTCTGGGACAATCGCATTGAATAGCAGACCACTCGCTGGGACATACTCCATGCGATGCTCAACAGTCCCTCGAATCCGTTTGCGTTCTTCAATAATGCCACCCGTCACTTAACAACATTGAGTAAGCGCTCGTCAGGTGCGAGCAGGTCCATGATTAAGAAGCAAACTCATCGAGGAGCCGTGGAGAAGCGAGAATCATGATGTCCTGGGGATTGTTGGTTAAGCTCGGCGAACGTGTTCTACGTCGACAGTGATGAGGTGGACGGGTGTGGCTGCCTTGTGTATTCAGCACCTCATATTGGAAATTTTCGACATGCCACTGAATCGGTTTCCGGACCTTGACTCGAAAGACAGCTGTAGCCAAACCCCAGTTGAGCCTCCAGCCTCAAAAAAGTCACTGAGAACTATCCATTTGACCGGAGCCTCAGATCCAATCAGAGTTCATCGCTACGCTTGAGGAAGAGGAAAGACGGATCGATGCTGAAATGGAGGAAGTCCGAAGGATGAAGGATCTGAGGGATCAAAAGCTTGCTGTAAAGCAGAAGCTGAAGGAGGTGAAAGGTAGATGATATCGCTGAAGATCCGAGATACTATAGAAAGAGGAGAGTTCATGTCAGTCGATATTAAGCAGACATCAATCTCACTAATATTGGGGCGATGATACTATAGATCTGCGAAAGCCATGCATTCCAGGCTGCATGAGATATCAAGACTCAAAATGAATCACTCGGCTGATGGGAGTAGATGAGAAGGAACACATTTGAGCAGCTCACCAGAAACATGTTGCCGCTGTTCCCAAGCTATGCCCCAAAACGAACAGAACGGTTTAGGCCACACGGCTAAGCCGGACCAACCCCCTGAGCCGAGCCAGTCTGCACACACTCCCGTCATCTACCAAGACATTTCCACTCCCCGTAGCCGCTCTTGACGCCGCATTAGAGTCCCGTTGCTGATGCTGTTGGGTGAGTGGACGTGGTCTTAGTGGCTGGGTGATAGGATCGGGACGTATACGAGACAAGCAGTGTGGAAGATGCCGTTGCTGAATGCTCATACTCGGCCAGGATGGTAGAGGTAGAATCCAAGGTAGTCGGGTAGCGAGACGCTGACTCGAGAGACTCCAAGTACGTCCAATTTTCGTCCTTGCAACGCCCGTATACCTGATCGCAGCCACCGAGGAAAAAATCGTTCTTGTTACAATAGCCATGGCGGCTGTTTTTTGCCTCAGTCACTTCTAACTATCCAAACAAGCGCGATCAGACGGGAGAAATCAAGGGCAAGGAACTCACTTGCACGCCTCCCCGTCCTTATAACCTAGGCAGTGATAAACCGGACCCTAGCCATTCCAATCCGGGCGCCCCGGCTGCCTGCAAGTGCCATCGGGCGAGGGAATGGCGCGTGGATCGATTGAGCAGCGACCGAGATCTGTATTGCACCCAACCCCGCAGTAGTCGGCTCCACTGCCGCAGGGCTTGTCCTTAGAGCAGCAGGACCCGAACTCGCTGCCGGCACAGTAATATACATATGGCCAGGGATCGAACGTGTCGCATGTGCCATTTGTGCTGACCTGTTCGCCGTAGGAGGGATAAGCGCGACGGGAAGGGGAGAAGAGCGCCATCATGGTGAAGAGAAAGGAAAACTGGATCATTGTTGGTGGTATGGCAGTCGTGGCTTGTTGAGAGAGACGCAACGAAGGAGTGGGATGGAGGTGAAGTTGGGAAAGAGAATTCAGAGGGGAAGGAACTGATGGTTACATAGTAAATGCTTCTTAATCGATTACAGCTCTCCCCGCGCGTGATGAGATATCTCGCATTCATTTCCTTTGGTAGCAGGAATTCCCATGGGACGCAGGGCGACTATAGGTGTAATGCATTACAGCTGCAATCGCCCAATCTGATGTTTAGACGGTTTATTCTCTACGATGGTTTGCCAATCCGGGTCCTTGCTGACCTTTGCCCACCAAGCTTTTACATGCGGCCGCGACTCAACATCGTCACGATATCCCAAGCGGTCGATCAAAAAGAGGAAAAAGGGTGCATGGAGCACATCAATAAGGGTAAATTCCTGTAATCGATACCACAAAACGTTAGCTTTCCTTACAATCTTGGCGGGGTTATGGGTGGAATGGCGTCCGCGTACCAGGCCAGCGAGCCAATCGCGAGTTTTCAGGATACTCTCGTAGTAATCCAACGCCTTTCTAAGACCCTGTTCCGCACTTGACACCGCTAGTGCATCAGCATCCTGCCCGGTGATCGCCCTCTTGAAGATCTTCTCCCAGCCAAGTCTTCCGACCACAGGATTAAAGTACGAATACTCAACGCTCGCAGCCTCTTCGAAGCGACCGAGCGCGGTGCTGTCAGTAGGCAGGCTCAGGGATCCAGGATGCTTGGAAACAAGGTAGCGCGCAATAGCACGGGATTCGAAAAGCTTGAGTTCCCCGTCTTGAATAGTGGGGAGCTTGCCGAAAGGGTGGCGTGTTGCGGTAAAGTCGGGCGACTGTGATGCGTTGGGACGCGCACATGATGTGGAGATTTTGGGGCATCACTTACGCAATGTTCACCCTTTGACATGTCAAAACTCTGCAAGAAGTAAGGCACGCCAAGCTTCTCAAGCAGATAGAGCACGCTCTGCGTGTGGGTTGAGTAACTGGCTCCGTATACAGTAACGACCATGATTGATTTTTTCTTGTGAGTGCCGTTGTGCTATCCAGCATGGTATATCCAGTCTTCATATAGGTCAAAGTGGTATCTCCCGTTCCCTGTTGTCGTATGACGATGTTGATGGTGGAATTGGTTGTCCAACTCGGATCCACATCTCGGCTCGTACCACCGGAACAAAGTCTCAGGGGTTCGTGCACTTAGGGCAGTGCTCGACAACGGCGTTCGGCCGACGGGTTTGAAAACTGGATCCGCACTCAAATTCCAAACGCTGAATCCGCGGGAAACCCCGGTCGATCTCATACAGCCAGGTGTAGATCATTGCGTAATGTGCGCGGTTTAGAATCGAGTACGTGTCATGAGGAGAGTTGAAGTGCAACTTATTTGCCTATGCCAGTCAGCTCAAGCTGGCCTGGAAGCGGCTTCGCTGGCTTGCAGGCGCTTGAGCAGTTTTTGATAGCCTTTACTAACGCCCCAGCTTCTCAAACCAGCCATGGTGGTCGTGGAATGTTCGAGCAGTTTCCGCCTTCCCTGCCAGCTTAACAAATTTGCGATGCTTGGTAGCTTGACGCGGCCGTGTCCATGAATTATCCACTCATGCACTTGATCGCTGTGGATGCCCGTAGTGCCGAGGCTTACAGAGCCTGACTCTTCCTGCTTGGCAACAAAGCCGGTGATCTCGGAATTGTCGAATAGGAGTGAAAACGACCACAGTAGTAACGCGGCGTTGAGCAGATAGGCCGGCATTGACCAGTGGGTCGTGTGATTGTTTCGGATAGTTTCAAAAAGGCTTGCTGCATGAGATACAGCTTCCCGTCCTTGGTGAGGTGCTTCTCGCCAGACCCGGGCAATCTGGGAAAGGTCTTGGTCGGTCATGCGATTGTATACGTGACAAAGGGCGGCTTTCGTGAGATCCATCGTTGGAGAGCAACATATTGTGAGTGCTGCTAGGCACATGGCTCTGTGGGTTATCAAAGCCTTAAGATCTGCGACGGGAGTGTCGTCGGCGTGTTCCAAAGTTGCGAGAAGTCTTTTCAGCAGGTCCTTCGCATGGGCAGTATCTGTCGGCGAAGTGAGTGGCGAATGGCCCTTTGGGTCCTTGGGTCGAACTCTGTCCATGAGCTCTTGGAGGAGTACTTGTTTTCCGAGTGTACCCGTTTTTGCCCAAACGCACATCCAGTCATCAGTGGCGACAGTCTCGGCGAGTGAACGTGTTCGCCCAGAACCTGGAGAAGTGTTAGCGATGCTCGTATCACGCCATGTTATCTAGACAAACCTAGTCCTGGAGGATAGCTTGCCCAGCTCTGTGCACTGTTGGCGTCCCATCTTTCGTCTGCTTGAGGAAGCGAATTCCTCAGCTCGCGTGAGTCCAGGACTGTTGTCAAATTGAAATCACAACGGAAGGCGCAGTCTACAAGCTATGTAGAAGGTTAGCGGACGGGTTAGATGGTCATATGATGCGTTTTCAGGACATACCCAAACACCAAATCCTGTTCTCCGCCTTCCTTCATCCATAATCCATAATTGCCAAATCTGTTGCAGAGGTACCTGCATCTGAGAGATGCGCTCGTGCGTAACAACATCTTCAAATATACTCTTTCTCCTTGCCAGGGCTACGGGCACACATTGGAGAATCTCGGAGATCTCGAGCGCTCGTTTTTCTCCAGAGTGTGACATTGCTAGGCTGTTTAGCAGGACTACTTGTGTCATCCATACGGTACGACCATTTTGGTTTTGGTACTCGCACTACAGTGACGAAATGTTAGACACAGGATCTTTGTCGGATGGGACATGAGATCTCACTTGACGCGATGAACACCTCCTCACCAGCTCTTGCAGACTGGCCGCATAAACCAGGGAGTTTGGTATACTTGAGAACTGCGCACCGATTGCCGCAACTATCAGGATAAGAAGCGGCGGTGTGTCGGGCAAATTGAACGTAGCCTTGTGTAAAATGGGAAACACTGGATGAAAATACTCAAAGTACAACTGGATCCAGGCGTTGATCACGGATTCGGGGGGCAGTTTGGCATTGTCGAACAGCGGATAGTGCGGCTTGGTTTGCACATCATCGATCAACCCATCCACTGCTTCGATTTGTTCGTGGGACAGGCCAGGGACATGTGCGAAATCTTCCAAATCGGCTTCCGCAATGGAAGATGCATCAATAACGGGTAGCGATAACGGCGCATCTACACGGATAGAGGTTGGGTTGTATTGTCTGATATCGACTGCATCCTTATCCAGGACTGGAGTATGGCTGCGGCTGTAGAGTTCGGCCATATCGGAAGCCGGGGTTGGAGGTAGATATGGGGCTGGGACAATCTGCTGCTCCTGACCAAATTGAAGCGGATCCGTCACGAAGCTTGAGATGTCTTGCAAGAGCTGCGCCTCTGTCTGGAGGTCGAAGGCATTAGGCCAGATTGCCATGTCTGAGCTATCAGATAACCAGCTGGCATTGTTCAGGTCGTTTGGAAACGTAGAGATGTCTGATGCGGTGAAGAAGTCGAATTGCATGAGGTCGAGGGCGTTGACGCTAGCTGTAATGACACTTGGTTGATGCCCTGGTGGGGAGGGCTCAAGGGTAGCCATTGTGTCATTTTGAGGCATGCTGTGATGCTGAGTTTGGAGTTGACTCTCGGAGATATCGTTACTCTCTTGATGCGCATGCGTCTCATTGGGTCGACGTTTCGACGAAGGCTCTGCGGAGAGGCTTTGGATACCCGTTCTTCTCCTTTTGGGTGGCTCGTACACGCAGACGGCATCTGCGGCCGCGCATTTCTCGCACGGATGCTTGCCATCACATCTCACTTTGGAAGCGCTACAGCGCTTGCATGCTCGAGAAACACGCTGCCGTTCGGTCGAGTCTGACGAGGATGTCCCAGGGGCTGCCTGCATATGTGTTGAGCTGTAGTGGCGGGCGAGAGAGTCGACACGGCCAAAACTACTGTTACACAAGGAGCAGGCAAAAGGCTTCTCTTTTGTGTGAACCCGCAGATGACGTTGATGGTGTTCACGTCTTTGGAATGTATCGCCGCACTCGTGACAAGTCCATTGTTCGGGCATGGGAATGTTGGAAGGTGCAATCGCCGTCACGATGTGTAGAAAAGAAGCGACAGGATGGGAAAGGCGATACATGAGCTACATATAGACTAGACTACCCGATGCACACCGGCGTGTGGGTCAGGCGCCGCGAGTGGAGAAGCTTGTCACGTGCCAAGAAGCCGCCTTAGTTCTCAACACCTTCAAGGTTCTCCGCATTTTTTCTTCATGCCCCCCAGCCCCTGCTGTCACGCTACCCCCTACCATCGACCTTGGCATGCCTACAATTCCGCCTTGGGATGCCCCAGTAGCTTATGCAGTACCGACTGCAATACGTCAGCATGATTTGATTCCGCCCTAGCCCTCCATGCAATGAAGCCATCTGGGCGAACGAGCAGCGCTTCGCCAGCTTGCAGCTGGCACTTTGCGCGCAGGACACCAGCTGCATCGCGCCAGGGCGCTGACGACTCGTGTAGCTCGTACACAGCTATTTCCGACATGCCACGTGACGCGACAGCTTGCGCAGCTGCAACCCATGGCGACCGTGGTTCCGTTGCAATCATGATCAGCTTCTGTTGCACCAGGTCCAGCGTCGACGCACGCGCTTTTCCATTGTCAGAATCCAGCCATGCGTGCGGAAACCTGGTTCCAGCAGTGCCAGACGGCGTTAGTGGGTTTTCAAACGGCTCTTGCGCTCGCTTCCCGTCGCCTTTATCTCCAGCTACGATTGCACCGTCGGCATAACGGTATCCCAATTCCACTATTAGATTTCCTTCCTCTGGAAGCGGTGGTTGCACATTGTCAACACGGTTATAAAAGCGCCTGGTTGCTTGGTCCACGGTAAATGCATCGACCGGTTGTCTCTCCTTGGTATACGTGCGAAGCAGCGCGCGAGAGGCAAACCCCTTCAATACAAACGCGAGCTTCCACGCGAGGTTGTGCGCATCACCGATACCAGTGTTTCCACCGAGGCCGCCCGTTGGAGGAACTGTATGTGCAGCGTCGCCCGCAATCAACACTCGACCACCGTGCGATTGAAGTCTATCTGCGTTGTACGATGTCATCGTCCAGTACGAGCAGCCCTGCACCTGTAGGTCCATGTCCTCAGGCAGCCCCGAAAGTTCGTGCACATACTTTCGCGCCTCCTCTGGAGTAACGCTACCCGCTGGGAAGTTGTTCTTGTCGCCGGCTTTATTTACCATAACAATGGCCGCCTTTCCCTGATTCTCCAATCGAAATCCTCCGCTGACGTTGGGGTTGAGCACGTAGACGACACCGTGTACGGAACGTGTACCAAGGTGCGGAGTCAGATCGCCAACAATTCGAATCGATAGACTGTCGCGTAGAGTTCCAGCTCCACTTAACCTGATACCCTCCTTGATGCGCGTGCTGCTCCGGTTGCCGTCGCACGCGACAAGATACTGCGCCCTGTACTTCTTGTATTGCTTAGTTTCAAGGTCTTGGACGACTACCAATACCCCTGCCTCGTCTTCTTCGTAATGCACAACAAGCTTCCCGTACATCTGGGTGCAACCGAATCGGCTGGCTTTAGATCGGAGTAGCGGCTCGAACATTGCTTGGGTGATCCACAACCAGCTAGTGCACGGAGTTACATCCTTTACTTCAGCAGGATCGTTCTCTTGCACTTGTGCAATCACTTTGCCACCGACCAACTTCTCCACAATCAACATGCCCGCGTCGATATCGAATTCCTTCGCACTTTCACCTTTGGCTTCTTCGTCCAAGCCCAGTTGGCGAAGGATCTCGACAGTGCGATAGTTCAGTCCAGCAGCTCTAGGATGTGTGCCCGAAGGCGGGTGTCTATCGAAAGATATGCTCTTGATACTAGCATTTGGTAAGTAACATGTCGGATTTACGCTCGCATACGCCCGTGCACATACCCATGGTATCCAAGAAGTAGCCCAGTCATCATGCCCACCATGCTTGATCCTATGATGAGCACAGGCCACTCCTCTTTCTCGAGCGGAATACTACTATGGTCAAACGGTCCGAATTCGACCTCTTTGACATCACTGCCAAAGGATTGGGGCGGTAACTTGGTTTCCCTTTTGTGCAGTTTCATGCTCTCAGGAGCCTGGCTATTGTTCGACATAATGCTCGTCAATGGAATCTGGATTGGATGGACGCCTTCGTGCTTGATGAGCTCGTAATATAAACACCTGTTGTCTTTGTAATGATACCAGCATATTACGGTACGGGGAATTGAAGTACAATTCTGTCCGAAAACTACCCGCACCCGGCACGAGTGGAACCCGAAGTGGACAACCGCTAGCGTTCAGCCAGTGTCGGCAGCACGGCTGCGCCCACATCTACCCTTCCCAAAATTAGAGTCCACGACCGATTTGTACACGCACGGTCTCACGTCTACTGACCAATAGACTCTCAACTCGGACAAATGGAAAGCCCAAGCAATGCATGGCCGCATTCGGCGGCCGCGCTTGCTGAGCCTACATTCGAAATTCTCACCATACGGGGACGGTCACAGTGATCGCCATTATTGTCGTTGTTCTCTCCGATCATCGCAAAGCAAAGAGGGTTGCGTGGTAAATGGATATAGACTGAGTCACTTTGCAGTATCAGATTTGGTATTCATAACACGTAAGCGCGATGTTCATCCGTGAAGAAAGGGTAAGAGGAGGGAATTTTCGATACGCATGCTACTCGAGATTAACTACAAATTGCTAGATATCGTACCATCAACCTTCTTCAGCGACTCATACCAGCCCAGAGCGCGCTCGGCTTCCTTTGCAGGGAAGGAGTTCCAAGCGAACAGCCACATGTTTTGAGGCATCTTTGCGTCCGGGACGAACCTCTTCAGATCTGCCATGGCAGCTTCCCGAATTTCATTCCCTACCCTGGACATGAACAAGACTGTCACCGCTTGCTTGTAACGGACTTCTGTGTACAGCTTCAATTTCAGCTCGATCTGGCTTCGCTTGGTGTTCGCTGTGAAAAGCGCTCCAAGGGCCGCTGCGTCCTCGAAGGCTTGTGCGCCACCCTGGCCTTGATCTGCAAGCATCGTTAGCAACCCATAGACATCTACCTTCCCGGAGCCGATGTAAACTTACGAGGAAGAGTGGGATGTGCCGCATCGCCAATGAGGGCAAGTTTTCCTCTATAGAAGGTTGGAGGGGGGTCGCGTGACGACAAACTCCAGAGCTTCACGTCTTCTGCGAAGTTGCAAAACTCACGCAGTACGGGAGCGAAGCCATCGACTGCAGCCAGCAAGTCATCTTTACTGCCAGAGTTGAGCCATGAGGATTCGACCGTCTCCTCCTCCGTAGGATAAAACATGACAGCATTCACGAGTTCTCCTGCGCGACATGGATAGAGGATGAGGCGTCTCAACGGGTTATCTGAGTCAGTGAAGGCATTCAGCGAGCAGAAGCCGAGATTGTTGATCCAATCTTTGGTAATTGGGTTTTCTTGTAGCTTCTTGACGGGGACAAGAAAGCGGAAACAGTTTTGTCCTGTACTCTTCTTTTGTGGTGGCTTGCCGGTGACGGCTTGGAGTGTTCGAGACTAAAAGCTGTCAGCGAAGAGGATGACCATCACGTGTATCACGTACATGTACGCCGTCTGCACCTATGATCAGATCTGCCTTTAACACGCGCCCATCCTCCAAAACGACCTCTCCCGTCACTGGGTCCTGCCACTAAAGTCAGCGTTTTCCTTCCGAGCAGCAATTCCGATGACGTACGGCTGATTTCACTGGGCAAGCCAGATGGATTCTCGGCCTTTTGCCGTCGAATCCCTCTTCTGCCTTCTCACGTAACGCGTTGTGAAGGTCGACTCGGTGCACAAGGAGCCACGGATCATCAATGCCCAACTGATCTTGGTATTGCTTGGTGACCTATCTAGTAATTAGCACGATGGTCTCAACAAGAGCTTAATTGCGAGCTAATTACTGCGGGCGTAGCAATGAAGTTTCCTTTGTGGTCCCATGAACTCAGATGATCGCAAGGAGTTGGCCTCATGGGTACGAGGTCGCAATCCCATTGCTGCAGGACGCGAGTTGCATTTGGGGCGAGATGGATAGCAGCCCCAACCTCATTGTGAAATGAAGATTTCTCAAAGACCTGGATGCAAGATGAAGTTAGCATACGGAGTGGGACTGCAAAAGCCTTGGAAGCTCTGGAGCAATACTGACTTCGACTTCGTGGCCTGCTCTTGTGAGCGCGATTGCAGTGGCAAGGCCGCCCAGCCCGGCGCCAACGATGATGACTTTCAGCGGCATAGTGGTATTGGAAGATTGAAGTAACGTTGATTATTGTTTTTTCGAACATGGATATGCGCTTTGTGTTGATTCTATATCCACAAGACATTATGTTCATACCCCCCTTCCTTCCCTTAGCCCACTCCGCAACCTGTGATTGCCGCCAGATTTTCTCGATCCCAAACCTAGTCCCCACACCACATTATTCAAGCCATCCGCGTAACTGCTAGATCCTCGGCCGTTACTACGTCACCTGCTGGACAATAGGTGTGGCAGACATCGACGCGGAATAGCCACACCATAACGTCAGGAGCGCCAATGTACTGTGGAGTTGTCCCGGTGGAGAAGTTCCGAACCGTATGCGCTAAACAGGAGTGGCGAAATCATCAGTCTCAATGGAAACAACGTTACGGACATAACGGCGCGCAGTGCGGAACTCGCCAACGAGGACACGGGCGAACGGTGTGGATATTACTGATCATCACTTCACGACCGAGGCATCTTGATGTAACATAGCTGCATCTCCCATCCCATCAGTCTATACTAACGACCTTGTTCATCGCTAGCCGCATAACCTCCGTTCGTGAACAAACGCCGTCACCATGCCTTCTCTAGAGAAAATCCACGAAATCTTCAACCTCATCGGCACAGGCCAGACGCAGGCTTTTTTCGAGCATGTCGCCGATGACGTAGACTGGACCGTCAAAGGTACCAACTACCATGTCTCAACCCTCTAGATTTCAACGAAAGCCCCCCCTCCCTATCAATAGTACTAACACAGCCACCTCCTGTTACCTAGGTACTTACTGCCCCATATCCGGGCACTACCCCTCCAAACAAGCCTTCCACGACGGCACGCGCGCCCTGACATCCACCTGGGCAACGCCACTTAAGCTCGTCGTGCAAGACATCATCTTCGACGGGAAGAGCAAAGCGGCTGTGGAGCTCAAAGCCGTGGATGTAGAGTGTAAGAATGGGTTGAAGTTTACGAACGAATATGTTTGGGTTTGCCACTTTAATGGCGACGATCGCATTGTGAAGATTAATGCGTTCATGGATACGTGAGTGGTTTCTCCTTTGGGGACGACATGGGGAATGCATGGGCTGACGTTTGATAGGGATTTGGTTACGAGGGCAATTCAGCAGAATGGTGGCAAGGAAGCTTTGTGAGAAGGGAGTTGTGGATAGAGTTGTTTTCATCGTGCTATAGGCCATCGAGCTCGTTCTGCTATTATCAAGTCGCTCTTTTTTCTTGTCTTTTTGTTCATGTGTGTGGCACCAGTGACTACGTGCGATTTACTAACTTTGGTGCCCTAGCGTCGGATGCGCATTCTCGCAGAGGTATTCGTCGGCCGACATCAACGCTGCCTCTGCGACGTGTCCGTGTTAGGACATTTACACACCGAACAGCATAACTCAGAAAAAAAAGCGACCCGCAGTTGCGAAGTGAAACCATAGTCAAATTCTCGGTGTATGCACATCATCCTCGACCTCCACCCTCAAGGCCATCGGTACACCACATTCTCCCAACACCTCCCCATTAACACCCCTCGCCGCTTCCGACGGGAGCAGCGCAAAGATCATCCTGCACACTTTATCCGTGAGATTATTCCATTGATGCATAGTCTGCAAAGCGTCAGTTCCCACATCACCGCGAAAAGGAAAACAGGCACCAACCGCTTGCTGAACAACTACATCCCCAGCGCGTACAACCGTCCTCGACCCATCTTCTAACAACATCTCTATCTCCCCTTGTATAACGATGCCGTAGTCGAGGGACTTGGTGCGATGGTTATGGCCCTGCGAACAGGGCGGGAAGTCAACGACGCGGATCAGAGAGCCCTTTGTGTGCATCTTGAGACCGCCACATGATGCAGCATCATGGTCAGCTAGCTCAGCCGGATAGCAGTGATTCTGCCATATCGTACTGGCGCTTGCAGCGAAGCCTGCGGTGGGTTGTAGTTTGTCGTCGATGAGGACGGTGGACTTGCCGTCTTTGTGCCCGGTTACAAGACGACGGCAGGGCATGGAGACTTGCATTTTTGGATAGAGTGAATTGGTGGAGCGAATTGCGCGGTGGAGTCAAAATGGGTCGCGTGGGTGCCATGAATTGTGGATATCACATAGGTATAAATTAAGTCCGCTTTGGCAACTGTGCTCGGCGCATTCCGCGAAGGAGAGCGGAATACGATCCGCCTGATTGAGCTGCTGATCTTACAAACGTGGTTATATGCAGGCTTCCCCAGAAACTGAGGCGGCCCCGCATCCCCAGCTTCTCCACAAACGTTCCGATTGCTGGATCGTTTCTCCACACGCGATTATATGCGGCGAAATCCATGCCAACCTGAAAGCGTTAGCTTCCAGTATCATGCATCTAGGGTGTTGTGGGCAAAAGACGTTCGCGCCTTGTTAAATATTCGGGGAGCAGGTGTCCTGGTTGAAGATAGCCAACGAGCGCCTACTGTCAGATACTAACAAATTGTTCCCATTAACATGTCTTTGCGAATCAATAACTTCGATGTTGAGCTGGTGGATGCCAATGCGCCTGGCTCGGAGCACGCTGGGCCTTACAGCGGTTTCAATCCGTCCAAAACCATTCTGCGCCAAGGCCACAAGCGGCCTGGACGGGATGACGTAGCGGCATTCCAATCGGACGCTGTTTGGGAAAAAGACTTCGCCATCCCTATGCGGGATGGTGTGACGCTTCGAGCAGACGTCTTCAGGCCTACCACCGATCAGAAGGTCCCCGCCATCTTGTGTTGGAGCCCGTACGGTAAAGACAACAATGGTGAGCGACCTGTACTCCACGACTACTATGAGAAATCCACTGACGTCGGTAAACCCCAGGCGTACATGGCTTGCATTTGCAACCCGGCCGTTTCGGTGTGCCGTATGAGCGAACAAGTACATACGAGAAGTTCGAAGGTCTTGACCCCGCCGAATGGGTCGCGAAGGGTTATGCAATTGTCAACTTCGACCTTCGGGGAACTTGGGATTCGGAAGGAATTATCCCGTAAGCTTGATGTGCAAATTTATCTGCAAAGTTGGTACTGACAGAGATGCGAACAGCTGGTTCGGCAAGCAGGACGGCCAGGATGGATATGATGCCATTGAATTCATTGCGCAGCTTCCATGGTGCTCCGGAAAAGTGGCCACGGCGGGTAACAGCTGGTTGGCCGTATCGCAATGGTTCATCGCGGCGGAGCAACCACCGCATCTTGCCGCCATTGCACCCTGGGAAGGGGCTGCCGACTTCTACCGTGATACTTTGGCCCGTGGCGGGATCCCATATCCTTATGATCTTTTGTGGGGCATGCTCCAAGACAGCATGGTCGGTCGGGGAAAGGCCGAAGCTGTGATCAAAATGCTGAATAAGTATCCCCTCTACAACGACTACTGGGAGGATAAGCGGGCAAAATTAGAAAACATCCAGGCTCCTGCGTACGTGCTTGCGAGCTACTCGACCTCACTGCATACGAGCGGGTCGATTGCTGGCTTCAATGAGATCCGTAGCGAGCACAAGTGGTATGTTTCGATTGTTTACCCTTCTGACTCGGCTTACTGACATGTGTGTAAAGGCTTAGAATCCATCCAAGGCAGGAATGGTATGATCTGTACTCCGAGTATGCGACCAAGGACCTCCAGAGGTTCTTCGACCATTACCTCAAGGGAGACGCGAATGGATGGGAGCAGACGCCTAGAGTCCGGTTTTCCGTGTTGCCCTTCAACTCCTCGGCAAGTCCAATCAACTGACCTCGTCCTACCATCACTAATGCTTTGGCCTAGGAACCCGTTGCAAACATTGCGACAACCCAGTACCCCATTCCCGAAGCGAAGCAGACCAAGCTATACCTTAGTTCGGAAGGCGCTCTGTCGCCAACACAAAACCGCTCCTCAGCAACTGCTTCTTATCAGTCGGATATCATACCCCAGGGTCTCGACAACGACCCTGAAGAACTAGTATTCGCTGTGAGGTTTGACGCGCCAAAGTGGCTAGTCGGCTACTCCAAAGCCGTCTTGTACCTATCAGCCGACTCAGCCGACGACCTTGATGTCTTCGTCCAACTGCGCAAGCTCGACGCATCTGGAAACAAGACAATGCAACTCAACGTTCCCGCCAATGCGCTCATTCCGCCAGCTAAAGACGCTTCCGAAGTGGCTGACAGCTGCTTCCTCAAATACTACGGGCCAAACGGGTGCTTGCGAGCCAGCCACGCCGTGACCAAAGTCGACAGCTCCAAGAACGATGCATGGCCAACGTATACAAACGACAGGCGAGAGAAGATCAAGCCTGGCACTATCGTGCGCTTGGAGATTCCTGTCTGGCCTGGCGGTATGGCGTTCGAGGCGGGTGAGGCGCTCGCAATCAAGGTTTCAGGGCATTATATGTCGCCGATGGAAATTGAGGCTTTGAACGGCAAAACAATTACGGGGAACAAGGGAAAGCATACTTTGCATTATGGGGGCGAGCATGAGAGTTATATTGAGGTGCCACTTGCCACGCCTTTCGGCTTTTAGAGTAGCTGGGTGAATTGGATTTTGCAATTGCGAACAGGCCGAGCTTTAGTGATGTCATTATCTAACTGTTCTTGGTTGGTGCTACAGTCGTGATCACCTGAGGCTCCACCTCGCCAAATCCAAAGTTTCGCCAACCTCCAAGAGCCTCGTTGTTTTTCAGCCCTCTTCTTGTTTGTTCTCGCTTCCCACGTACCAAGCAATTCTTTGATGAGATAAAGCATCACGCGATCTCGGGTCAAGCACGATTTCACGTATCGGCAAGGCACATTTCCAACTAGCAGGATGTATCGAGGCAATGATGCAGTAAACGCTATGCGCAACAATTCTGCCACAAACATACAAGGTGTCTGTCTACCTCAATCTGTATGCTCGGTAACCCCGATAAGAAAGAAACCCAAGCCCCGTCAGCGCCACAAGCCCCATCGCTGCCCCAAGGATCAAACCTTGCTCAAAGTAGGACATGCGTCCGCCATTGGCCTGCTTGACCTTCTTTGTGTCAAGTCTAGACGGTCGTTCGAGAATCATATGGGGCTCGGGCTGTGCGATTTGCAGCATTGTCTTGGTCTCGGAGAAGTCTTCGATACAATAAGCTTGCGTAGTCGTGTCGCCCGCTGAACGTCCGGTCGCCGAAACTATACATCATTAGCGGTGAAAAGAATATATGGCTGGGACAGGCAGAAGCTTACCGAGAGCGCGGGTTGGTATCTCATTGATGTAAACGTGGGAAGTGTTGATGAAGTTTCCGAGGTAGAAGGCTTCTTTCCCACCCGCGAAGATGTATATGGCTTGGGATCCTTGACCAGAATTGCTAAGAGAACGTCAGTACTGCAGCTCGAGTGTTTGCTGGAAGTCGTACATCTTGTTCAGCGTGTCGATGGTATGGTCCAAACTCCGTGCAGGGACCAAAGCAATCTCCGACCCGCTAGAGGATTTGACTATCGTCGCGCTTCTACAACGCATGTCAGTTTCGCCCCGACCATGAGCAACTTCAAACAACGTACTCCACTCGAGGGAACTCTGGTATCGTTTGCGTCTCGTCTTTCTTGGCCGGATATCGTGCCGCCAAGCCACGATACTGTTTCCCAAGCCACTCGTCCAACTGGCTGCTTGTTTTGTCTTGCGATGCGTGCAACTGACTCTTCACAGAAGCAATGAGCGACTCGTCAACGAAAAAAAGCCGCGGAATTCGTAGAGGATTGCCTGTCGGGCCATCTGCGACAGTCAGTTCAAGCACTCACTTTGCAACAGTAGCTTGTAAGGCATCATACCTAGCACACTTTGTCGAATCTGCTTGACGGTCGCATCGACAGAATGCCCACCACTGCGATCAATGATACCCGCAGGTACACCATAGTATGGTTCGATCAGCCGAACCGAGGGGTTCGCGGTGCATATGCGTGACCCAAGTGTCTGGCTGGCTTCTAGGCCGTTGATAACAGCTATCGCATACTTCTCTTGCAGGTAGACTTTAGCGTTCGACGCATCGCCGCATCTTTCGAAGTGGAATGCTTCGTGATCCAGAGCTTCCCATATAACTTGCTCGATGAGCTCGTTGGTCGAAGAAAGTGTGGGAGAGCCAAGAACGATCGCCGGGTTGCCTGCAGCCAATGTAGCCGCCAGCGGGCACAGTGTCGAGGTAACAGGGCATGATGAGAGCTGCAAGATCAACGTTGTACCAAGGCCAACAAAGAAGGTTGCCGATCGCCCGCCATTCTTTAGCTGTCGCTCCTTGGCTAGCTCATCTTGGAAATTCAATCGCCCGTATAAAGCGTTGATGGCATCTAGTGCGGTAACGAGTTCCGATGTAGCAAGATGTTTCGAAGTGCGGAGATCTTGATCGTCATCGTTAACAACGGGTACGCTCTGCGAGATTTGGCTACTTTACCTTTTTGTAGTACGCGAACAAAATCGTCAAATCGCTTGGAAACGGATTGGTGCAGAGCTACCAATTGCTTCTCCCTCTCGAGTACATTCTCGAGACGGCCCTCAATTCGGGCAATGCCGACACGTTCGACAACTTCTCGAGCCGACATTGTGTTCGTGGATGATCGTTGAGGTTGAGTAGGAAGCGGGCCTAAAATTCGTGAAATATCGGGGTCAAAAGCAAGACACATTCATCTGCATTGAGAATCCAGCCTTTGCATTCTGTTCTTTCAATCTCGTCGCGTCGTCAGAGCTTCGGTGGTACTGGTTCGGGGTAAGCTCGCTCTCCGCATCAGTCGGCCGGCTCCACATGCTTTGCATTCTCCACTGTCATGGCGAACGCTTGGAAGATGACCGCGTCGCAACAAATGCATCGACTGTTTCGGAAACTATGCTGACGGCTTACGACACGGAATGTACGAATGTCGGCCTTGGCTGAACTTATTGTACAGCGACCTTCTATTCGTGCCATTTAGTCTAGCCACCTGTCGACACGACTACAGGATATTCCAACTTCGAGCGTCGGAGAACCAACTTCAATTCAGCAAAAAATGAGCAAACGTGAGTGGTCAGGCTCGCGAGTAGAGTATAGGACTGACCAAGTTAAGCAATTACACCGGTCTTTTTATTCGCACATGGCTCGACCATGATGCTTGGCGAGGAATCTGAGCCAGCCAAGATATGGGAACAAGCCGGGACTGAGGCTCTCAGAAGAGGTGTCAAGAGAGTTGTGATGATGGTATGTCACATTTGGCTATAATGATAGGCAGCGCATCTAACCAGATCTCGATAGGGCGCACATTGGGAATCTCCAGGCGATTCGATCGAAGTCAGCATGAACCCGGATCCGAAGTTACTTCCCGTCGGATCCGTCAAAGACGCGCGCTGGATGCCTTATAAGATGGTTCCTGATCTTGAAGGCGGCGAGAAGGTCCTCAAGCTCCTAAAGGGCGCCGGCTTCAACGCCAAACCAGCACCGAAATTCGATTGGATCCATGATACCTTCTTGATCATCATCCGCATGTTCCCACACTGCCTTCCCCTCCCAACCACAATTGTATCAATGAACGCTCGCTATGAGTCACACTATCATGTCAAAGTCGGTGCCGCACTTCGCTCCCTACGCTACGAGGACACCTTGATCATTGGAAGTGGAGGATCTGTTCACAATCTCTACCGCAATCATTGGGCCGATATGTGGTTGTACCGGGACAACTTTGCTCAGCCTGTACCGCCAGGTACCTGGGCTTTGGAGTTTAGACAAGCAGTGGAAGATGTCATCACCAACAACACGGGCCCGGAGCTGCGAAGAGCTATTACAAGGATGATGAAGCATCCTAGATACAAGGAAGCGCATGGTACGGATGACCATTGGATGGCTTCACTTTTTGCTGTAGGTGCTGCTGGGGGAAAGGAAGATACAGGTCCGAACACGATGATGGGCGAGTGCTGGGAGCTTGTCAACATGTGCAACACTCAGTATCAGCTTGGAAGCTGGGATGCGTACAAAGCCATGTAGCGATATAGCTGTGGCCTTTTCTGTCTTATTTTGGCTTCTCTACCTAGATGTTCGCAATGAAATTGTATTTTCTCCGAATTCGATAGACTTCAGCGCATTCGGCACAAAAGAAAAAGGTCATGAAGGTGTTTG
Organism: Stemphylium beticola; assembly: GCA_029100535.1. Classification (NCBI taxonomy): domain Eukaryota; kingdom Fungi; phylum Ascomycota; class Dothideomycetes; order Pleosporales; family Pleosporaceae; genus Stemphylium; species Stemphylium beticola. The sequence continues at coordinate 108,014 of JARBXR010000014.1, read as the reverse complement.
CATCGAGTGTGTTTGCGAATTGCGGCCGGTCTCCAGCGGAGGGCGAATTTTGCCGCTTTCGTTTATCTCACATACTCAGATCAAGTGCTTAACTTTCAGCACGACGTATCAAAAGTATAGCAGGAATATTGCAGCTCTCACTTCCCAGTTGTCAGTCACTAGTAGCTAGTAGCATCATCACCAGGGTCTTCATTCATCACTAGATCAACATTCAGTCCGGATACATTAACGCAACACCTAATACCTTAAAAAAACCATATATTTAAAGATCTAAACTCCAAAGCACATTTTTAGAACCCGCTTCACCACTCGCCTCCAACTTTGTTAAGTCCGATATCAGTGAACCTCCCAATTGTGTTCCTCCAAGCCCACCCAGTCGACTACACCACACATTAGCTTCCTTCTGTAGGAATCTCACGCCCTGCACTTACTGCGATAGTCATGCACCCAAATATCATAACAACACCGACGGCTTGGAACACAGGATTCTGCCGCCTCTCCTCCATATCAAGTTCTCTATTCACCGGCCGATATGGCGGGACTCTGCGATACGTCGAATCCCACCATTCTGGATTCGACACAGCCCGCGCAACAGGCGGATGAGCGGCAAGAGTAGGGTCAAAGTCGGCAGGCTGGGCTGGACGGATCTGGCCCGCGATCTCGGTACTTGGTAGGTTGTCGACTGCTTGCTGCGGCGATTGGTGGATATCGTAGTCGGCGAGCAAAGTTAAGAGACCTGGATCGACTCTCTGTCGTCGCGAGCCGTCGTTTTGGACGACTGTTGTTGAAGAAACTGCGGCCATGGTTGTTGTGTGTGTGGCTTGTAGGTATTCTAACGATACTGTTTTCGGAAGAGGGAAAAAAAAAGTGGTTCAAGAATTGAGCGAACGAGGTTGACGCGCCTGCGACGCGAGGAACTTGGGCTTGAACTGCTTTGGTAAACTAGTCTCTTTTCGAGATGGATGAGGAGTGACCGGCGACGTAAGCGGGCATGTATGAGGTTGTAGTGCGGGATCCGCGGATACCGTGTGGAGCCGAACCGAGCAACGACTTCGCTACTCCACGTCTTGGGCAAGGCCCTTGGACCACTGGGGTACTAGCATGAGTCTACGCCGCTACGGCGATCTCCACCAGGACTATGAGTGCAGATGTATGGATATGGCAAGGATACTGGGAATCAGCACGCTGAACATGTCCCACGCACCCGACGCAAGCATCGCACGACCACCCTTATGAACCGCAAGATGCAGACCAGAAACACAAACTGCAGCGTTGCAAACGCATCTTCGGAATCATCATGGCGTCTGACAAGTACCTAACCATCGATCGTACCTCCTTCCCCTACGTGCTCATGCAACACAAAGACATACCACTAAAAACCTACGACACGGGTTTCCTGCGCTGCAACATATACCTCCCCAAGGACGCCGCGCCGTTTGGCGCTAAAACCTACCCCGTCATCGCGACGTACGGGCCCTGTACGTAGCAACCTCGTACAACGCCCCTCAAGTTTCACCAGTGGACAGCTGCTGACGGTATTGGCAAAGACGGCAAAGATGTGCCATACAAGATCTTCTTCCCCAAATCCTGGGACCAGCTCAACCCAGCCATGAAATCTGTACATGCAGCCTGGGAGACGCCGGACCCAGGGTACTGGACGGCGCAGGGCTACATCGTCGTCAGGGTGGATGAGCGCGGTACGGGCCAGAGTCCCGGCGAGCTAGACACCATGTCGCGTGGCACCAGCGAAGCCTTCTTCGACGTGGTAGAGTGGTGTACACAGCAAGAATGGTGTTCTGGCAAAGTAGGCTTGCTGGGCATCAGTTACTATGCGGGGACGCAGTGGAGGGTTGCGGCGAGGAAGCCGAAGGGTCTCGCGGCTATCATTCCCTGGGAGGGTATGAGCGATTATTATCGGGATCGGGTGAGGCATGGGGGAATTCTGTCGGACAAGTTTATTAGTAAGTTGGTTTTGCGCTGTATGAGAGAAGTCGAGATGGATGGCTGACGGGCCTGTGTTAGAGTTTTGGTGGGATAACGCTGTGGATAAGAACCAGTACGGTAAACCTGGTCGAGCGGCTAAACAATGGGGGTTGGATACTTTGGATGGCGATCTCGATGAGGCTACGCTGCTTGCGAATCGGCGTGATCAGACAAAGGATACTGCGTCTCACCGCTTCCTTGACGACGAGTACTACGCCAGTCGCGACTTTAACGTCCAGGACATCGACGTCCCACTCCTCAGTGTGGGTAACTGGGTAAGCCAGCCTCCCATCCAACTCACCCACCGTTCCTACTAAAGCCCTCTAGGGCGGCATTCTTCTCCACCTGCGTGGAAACGTACTCGGCTGGATGCGCGCATCCTCGCCATACAAGTTCCTTCACTTCATAGTCGGACGCCACGACCTACCCTTTTACTACGACCACTCGGCCAAGCTGCAACTCTCCTTCTTCGACGCCTTCCTCAAAAACAACGACTACGACGGTTGGAAGGCAGGTGCCCAGCCACGCGTCAAGTTGTGCATCAGAAAAGGCGACTGCGGCGTCGATGATCCAGAGCGCGAACTCGCGTTCCCCACGCGCGGCGAAGCAGATTGGCCTATCCCCGACACAAACTACACCAAGTTTTTCCTCGGCGCAGGAAACGAACTACTCCAGCAACCGGGGGATGTGAGAAAGGCTTACAGGTATGATGCGTTGGCTGGCGAACCGGTTCAGTTCCGCTATGAAGCGACCAAAACAATGGAGGTGACAGGCCATATCCTCACGCACTTGAGTGTCTCGTCAGGCTACAAGAATGGGAAGACACCGACGGATATCGATCTCTTCGTCACTTTGCGCAAGCTGGGTCGAGACGGGAAGGAGGTCTTTTACACGGGTACAATGGGCGATCCGGTACCCATTGTCAAGGGCTGGCAGCGTGTGTCGCTATGCAAGACGGACCCGGAGAAATCGCTTCCTTACTTGCCGTACCGCAATTACGCCGCGGCGGATGTGCAGGAGGTCAAAGTGGGTCAGGTTTATCAAGTCGATGTCGAGGTTTGGCCGACCAGTGTGGTGCTGGAGGAGGGGGAGGTGTTGGTGTTTGAAGTCGCGGGACATGACACTCAGGGTGTGGGCAAGTTCTCGCATGACCATGAGGAAGACCGCAAGCCGGAGGTTTTCGACGGTATAAACTATGTTCATGCTGGCGGCGAGGATAGTTGGTTACTTTTACCTGTTATCCCGGAGAGGGAGTAGACTGTTGCGTTAGGTGTACAATAGAGACAGTATCAATCTGTGAAAGAGTGTGGTTCTCGCAGGATCTCGCCAAGTTTGCGTCGTTTGTGCAATCTGTTGCTGCATTGTATTGAATTACAACTTACCTATCTACTCACCCAGACAGTCAAATATCCCTCCACGAACCCTCAACCGGCGCGTCTACCTTGGCAGCGCCATCTTTTCTCACTTGATACGCCTGCACCATGCTCGACACATCCTCCATGTCCTCACGAATAATGTCCACATTCTGCTTTGCCATGAGTAAAAGAGCATCGAGCTCTTTTTTCTTAAGATCCCTCTTTTTCGCACCTGCAGATGGCGATTTGGAAACCACATGTCCATCCGGCACACTCTCCATCATTGTCTCAAACTCGCTCGCCGAAGGCAATCTCTCCGCAGTAAAAATACGAGTCAGACGACTACAGTACGACCGGCGCTTCCGCAGGATATCAACTAACGTACGCCTAACCTCCCATTCGCGCTCTTGACACCCACGCAGAATATTTGTGCTAAAATCTACTATACGCTTTAGTTCTGCGACTTCGTCTCTTAGGTCCTGCATTTCGTTATTCAGGCCACCGATTTGCGCTTCTTTTTGTTCGAGCCACTTGCTTAGTTGGGGCACTAGATCTTCTTCTAGCCCCGTGACGCGATCCTGAAGACCGTGGACGGCGGTATCGAGCTTTTGGATCAGACAGATGTCTAATGGGGTTGGTGAAGCTGTGTTTCTGGATGCTGCAAAGGAATCGGAAGGGAAAGTACGTGCGAGATCTCCTCCGTGGATGATCTGGTGGTGGAGAGCGAGTTCCGAGGGCGTTAAAAGGGAGCGGAGCAGAACGAAAACTTGTTCTGGGACAGGGTCGGGAGGCGATGGGGGACGTTGCCGGGGGTCGATGCTAGAATCGCTGGAGCCAGACGATGGGTAGTAGCCCGGTGGTACGCCATTTGTTAATCGAGGATGTTCTTGTGATTGGCCTCCTCGCAATGGCCAATCGAGGGGTGTTGGATTGCGGTAGAGTGTGTCGTTTGAACTCGAGTGGCTGTAATGGCCTGGGCTGACACCATTCGGCAATAGCTCTTCATAATGCTGCCCTTGGGCTTCGCCATTGTCGTCTTCGATTGATTGCGTCTGGGCTGTTTGTACCACATCTGTACGATTATAGAAGCCACTTCCAGCGATTGGGTAGCTGAAGCTGGGCACCAGGCCAATATCTACAGGCCCAACAGGGTTTTGTTCACCATGCTCTGAGTTCCTGGATGTAGAGATACACTGTGTCCTCCAGCCGACTATATCTCGTGTCGCTGGGTGGATCGCGTCGCTGTGCAAAATACTGCTCAGGGCTAAGTCCCAGGTTAGTGCTTCTGGTGGATGGATCTCGGCTGTTAAGGCACATGGCAGCCGTACTGGCGTTCGAGTGTGAGTACCCCGATGCGCCAATGGATGTCGCCGCCCAACCGTACCTACTGTCTCCCGTGATGCCAGACTTATACTGGGCGCAGGAGATCCAGTATCTTGGTCATCCTCATCATCATTAGACTTGCGTGGTGAGCCATCTAATTTAGAATCCACGAATATACTGCGTTCCCGCGTACCGGGCGCGAGTGGCCCTCTATGTGGCGACGTTGGTCTCGAAAGTGATAATGTGCGTTTAGGAACCTTTACGCGTCTAGCCTTAGGCTGAATGCCATTTCGCTTTTCCCATCTTCTCCGATTCTCAGCACTCTCCGATGCTGTCAGATACTCGCTTGGCACAGGTCTTGGGGAAGGGCTCCTATTGTTGGATATCCTTGGACGTCGAATCGGACTCCTGTTGACTTCCTGTCTGAGTTCCCCGCCCGGCCGCCCGGCATATACTGGCTCTTTATCCGCGGCGAGCATGATGCTGTTGAGATAGAGCTGGTCTTTTGGATAGATGCAGCCCCTATAAGGCCCTCTATCGATGATCACAGGAAGGCTGTCTGGTGAATCACACCCTCTTGGACCGACACGTCCATCGTCGAGGTCATCCTCCATCATGTCCAGTACTCTTTGCCGTTCCTGTTCCTGTTGTGTCTCAAGCTGTCCCAGCGTCAGGGAAGGCTTGGTGATGGTGTAATAGTGAGTGGGGCGGCGGAACGGATGCTTGAGTCGCTGGAAAAAGGTTGTCATGTTCGCGGCGATGAGGATGATTCCAAGGTATTGCAAGTACCAGGCTTTGATGGGGTTGGAAACTGGAGTCTTGGTGGTGGATGGAATTCCATGGCAAGTTGTTTGATATGGCCATGTGTTCGATTGTAACAAATGGGCGTTTGCAGTTGTGTTGGCGGAAAGGTTCGTTCCAAGACCCATTGTGAAGACATCATAACTGTGGATACATTTAGGCGCGTGGGTGAAGAAGTCAGAACAGGTGGACCTTTGAAGAAAGAGAGGATCGAGAACGATGAGGTGCAGTGACGAATCGAAGTTGGAAGTAGCATTACCTACTGTTATCGGTTGCGAATATAAACTATATATAATCTCCCCATATGAGTCAAGGTACTGTGAAGCCAAGATCGTTGTTCCGGGTATGCAACAATCGTAAATACGCCATGGTAAAAGATGATTCCGCTCCACGGCTATGCAATCCGAGTAATGCAGATGAAACGCCCCCATACCGTGTAATCGTAAACCGTAACGCCGAAGAATCTTAGTATCTCCTCTTTGCCTTGGCTGCCATGGCCATTAACTTCTTCTTTCGCTCTTCTTTCTCCTTCTTGAGTCTGTTCTCTTCGGCCAGGGCTTCGGCATCCTCCTTCTTGGCAACCTTGAGTGCCATTTGTTCCTCCTCTTCGACGTCCCACATGCCTCCTTCCATGTCGGAAGAGCCATCCGAGGCATAGTCTTCTTCATCGTCCATGTCATCGAGGTCGTCCCAATCTGCGTAGCCATCGTAGCGTCCCTTTGGTGGATTGGGCTTTGGTTTCGCTGTTGGTGCGCCGTTTCGACCTGATGTTGCAGGTGCGCTGGCAGGACGGGCGGTCCCTTTGTAGCCGACCTCGATGGGTTTCTTGGCTGGTCGTGCTGTGCCTTGGTAACCTACTTCGACCTTCTTCTTCTCCTTTGATGGATCGACTTTCGGGTCCACGGTCCTTGATGGCAGCCCAGCGACAGGCTTCTTACCCTTCACCCCTGCTTCAGCCTTGAGAGCCAACCGTTCCTTACGCGACAGGATCTTTGTAGGCTCATGCTTGATGGGTGGAGCTACAGGCTTGGTTGCGTCCTTCTCTTTGGCCTTTTGGAGCATAGCTAGATAACCTTTCTTGGGTGCGGCGGTGGAGGCGGTAGCGGGGCCGGCGGCTGCCGGGGCAGGCTTGGGAGCAGGTGCTGCAGGCTTGGATGCGGCAGCGGGGGCGTTGGACGACTGGAGAGGCTTCCGTACAGGTGGGTTTGCCGGTTTCGAAGATGCAGGCGCAGCGGTTCCACGATAAGGGACGGACGTGGTAGGTGCAGATGACGCAGGTCTCGACGTGGCAGGTGACGATGTGGCACGAGACACACCATTTGCCTGTGCTGATCCGCCAACGGCCTCTTTCCTCTGCATCTTTGCTTGTCCATTCTCGACTGGGCCTGATGCCTTTCTCTTCAACTGGGGCGCCTGGGATGCGCCATTCGCGCCTCCAACCGGTCGCGGCGCTGCCTTAGGGGTACCGCCGAGCGAAGATGGCTTGGAGACTGGTGCTGTCGACTTTGCACTTGGGTCTACCATCGACATGATGTCCTTGAGTGACTGAGAGATGCAGTTAGTATGGCAACGCTGGCCCCGGGAGATTTGCTGCACTCACGGCCATTGTAGGCGACTGATAAGCGTTTGACTCAGTGTTACCGCTCGTCGAATCGATTGGAAGGCAAGTTGTACATGCTTTCCAGGTAAAAATCGCCGATATTAATAGTCGGCGGAGAGTGATCGCGCGCGCAGGGAGGGGGCGATGCGCACGGGACCGGTGAGCTATTGAATGGGCGGGCGGCCAGAGAGTGAGCGGACGGCGACGGCGCAGACACGCCTGTTTTATACCTGGGCTTTGCGCCTAGCCTACCTACACGTGACACTGCGGGCATCTGGCGCTAGGCCGGTAGCGGCATGGTTTGGGTAGCGAGATCCCACCTTGGACTCAATATTAGACGGATCTCGAACTTTTCTTTCTGCTTGACGACAACCACGACCAGAACTTGAAGATTCAGTCTCCGGCCACAAGCGGTACGTAGTGTATTGCCTTTTGCGCCCAGCCACATCGGACTAACATATATAAAGGTTAAATCGATTGAACTCCTGTTCCTTACCACCAACATCAACCCACATTCACAATGAAGCACCTCGCGGCATACCTCCTCCTCGGCCTTGGTGGCAACACCTCGCCTTCCGCTGCCGACGTCAAGGTAAGACGAGTTGCGTTTTCATAGTCGCCTCCAAATTCTAACATTGCGCAGTCCGTTCTCGAGGCTGTCGGTATCGAGTCTGACGAGGAGCGTCTCAACAAGCTGATCTCCGAGCTTGAGGGCAAGGACATCAACGAGCTCATCGCTTCCGGATCTGCCAAGCTCGCTTCCGTTCCCTCTGGTGGTTCCGGTGGCGGTGCTGCCGCCGGTGGTGCTGCTGCTGGTGGTGCTGCCGCCGCCGCTGAGGAGGCCCCCGCTGCCGCCAAGGAGGAAGAGAAGGAGGAGTCCGATGAGGACATGGGTTTCGGTCTCTTCGACTAAGCGCGTCGCCAAACCACACCTCCGATTACGATGTATGATCCAGCCAATCTCTCAGAAATCACGAGAATCATGCGCAACGAGTGCGAGCATTTGGGGCGTGTCGAGCGCGCGACGGATGGGATATGGATTTGCGGCAATGCTGTAAAAGCTGCCTGCTGAGATACCATAATGAAGCCATGCACCCTCAATTTACTGCAATGATGTGGCTGTGACGACTGCGCACTTTAAGCTCCTCTTGATCACTGCTGTTGACTAATGCGACTGCGAATTGATGTTTAATGCGTATGCGACAACTTCATGTTCTGAATGCAATGAACAAGCCCATCATATCAATAGTAGAGTATCTAACTCAGTGACTTAACTATTTATACTTTTTGGTCGGATGGGAAAGACTTGTGCGCACAGGCTGTCAAGAATGCAGTAAGGCTGCTTCTAACACGCACTTTGGAGAATGCATTCTGTCGATTCACACAATACCTACACGTGCAAGACTGTCGAGCGAGATTCTGCGTTTGAGCTATTGCTGCAAGCCAATCTTGGTCCCATAGTCCAGATGCGATTCATTCTACAACTCTAGCAAACCATTGTGATGCGCTTGCAATCTTGCTCACCCTTGATGCAATTCAAGAAAATCAATAAGTAGATAAGACGAATCAGAACGCAGTTTATAGTCGAAGCCACTGGCTATGATTTGATGTTCATGTTCATGTTCATGTTCTTGCTGCTCCTGCCGCGATGGCCATACCTAGTGTCGCGCTAAAAAGCTCGCTTAGCAGCGCTGCAACACGAGTAAATTCACCTTCTCCTCATCGACAATTGAACGACCGACAACCCACGACGCAACGAAGTTCCCCCATCAGCTACTTCGACAATCGCAAATATGGCTGACGCTGACTACGACCCCGAGGCCGCAGCGGGTACGTTTATGCCCTTTCCACGAGCCTTTCCCCGGATTCGCAGCGACAGGCACACGCAGATGCACACGCACAATATGGCAGAGCATGGCTAACGAGACAAATAGCCCTTAAGGCCAAGAGGGCGTTCCGCAAGTTCTCCTACCGCGGTGTCGACCTTGACCAGTACGTCTCCCTTCCGATCCTCACGACACTCCCAAGCGCTTGGGTATCCTACACAGATGGTGGCGGTATTCTGATTGTGATATAGGCTCCTCGACCTCGGCTCTGAGGAGCTCCGTGACCTCGTCCATGCCCGTGCCCGCCGCAGGTTCAACCGTGGTCTTAAGCGCAAGCCCATGGGTCTCATCAAGAAGCTTAGGAAGTCTAAGCGTAAGGCAACACAGTCCACAGAGTCAGCAAGAGAAGACGGCTAACACAGCGTAGAGGAGGCCAAGCCTAACGAGAAGCCCGACCTCGTCAAGACCCACCTCCGTGACATGATCGTTGTCCCCGAGATGATCGGCAGCGTCATCGGCGTCTACTCCGGTAAGGAGTTCAACCAGGTCGAAATCAAGCCCGAGATGGTCGGCCACTACCTCGCAGAGTTCTCCATCTCATACAGGCCTGTCAAGCACGGAAGGCCCGGTATCGGTGCTACTCACTCTTCCCGTTTCATTCCTCTCAAGTAAACGACTGGGTTATGGTTGCATGGGTTCTTTGGCGGGGCGGACAATGTACTTGACGACCTACAACGAATACAGGTGTTAGGTGCATTTCACTCTCGATGGCTATGACGTACACAAAGGATGACGCCGAGCTTGAGGATATGGTGTAGATAGCCATCCATCACATTCGAGATACCTCCACACATGTGCTTCTTTTGCAGAACTGGTGCATTCATCGTGACACTCATCATGACTCTTTGATCTCTGACTTGAACACCAGTGGCTGTGGACATCACTGCAACATGCATGTTTGTTACACAACACAAACGATGGTAATCAAATTGGGTATTATTACACTAAACAACTGGCACAACATCCGCTCGCTACCTACCCAAACGCATCTCGACCTTTGCAAAGTTATATAGGGCACGCAGGAAGACCTGGTAATTAACACCCTTGTTATCCGGTAGGTGGCTATGCAGCATGTTAGCAACGACACTCTCAGAAAAATCGAAAAAGAAATGAAAAGAACATACAAAATCTCCGTCAATCTCAGCTGCCACGGCGGATACCCCTTAAGCTGGACTGTGGGACTAAAAAGGATCAACAAATCGGGTTCATTGGAGACATGATCGTTCAGCTGAGCATCGATCAAATCGGTATTAATCTGTTCCTGGTGCACATCGCCCTTTTGGGCCATCTCGGCGAGGGTGCGTGTCAGGTCGACGATGGTGTCGCGGCCGTCGTGTTCGGAGAGCAGGAGTACGGTGAGGTGCTGGCGGTCTTCCTTGTAGTCCTGGCCGTTTGGGTCCGAGGCGGACTGCGGGGGCGTGTTGGGGGGCGAGTAGGAGCTTAGATGGGGGGCGCGGAGGGAGAGTGTGGGCTTGCGGCGGGGGCCGAAGTAGGATTCTAGCGTGTTCCAGATGCTGGCGTGGGTTTGGGGGAGATAGTTTTTGAGGACGCCTTGGATTGTTAGTCTCAATTGACTTTGTTGAAAGTGATCCTGTCTTCGGGGGGAGGGTGAGCTCACCAGTTCGTTCGTAAATGCTCAAGAAAGGGATTCCGGCACTCGCAGCCCAGGCGGCAATCTCGCAGACATCGTTGACCAGGCCTTCTAGCCCGGCTGTTCCCTGGCTGCCATCGTCTTCCTGGTACTCTACTATGACGCTCAGATGCTTTGGCAGCTTCTCGAGGTCCTTGACGTCGTGTGCTATGAACTCGGGCGTGCGGTGGTGGTACTTTAGCAGCGAGACGACCTTGCCTCGCACGAGGCGATACGCGCGACGGAAGCGGAAAAAGATGCTGAAGAAGAGGGCGACGACGTGGTAGATGGCGAGGTGGAGGAACGCCTTGATAGGGCCCACGAGGGGCTTGCGGTGATGCTGTTGGGATGCGCGTTGGCGGCGGTCGCGGAGGGCCTTGTTTTTCTTCTTCTGTGCCTGCGTTTCGCTGTCCGAGGACGACGAGGGGAGAAAGGGTTTAAGCAGCTCTTCGCGCTGTTGGGCAGAGAGCTGCTTGCTGCGCCGGAAAGCTGCCTCTTGCGTCGGCGTTAGGCCTGTCGTTGCCATTGCGGGCGATGGAGTGTTGTTTGGGTCGGTGCAAGACAAAATATGCACGTAGAATCAGAGGAAGAAACTGGGACAAAGAAAGAAAGAAAAGTCAATTGCTTGCTGTTAGCTGTCCATGGTCGGAGGGAGAGATGTAGGATCATGAAATATCCCTAGTGAGGCTGGTGCATGTGCATACGTGTGGCGCCGCTGCTTCCGAGCGTCAGCCAAGGGTAAGGACGCGCATCTTTCTGCTATGCTCCGCCTTGCGCAGTGGCGCTATTACGTGGAAGCTGGCGCAGATGAGATGAGGTGAGGCTGTCAGGATATTCGTCGATTATCTGTTGTTTGCATCACTCGTGTACAACGTCTGGGGAAGGGCCTGTAGTGGCATCATAGTGCATGAGGTCACCCGTTGCTCGACTCGGCGGGAGCTGCTGCACTGCGGACTAGGGACCGAGGCGTGGGGTGCGACAAGCCACAGTCGCGACTTCGCTCGAGTTCACGTCCGCCAGATGCACGTAGCAGTCGTTGCAACGGGTCTGTTTTGCTAATTACCTACATGCACTTCGAGAATATGATTTGGTAGTGGCCTTTTTATCTCCTTCTCAACTTGATGCTTTGCGACAGGACCAAAACGTCAGCTTCAGGCCGTTTCGGGGCGGCGTTGGTTCGCTGGGTAGCAGCGATAGACGTCGTCGTCACATAACACTTGAATGATAGTCTGTCTTTAACATCTACCTGTTTCCCCTTCACAATCATGCAGCGCGTAAGCTCCGACGGCGCGTCTGTACTCACGCATCAAACGTCGAGGACATCTATACGCGCGCCACAGTTTACCCTCGAGAAGTTCACTGTAAGCTACCCCATGGCTCAAGGGTAGGCATGTATATTGACTCGTGCAGAGCAAAGACTTCCTCGTCAAGGACTTTATCGAAGACCTCTCCCAAGCCGCCGTACCTGCGACACGAAGATCTGGTGGCGCCGCTGGCCAGCATACGTTCGACCCCAAACCGCTGATCCGAACATTCGAACATGCGCTCAGAGGCCTCAACAGCCTGTCCGAGGACCTAGAGGAGAAAGAGACGGATCTCTCGGGTGCCGTGCGCCGAGCCGAGCTACAACACAACCAGAATGTCGAATCTCTGGGAAGGAGGCTGGAGAAGGCTATGGATAGGTTCCAGAAGCTGGATAACTCGCTGAACGGAGGTGATGATGGAGGGACGGATACAGGCGGTAATGTTGCCATGCGCATAGGAGAGCGTCTCGAAGAGCTCGATCGCCAGCGCAAGAGAGCTCTAGACGCAAAGTTCCTGATCGAATGCTGGCAGGAAGTCAGTGAACGGGGCGAGCTCATGATTCTCGAGGACCAGCGGAAGAATGGTGATATTGTGCGATGCGCAGAGATTGCGCGCCAGCTGCTGCGAATCAGTACGCGCCTCGATCCAGAAGGCAGCCAGCGGGTCAATGGCGAGGCGCCCAACGGCGTAAAGCGGAGGACCATGCATCAATCGCGGCACAACACCAAAGAAGTGATTGAGAAGTTCCTAGAGAACTTGGAGCAGGATCTTCTCAGCAAGTTCCAGGAATGCTATGCGCGTCCAAACTACCCTGGGATGCGTGACTGCGCTATTGCCCTCAAGGGCTTCAACGACGGAGCTAGTGTCATCGGAACCTATGTCAATCAGCATTCCTTCTTCATCGACCGCATGCAGTTGAGCGGCGAGGACCTGGGTACCGATCTCGAGACTTGGGATCGCCTTCAGGATCCTGACGCGGAGCCCCCTGGTGTGGAGCCTACGCTACAGTCGCTGATTGACGAAGTCAAGATTGTTGTCCAGGAAGAGTCGAGTATCATCAAGCGAGCATTCCCGTACTACGAAGAGGTTCTGATCAAGTTCCTGGAACGCATCTTTCAACAGTCGATACAGAGTCGCTTGGAAATGGTGCTTGACAAGGCCGGAGAGCTTTCCTCGCTAGCTTTCTTGCGTTCGTTGCAGGCCTCGAGGAGTTATATTACTCAGCTTGTGGAGGACCTCAAGACACACGGTCTGACTGAGCACCCCGAGCCTGCCACATCGGCCGTTGCGGCTACGCTTGACCAGCAACTGGAAGAGCTGTTCTCGTCGTATTTTATTGGTGAAAAGTACATCGAACGAGAAAAGAAGAACTTGGAGGAGTTGTACTCTTCGCTACTTCTCAAGTTTACAATCTACCATTCGCGGCGAAGCAAGATGCCGACTTCGTACTTTGGATCGCTTGCCCAGCGAGGCAAGGAGCTGGCTGCGTCGGCTCGCGACAAGTACATGGAACGTCTGGAGAGCACTGAGCTTCCTGCTAGCCAGAAGGCGACTCTTCTGCGTATCGCCGGTTTGAAGGAGGACCAGCAAGAAAAGAAGGACATTGAAGTCACAGACGAGGATGGCAGACTATCACTACCAGTCGCCAAGCGAATGCTGAAATGGTTGGCGGAAGGTGTGGGACGAGGGCTAGAGTTGTCACCAGGCAACGAGACGCCCAAGGATGTGCAGATATTGCTCAATTTGTTATTGCGACAAATGGGCGAAATGTATCTGGAGACAGCACTAGAAGCGCAAGTCTCAACCTATCTCACATTGAATACAATAGCTAACGTCAATGCAGTGCCCAAGATCACGCCGCATCGCAAGAGACATCCAAGACACCACCTGACCTCACCCACCTTCCCTCCCTCCGCGCCATAACCACAATCCTGCATCTCCTCCAGCAAACCACCACGACGATCCTCCTCCCGCTATGCACGCCCAACCTAACCATCCGACGCGAAATTGAAAAATCAACAAACACCACAATGGCAACGCTCGAAGCCAAACTCTCCAACATTCTCAACCTGACACTAACCGCCTCACTGAACTGGGTCAGTCGCTGTCTCGCCCAGCAAAAGAAAACAGACTTTCGCCCCAAAGAGGAGGACCTCATGGTGACCAGCGAAACCCAAGCGTGCCGCGACGTCGCCGCCTTCCTCACGCGCGTCGCAACGCAAGCCACAGCCGCCCTCTCCGGCCGCAACCTCTCCCTCTTCCTCGCCGAGCTAGCCCGCGGCCTGCGCTCCCTGGTCCTCGCCCACATTCTCAAGTTCAGCATTTCGCAGGTCGGCGGCCTCAGCGTGTCCAAGGACATGAATCGTTATGTGGAGCTTGTGCGCGCGTGGCCCACGGGCGACGAGTTGGAACCGGGGGCTATGGATGTGCTAACGGATGTTAGCACGCTTTTTATTATCGGGCCTGAGGCCTTGAGGGATAGGCTGAGGGCGGCGGGTGGCCAGGATGCGCAGGAGTTGAAGATGTTTATTGCCAGGAGGGATGATGTCGGGACTGTGGGGGTACAGAGTGTGCTTAGTGGGTTGTAGGAGGTGATCAAAGGGAGGGATGGGCATGGGCATGGGAAGGGGGTTTTCAGGTGGGTTAGTGGGGTTCTTGTTAAGATACCAATGTATATCTTTCTTTGCATTTGCTGGTCGCTATGTGTTCGGTTTCACGTGTCGCGCAGTGGGGATGAGGGCGGAGCTCTTACCTGGATAGGTGAGTGAGTGAGTGAGTGAGTGAGTGACTGCTGTGTCAGCGACCCACTTTAATTTGTTTACATACTCTCACCTCAGGCGCTCTTCTGTCTTCTTTGCGTCTTCGCTTCGCTCTCAGCATAGAGCTTTGGGACTACAGCTTCTACCTCGCCGTTGTCAAAGTGGTGTTGAGTACGAGAGTGTAAGGGAGGTAGGTCTGCCTACCACTGGAGTGAGTGCGGCTTTCAGCGATACTAACATTGACAGGACACAGTCAGCGACGAATTTCCTCCAGAATATCGTACCTGGATTCAGAAAGGGTTAGAGCGTTTCCGTAGGCGTAAAAGCTGTCGTCGCCGCACTACAACGTCATGTCCGGTCAAGGTATTCAGCGCGGCCTGAGCTGGGCAGACATCGTGAGAGGAGGACCAGCGCCGCAATCGCCGAAGCAGGCATTACGTCCAGTTATGAAATTCGAGCAGCAGTTCAGACATGAAGTGAAGCGCGAGATTATGTATGGTCAACTATGCTAAGACTTACACATGCCGACTAACTGTATGTCAGCAAATATGACAACCGAACCATGTCGCCACATTTGCGTCTTCCCCCCGAACTCCAGAACAGGATCTACGAGTACGTCTTCGCTGGTCATGCGCTCGAGCCTATACACCTATAAAATGCGTTTTGGATGTGTCACTTCTGGGCATGGCGCGTTTATGCGGACGACCAAGTCAAGACTTGGGAGGACTTTCTGGAGTTCATGGCTCTAACGCAAGTCTGTCGGCAGCTTCGCTCGGAGACTGAAGTTCTACCCGGGAAGATTTGCCAGTATCGGATTAAATGTTTGAAGACCTTGAGGAAGTGTCGGAATGGAATGAACGAAGTCAAGGGGAAAGCGATCCTGGAGGGGCTGGACCATGATTGTAGGCAGGCGGTCGATATCGATACGTGGACTGACTTTTGTAGTCCAAAAGATGACTATTGAATTCTTGCGGACTACTTTGTCGAGCTTGCTTAAGACAGGGTAGGGGTGTTTGGGAAAGACTACATCAGCGAGGTGCTTCACCGAGCCATGTAAAGACACCTCAGACATCGCGGTATGTGTACCGGTGTTCACTAAGCACGTTTTCCAGTATTCAAAGCCGACTGAGTGGCACATTGAATAATACAGAAAAGGCGTCTTCAGCATGAACTTTATTTTCTCAAAAACGCGATCAGTTGCGTTTTCCTAATACGTCTGAGTGTCGCGTGCAGTGCAGCCACTCTCACCTTCACTTCACCAATTAGCGACCACGTGCGGCCCACTAGCGCGTAGGCGCCAGTATATAGTTTCACACTACCTGCGGACTTTTAGTCTACAGTCCTCAACTGCACACTCACTCCCGACGTGCCCAAAGACTACTGCTTTTCTGCTGTACTGTTCAACTCACCGCTCGCTGTTGCCTCCAAGGCATTACAAGCACTCTACGGATATCTTTCTTCGTCATTCAGCGCAACGACTACTGCGATAGCGATGAAGCGGCCTGCACCCGAAGATGACATCAATACGCCAGCGCACACAGCGCAGAAGTCCCTACTAGTCAAGCTTCCGCTGAAGAAGCCCAAGATTGATGACTTCACGACACCAACCCGCCCGGTGGAGAACTCTCTTGTCGTCAAGCTTCAGCTGAAGAAGCCCAAGACTGGTCGCTCCACGACACCAGCGTACAAGGTCGACAAGTCTCTTGCGGTCAAGCTTCAGCTGAAGAAGCCAAAAGCCGATGATGGTTCGTCAAGCTCAGTGTCCAGGGCCGAGGACTTGTCGATTCTGATACCAGTGTATGTCTCCCTGTCATGCTACACTTGATAGCCTTACTAACGCTGATAGTGTGTTCACCCTCCTTGATCTTCCTCGAGAGCTGCGCGATATGATCTACGGACTCGTCATAGGGGGTTATGAGGCTTGCGCTACAGTTGTGGACATCGACATCGATAAGTTCGTTATGAAGGCTTCTCCCTACAATGAGGATAATGAGACTATGGCGCAGTGGGACGAACTCTTCAATCTCAGCTATGTTTGCCGTCAGCTCAATGAAGAGACCAGGGACCTTCCTTATCAGCTCAGCGCCTTTTACACTCCACTCAGCGGCCTGTTCAGTCTTTTCCTACGCCAAGTCAAAGAAGAGAAGAAAAGACTGATCACCGCGCTATCATTCGGATTACGAGAGCATCATAGCATGAGCAGCATGGATTACGAAGAGTTCACTGTCCCACATGAGCTTTTCGATTGCACGGGTATCAAGACGGTTATTTCACGCATCACTCTTAGCGCTGTTCAGAAGAAGATGGTGAAGGAATATGCCGCAAGCATTGGTGCAGAGCTGGTCCATGAAAATAAACATCTCGGTTACGTTGATGACAATGAAGATGGGCAGATGGAACGGCTCGCAGCGCTCGAGGAAGGATACAGTTACTCTGATGAAACGTATGCAGACTACTGGTAGTCTCGTTGACCTTATCGCCAACTCTTCGGAAGGGCACTGAGCACACAAGAAATTCCCACGGAGCCTGCTAGTAAGTGCTACGCGCCACGCTTCTCAATTCGCTTCAACTAATCGTTTTGTCGAACAGTCTCTTCATGTGGAACCTCGCCGTCACAAGCCTGATCTGTGTCACTGTGCCTCCATTGCACGTCGACACAAAAGAGCGGACAGTTTTCAAGGACAAGCTCATGCTTCGATGCTTGGAAATTCTCACGGTGCGTTTTGAGAGTAAGAGTACTCGACGTTAAATGCCTCATGATTTGAATGGGTTCGTGTCAGAGGCTTAGTTGATTACTGGGCGACATGTAACCGAGATCCAAAGACAGGAAAATTTCATCAACGCAAGTGCAAACGTGATGCTATGCTCTGTTAATACACCCTTATCTTTATAACTTCGCAGGTTTATCAAACGCAAAAAGCGACCGACCCTTTTTCTCCCCATCTTGCCACACCCACCCACTCCTCCCCACAATCTCCCCCGTCCCACCCGCCATCAGCCTCAACGTCCCTTCATCCCCATGATTCGCCAAAAAGCGCCTCCCACCCTCTTTCAACCTCCCCACAACAAACCCCTTCGCCGGCGTCCCATCCCTCTTAAACTCCACCGTGTACGTCTCCACAACCGCCTCACCGCTCGGGTCCTCCACAACCTGCGGCACCACCACATCCGTCACCATGTCCGGAAGCGGATTCTCCATCGGATACGGCGTGCCATCCTGCCTCGGCTCTCTACCTAACACAACAGCATACTGATAACTCAGCACACCCCCATTACACAGCACCAGCGCTTTTTTCCCCTCGCCACGCCGCAGCAACCGCGTCATCTGTGTAAGCGCATGCATGGAGTAATTATTTCCCGCGCCGCCGAAAAACGTCAGTCCGCCCAGCACGGTCAATCCTTTCTCCCCACCAATAAGCGGCAAGCCCAGATGCGCCGCCGCCAGTTTAGGTACAATAGGGAAGCAAGAGTAAATATCCAGGAGATCAATATCTTGCACTGTGGTATTTGAAATGTCGAGGCAAGCGTCCAGGGAGCGCTCGATACTAGGTGAGCTGTGGAAGTTCGGGCGGTGCCAGAAGGCGTCGCTGTCGCGGGTGCCAGCTGCACCGAGCGGGTAGATCCATTTGTGGCGGGGGATGCACAGGGCGGTGGCGTGGGCGGTTGTGGTGAGGATGATGGCTGCGGCGAGGTTTACGGTGTTGAAAGCGTTCATTAGGAGGGGGTCTGATTTTTTCCGTAAGCAAACCATAAGTATACCCCCATGTCAGAGACGAATAATGGGGATACAAAAGAGCCCAAGGGGAAAAGAGGAATATAATACGTACAAGGCGAACAAATCATCCTATTCCTCGGTCCAACGCTACTAATCTCTTCTTCACTCCTTCTCTGCCCATATCCCCACGCCACCTCATTGCCCTCAGCTACCCGCGCAAACTCCGCGTACAGCTTCGCGCTCTCTGCATGGTTTGCGGCTGGTGTTTGGCCGCGATGGGCGCGGAAGGCGTTTTCGTACAGCGGATACACGTGGATTGGTGCGCCGATGCCATGGATTGCGCCGAGATCTTTGAGGTGGTGGTGGTTAGTAAGAGGAGAAAGCCGACTGCCAGAGAGAGAGGGGGGAGAGGGGGAGACGCTACTATTTCCTAGATCGCGGCCTGTGGGCGAGAAAACGGAATCTACGGCTGTGGACGGCGGTGTCCAGCCTGGGGGGGGGAGTTTCTTCGCTGCTGCAAAGGCGGATACTATGGCGTGAAGTTAGTAGAGTAAGATATAGCTTTGTCAGTCCAACCTGCGCCCTTGTTTTGGCAAGAATATGCAGCATACAACGACTTTTCTCCCTCTACCCGTCCGTAGAGCAAAAAAAAAGGGGGGACAGAACAAAGGAAATGCATAGCACACATACGCGAAGCCAACGCCTCACCCCCTGTAACAACAGCGACTTTACACTTCCCCCTCGCAACCCTCTTCGCCGCCTCATCAAAAAGTTTCCCCGGTTTATCTCCTCCATGCTCAGACGTCCGCTTCCACTTTACTCCCCCCTCCTTCCCGTCACACCCCATACCCAACTCCCCCGCCAACAGCCCCGCCAAATCCTCATAAGCCCACGTCCACGTTCTCACCACATCAACACTATCAATCGCAGCCGTCAGCTCGGCGAGACGGGGACACGCCGTATCAGCGAGAGCGGCGTGGATCGCTTCCAGCATGAGTGTTGCTGGCTCCTTGGCGGCGGCGGAGGAGGGGGATGGAGAGCGGTTTTTCACGTCGGCTACGCCGATTATTATGGGTGTATTTGCGGGGGGCATGGTTGTTGGATGAGATGGGTGAGGTGGGTGGATGATTTGGGGCTGCGGGGGTCGTTGTTTCTGGTTGGTTTAATCACGGGGGAACTGCTGGAGTGTGGGGAGAGGTATGGGTTGTATTTCGTGGCATTGTTTGTTATTACTGCTATATGTTTGGGTTGCGGAGGTTGTTTGTCGTGGTTGGTGTGGAGTGGAGGGAGGAGAGGGGAGAGATGGTTTTGCCGAGGTAAGTTTTATAATGGGGAGAGACGTGTCGGTAGGTAGCGTTGGACACGCGATCACGTATGCTGGTGTGCATTCTGTATGTCTTTATAGATTAGCACGTGTAAGAAATACTATTGGGATATTCAATCGTCGTATCCAAAACTTCGCTCTATTCAAACGACTTTAACCTCTTTGGCCACAGCAGCGCAAAGTTCCACCCTCACCCCCGCCGCAGTGAGCACATGGATCCAAAGCCTCTGCGTATCGCTTAAGCGATCGTTCTCGCTCTTAACCTCTGCAAACTTGACCTCCCCCTTCTTTTCCTCATGACTCCCCTTCCCCTCCCCGTGCTGATCATCACCACCAACTCTCCAAAGGAAAAGATCAGGCACTCCACCACCCCTCTGCCCATACTCCTGCGCCACAACCTTACACACGGTCGCCAACGCCCCGGCATCAAAGCATCTAGCAATCTCCAGTAAATCAGCAACATCATACGACCAATCGAGACCAACAACGCACGTCCTTCGCTCATGGTGATCGGTGTAGATTCTCTGGATGATAGCCGGTCCATCGCCGTTTGAAATCTCATTCAACCGCGCGTTGATCTCGGAGATGCGGGAGGGGTAAAAGGCGTCCGTGTGCAGGTCTAGCGGACAGGTTTGGTATGGTGTTTGGAACACGTTGGGCACGTAGGTGAAGAGCACGTCGAAGAAGAGGTAGGCGAAGAGTGTGCGGATGATGCCGCCTTCGCTGTGGTAGCCTTTCCAGCCTTGGTTGCGGTAGTGTGATAGACACATTGCTTCGACTGAGCATTCGCCTTCTTCCCGCGGATCTAGCCATATCGTCTTTCCGCCGCGTCGGCTGGGGGCGGGATGCGGCGAGCTGGTGCGTCGCGTCAAGGGCGGTTTGGAGCGCAAGATGCGTGTCCCCTCCATGGTCACTTCGGCCGGCTTTGTCAAGCGCACGTGCGAGAAGTCATGTTGCAATCTTTTGGGAAGGTTGAGGGATAGTTCGAGTTTCGTGATGCGCTTCTGGAGGTCATAATGATAGATGATATGCACATGATTGTCTTGTAAACCATCTTCACATGTCTGCAATGCAATGAGTTTCCAATGTCTCTTCTGCTTTTCTTTGCTTCTCTTCTCCCCATCGGTTAGTGCCGCCATGTAGTGTTCCTCGAGGAGTGCCTTGCGTTGATACCATGCTCCTCTCCGCGAATGGTGAAACAGTCGTTGTTGTAGCAAGACGGTTACAATTTCGTGTTCGCGTTTGTGCTCTTTTCGGCGTCTGAACACGTCAAGTGCTTTGTGGATGATGCGTGTATATACCCAAGCCGGTGAAAGCCGCCGTAGGTATGAACCCTCGCCACTTTGATAAACGCTGTCTTCTTTTCGTTGCTCTTCTTGTACAAGCACCTGCCAGCGGGGACATACCTCCTCAAACGTGTCTAGGATCTCCTGATATCCCTTCTCTGTCGGTCTGCCATTGAACTCCAAAATGCTGTCTATCCGATGCTGGGTGCGGACGGAAGCCTCGTATTCCAACAGCAACGACCGCGATGCGAAAATGTTTGCTGATCGAGAAACGATGTACTCGGGAAAGTTCCAGCGTGCTATCTTGGCCAAAATTATGGTTGTCAGCGACTTTTCCGTCCATTCAGTAGAACGATAGAAGACAAGATGAACACGCTCGAAAAGCTTCAGGGGAGCCAACGAGAGTCGTATACACGAGCCTGTCTCCTGCATGATCCGGCGCGTGAAATGCGCATCTCGGTTTGCATCGTCCGAAACATCACCTTCAGGTTCTGGCTCCACCTCTGGTGTCTCAGGTCGAGATCTGGAGGCGGATGATGCTCTAGAGACGTCCGAGTCGGAACGCCTCAGCCCAACATAACCTAGACCAGTCTGCTTCTGGCTTGTGCGTCGGAGGGCTTTCAAGAGCTCACCCTTGTTCTTCCCTTTGACCTTGGCATCTTTCGCAAGTGCCTTGAGCTCATCGAGCTTCAATAGAGACGATGCCTCTTCGAGTGTGCTAATCTCCTCCTCTGACCGATCCGCAAACGTAAAGAACGTGCCTATTGTAGTTCCTACCGGTGCTTCCAGCTCACCCGGATGCGATTCGATTTGGGAGGATGAAGCAGGCAAGTCGTATGTGCGCTGCAATGTCTCAGCCGCGGCATCGAGGTCGGAGATATCGCTATGGTAGCCAAGGCTCTTTATGCGATGCCAGGCAGATGTCTTCCGGAGGAACAGTCGTACGTATCTATTGGCAACCCAATTGTTAGTGCTGATTTGGGATGCCATTTGAACCACTCAAACTCACAAGTACTGCGCCTCATAGTCCAGATGGCGCCATATCCGAAAGACTTCAGTCTCTGCTTCATCGAAAAGATGGCTTTCTTCATCCAGTACAGTATCCAATGCAAGATTGAAAGCATCAACATACAGTGAGCTCTTGCCACGTACCCATGAGCGCTTCTCTATGCGCTCGTCGGCACTCTCTGGTTTGCTCTCTTCTGATGCCTTGTACGCCTCGTATTCCTTGATGGCGTCATCGCCCGTCTTCACGTTGGGCAATGCGCTCTCAAGGTCCGTCTTATGTTCTGATTCCTCTTCCTTGAACTGTGTATTTCCATCATCGTCGTCGGAATCGGGTACTTCGCGTTTCACCCTTCTGCTTGGTGTCGACGGCGCTTTCTTAGGGCTTTTGCCAGTCTTTTGCCGTTTGGCTGGTGGATCTTGTTCGTCAAAGTTTGTGGATTTTGGGTGCTTGATGAAGCGGGTAATCATTTGATTATGTACGGAGAGACTTCGGGGGTTGAGCGCCATTGCTGGTAGCCCAGGAAGCTGCGAAACGCGTGGATGAGCCCCATCGATGTAGGCTTGTCTTGCCACTCGCTCAGGCACGCGATTTCCCCGGGATCGCGCAGTCACGAGGGTACTAGGCTCCAACCGGAACTAGCTCAGACGACTCGTCGACGTCATACAAGTCCGCCCGAAAGCGTACTGAGATCACTCTACCGCAACCAACGGCTCTGGATAGTTGCCCAATTAGGCAGTATCATGGGAGTCCGCTCGGGAGTGAGAGCGCGGGTAGGATGAATAGGTCCCGCGATCAATAATTTTTCGAGGCAGTAGAGGGAGAGAAATTTCACAGCGAAACGAGAGGAAGTTCGTGTAGAGGAGAAGGATGGCTCCTCACTATCCCCTCCTACCACGCGCACATGAACTGCCACAACCAACACCTCTTTTCCAAGCTACCTAGTCCAGTAATCCACACGAATAAGCACAACGTCATAGGACGCCACAGTGAAGCTCTGCAAAGTGCACAAACACCTACCGCAATCTACACATTTCCAAACCACTGCATTGAGTAACGTTCGACACGATATGAGATGGAACCACGGCACTATGCCCGATGTGTGAAGAATGATTTGTTGTAATACAACTCAATGCTAATAGTACAAAGGAAAAGGATAATGGTATAAACACCTCACCGCCTCCCCGCTTGCGCATCCGGCCCTTCGCAAGTCACTACTCTCAACTGCCCGGCAACAAGCTGATCCCTCATCCACTGATCACTTTGAATCTCGACCTTGGTATCGATCTGGACACCCACGCCGCCCATGCATTTCCACCCATTCCCCTCTTCTAGATCCGATTCCTTTCCATCGCTATCACGGCTTGTTTGTCTTGCTTCGAAAGGATTTTCGTCCATGGTCGTGCGTATCTCATTTGCATGCATTGACACAGCGCCTGCCTTGCCGAGCTCAACCAGTTCTGCAATATCCTCCGCGTCGATATTTGTTGCGGTGCGGATGCGGCTTCGGTATTTGCTTTTGCCGGTGGAGAGGTTTCCATACTGCTGCGAACCATAGCGCGGCATGTTGGATTGTCCCGTAGCATAAGAGTTTGTGTGCTCGCGCAGGAAGCGAATGTGTTCGCGGAGCAGAGGCCAGATGCCGGGGAGGTTCGCGACGTAGACTGCAACCGAGGCTTCGCGCGTGTACCACAACATGTATGTTGTGGAGTAGACATTAGAGAGGTTGTAAACTTTTGTGAGAATTGCGGCGATGATCTGGATACAAGGGTCAGTGGGGGTAGGTGCCAAGGTTGAGATCGAGACTTACGACAAAAGTACCCATGCTGAATAACATCCCCAGGCCTATCTTCTGCTTCGGTGGTAGTGAAAGCGACATGATCATGGGTATCGGAACGGCGATGATGAGTAGATCGCTGCTGATGTTGAATGTTGCTTGTACGATGGCAAAATGCTCTAGAGTAGTGCATTGAGGATTCGGAGGTGGTACAGCCCAATACCCCACGAATGGTCGGCAGGCCGTGAAGAAAGCAATCTCAACGGCGAGCCAACCGAGCACGACCCATACTGCTACAGCCTTGATCCATTTCATGATAGTAGTTCCTGTCAGCATGCGAGCAAACATAAAAAGCATGCAGGCTTTCAGGGACCAGATGACATTCAACATGCACTGTTGGTTTCTTAGCAATTCGCACCAACAGGTTTTTGCGTTTCAGAAGCCATCAACATACCTGCTCGGAGGCAACAACTATCTTTGATCCTTTGATTCGTTCGTTGATCTCAGCTTGTGTAAATGTGGCGAGCTGTTCCGGTGGAAACAAGTTGCTCCCGCCTCCAGTTGCGATTACGTTCAGGCACACGATCAGTCCAGTGTAGAATACTGGTATAGCCGTTATCATGACCCAGTCGTCAACTGCAAAACGACCGAGACTTCGGACGCGACGCCATCGAGCGAAGCTGCAGTGAGCATTAGTATCGTCAATGGCAATTAGTACAGGAGTACTGACGTTCGTAAGGTGATGATGACCATGCCGATGCCGTATAGAGTCCATGACTGCAATGCCAATTGCTGAGGGAAGTCGGACATGGTGGGACTCTGTGGTGTTCTTCCTGCCGATCAGTCGTACTGATCCAGTTCCACTGCTAGGGATCGTCCTCGAGATATGGTCTAAGCCCAGTCAAGCATTCGTGCCGTGTAGTGCAACTAAGGAGTGCGATGCCCCATGCTTGGTCGTATCAATGCCTCCGAATTTGAGAATGAATCGAATCGCAACAGCGAACGATCGGTATGTAAATAAAGTTCAGTACTCAGTCGTTAAAGAGCGGAGCAGCGTACGCGTAGAGAATATGTCGCTCAGTCGTGCCACGACTCAGAAGATGGGTCCATGTTTAGTATCGATCTAAGAAGGATCACAAACCCTGAAAATGTTCGTACGATCGAGTATACTTAGCGTCTCCGCGCAGCAATAAGCCGTATCTTCAGATAGCTCGAGCGGTCAGTGTCGGGCAGGGCTCAGATGCAGGGGTCAACGCCAAAATTGATCTTTTGCGTTAGCAGGCCAGGCAGACCTGCCAGGGCAGTGACTCTAAAGGAGAGCATGCAGCATGAGAGATTGTACTACTGGTGGGGGGCTCGGAGCGTATCAAGCTTGTACCTGGGGGAGCGCGGGATGGGCTAGTCGCGAACCAAGCGACGGTAGGCGCGGGATGTGGGCTCCGTACTGGGACGGGCGCTCCCAGCCAAACGGTAGGTATCATGGATACGCTCTAGAGGCTAGGGGAAGGAAAAAGAGATATGGCGGGGCCCTTGCCACATTTCAGTCAGGTTCACCGGTGAGATGGTCTTCAGATTCCGCAGCCCTGTAATCTCGCACACATGTACCCAAACCGATCAAGTCTGCGTTGAATGCAGTGAGGCCTGAGGATGAGAGAAACTCAGGAGATCGACTCTGTTCTGTCCTTGAGCTGAACAGGAGCTCGTATCGGTATTCCGATATGCCATCAAGCTGTGAAGGGGCGAAAGAGCCCGATGTAGAATAGCAAGGTCGCTTACAGCTTCGAGGCTTTGTGGCTTCGGTAAGCAATCGTCGTCTCACCACGTAGCGGACAAAACTCCGATATCATCCTGCTCGCTTGGAAACAAGACAGCCACTGGAGCAAACCTCTTCTGGGTACGAACGCTATTGGAGTTGAGCAGACGAACCACACGTTGATAGCGGGCGCATCCGCCGTCAAAGCGCAAGGATGTGGAAATGGGCATGCGTAGACGTTGGGGATGGGACGCGGGATAGATGTGACAGAAGGTGTTGTTCACGATAAGGAAAAAGCAAGGTCGTCCAATGAGGCTAGCTTGCTCCCTGGATGTCATTCGCCAAGCGAGACCCCAGCACCTCCCGAGGCTGTGTCCCACTCTCAATCCCGAGACCCTGGGTTGGCACCTCCTTCACAGCCCTGAAATGCGCAACTCATAAGATTTCTAAGGTCATCTCTGCTTGTTGACTCTAAATAGGCATTAGAACCTTGTTTGCGATGTAATCAGCGAAGTGATGCCAAGAAGGCTCACTACAACCTCACAGCCCAATAGTGGTGCGTGCAAACAGTTTAGATGGGATTATATCTTGATTACAAGGAATACAACTCGAAGTAAATGCATATGTACCTGCAGTATGAACAAGATGCAGGTCCAACACACAGTAATCCACTAAACGACACGTCGGAGAAACCGGAACAACGCTGTGGAAGATCTACGATTGGGCCCCAAAGCCCTAGATTGTAGGGAAGAGAATGTCCTTGGATGCCAAATGCAAAACCGGAAACCGCTAAGAGATAGACGCTAAACCGATCAAAAACACTGTGTGACCTATGTGAAGTAGGAAACGGCAGTGATGATCAATGTTGAGCTAATGCGCCCAACTGCCTCTTCTTACTGCGGTGCCATGCGTGGGACTCACGAAGTCGTCTTCGGCCATTTTCGGGTGCTGTCTTGCCCACTCTTGAATGTAGATACGCAGTGCGCGCCAACGCATGCAAGTCTCCTCGGTAATTTCAGTATCCTTCAAGTTCCCGTCCTTACCGAGTCGAATATAGCCACGGGATGAGGCGAGATGGTCATCTTGCCGTAGCTCAGAGATTGGAATGTTTGAGACCTTGGAAAGCTCTGCGTCAAATGGACGGGCCATGGATGGATAGCCAAGTGACAAGTAATTGTAGACTTGCGTGACAAAGTCATCGCCAAATTCTTCCTCAATGTTCTGCTCAACAGCGAGCTTTTCATCAATACCCGCAAAATCTGATGATCCGAATGTCGCACCAGAGCTAGATGCTGGAGGAGTAGGCGGTAACAAGCTTGCGGAAGGTGTTGGGCAAGGCGACATGGGATTTGGCTTCTCGTGGTGGGGCGTCAAGAGACCGGTTGGCCCGCGTGGGGACTTGTCCCCACTATTAACACAAAATCCACCCCACAAGCCATGAGTACTCGAGGCTCGGCTGTTGGCGTTTGACCCCCACAAAGATGGTGTCGCACTTGTTTGTCTCCCGTTGCCTTTCCCGCACCATAGGCTTTCTCCCTTTTCGGAAGCTGCCTTTGACTGTTCGGAAAGATAGCACATGGCCGTTCTGACGGCATCGCATCCCTGGGTGGGATCGAAACGCGCTGGTTCCGGGGAGGCGCAGCGTGGGAATCTGATCTCCTTTCCGAGCATAGGCGGCCGGGCTTCTCGTCGTTGACGTTCTAATTCGGGGTCCTTCTTTTCCTTTGCAAATTTCTTGGCCGTGGCAGCATCGAGGAAGCCTGCCGGATTGCCAAAGGGACTGAAAGCGGGCTTTACATGGTCGTTGGGGTTCTGCTTCGCTTTCTCAGCAGCCTGCTTCTCTTGGTATTTCCGCATGGCTTCTAGGTCCCAGTTGATCTGAGTGAATGACGGTTCTTTCTGTTGCTTCGCTTCTGTGACCGATGGCTCAGATCCCTCCATATCGCGATCTACGTAATGAGCTACAGGTTCGTGGAAATCGCTGTTGGGGAAGGCTGCCAAGGCCTGTTCCCGAAGCTGCTTCTCGGCAGCCTTTGCAGCCAGCTCGAGGAGGTATCCGGCGGACCTGTCGTCAACGCTTTCTCGTCGTCGGGTAGCTTCCTTGTACATGAAGGAGTGATCAGAGGCGTAGGGTGGTGACTCGGTGGTTGGTGATGACGGGGTTGATGCTTCAGACTCTGATGACTCAATGGGGTCTAAATCGGGCACACGGAACGAATGCTGTGAAGAGCTAAAGTATGAACGCCGCCTGCCTAGTGGTGAGCAGTTGCGTTGTATCTCTAGAAACAGAGGGTTCTGTGAAATGTCGAAAGTAGGCGTGTTTGCCGGTGGTGAGGGCGGTATTCCTAGAATGCGTGCTTTGCGGGCACTGATGAAATCCGGGGTCGCCTCAGTCTTGTCGTGAGGATGCAGTGCAGGTTCGTCGTCGCCTGCTTTGCGATGTCTATGAGCCATCTCAATGAGTTGCGGTCTGTACTTCTTTGTGGGTAGCTTGCGTGATGTTGTTTCCATAGGGTTCGCCTTGAACTTTCCAGTCGGCGACGTTTGCTCTTCCCAGTCCTTGGCAAACTTCTGACGACTGCTTCTCGTGCTCGTTTCTAGGGGTTCAGGGGCAAAGCGTCGATTGGACCTCTTTGTAGTCTCAACAGGCTCAGGTGCGAATTTGCGGCTCGCCTTGGAGCTCGTGCTTGTTGTCTCAAAGGGTTCAGGCGCGAATCTTCTGCTGGATTTGGAGCTTGAGCTGGTCGTTTCAAAAGGCTCAGGCGCAAATCTACGGCTAGCTTTGGAACTTGATGTTGTTGTCTCAATGGGCTGAGGCGCGAATCTTCGCACCTTGGGCCTCTCAGCAGGCTCTTCCTTGGATTTGTCCTTGGAAGATGAGACAGTTGTCTCGATAGGCTCCGGCTTGAACCGCCTGGGAGGAGCTGCGGATGCCATCTTCTAGCTTATCCCAGCACTTGGAGTGCCCCTTTATGCTTTACTGATATGGGTAATAGTAGGTGTCGCTGACGGTGTTGAACTGCCAATAGCAAGACAATGCGGCCGCCGAGGTAGACTAGTGCGAAACGCCTGTGAATCTATGTTGCGGATGCGCACTAAAGCGGGGAAGGCGATCGGGATATTTCGGAGGTATGCAAATGCGTGCGAGCTTGCGAGGGCGTACCGACTACTTTGTTGCCGAATTTCAGGGTAGATGGAAGCACATGCAAACCCAGTCGTTCCCGAATCTCACCCGAAGTGCGTTGCTGGCAGGTGCAACGAGGTCTAGTGTACCTTTTGGCTATGATTGTCTATGCGATGCTCGACTCGTAGTGCTCGTCGAGCTCAAGGGTGGTCGTGGAGGCTTCAAGGGTGTCAGTCGCGTGCGCATCGATGCTCGACGATCCATGCTTCACTCACCGTACCCCGTATCTCAATTCCCACACGGCCAAAGGTTTGTCGAAATGCTGAAAGCGTCTGAGGGAGAGTTTGTCGGGCAACATGTGAAATGGCACGATGTCGAGCGGGTGGATCGAAGGCTTGTGGTGCAAGATGACGTATGGTGGACTGAGTCGTAGTGACAGCC
This sequence comes from Stemphylium beticola, assembly GCA_029100535.1. Classification (NCBI taxonomy): domain Eukaryota; kingdom Fungi; phylum Ascomycota; class Dothideomycetes; order Pleosporales; family Pleosporaceae; genus Stemphylium; species Stemphylium beticola. The sequence continues at coordinate 78,946 of JARBXR010000014.1, read as the reverse complement.
CGAGAGCTACCGCGGGGGTTCGCGAATTTTGATGGACAAGGTCGACGGCGGGCGGTGGTGCGGGCGATATATCAAGTAGCGGTATTACGGCTGTGCTGGACCCTGGGTTGTGGAGGGGACGCGTCGAATTTACGAGATGGTGTTTCTTGTTGAGTCCAGACGAGCGCTTCGATCAAGTCTCGACCGTGGCGCCTCCCTTTCATGCCCGAAAACTAGCGATATCGCAGCGATAAATTTGGTATATCAATGCAGTGCATCCCGCCCGAGTGAGCCCAAACACGTCGATGCAGCAGCGAGTACACCTGTCGCGAAAAGCAAAGGTAAGGCTGCAAAGCGGTCAAGCAGTAGCTACCCGATAACAAGCCATGGAATGCTGGTGCTGGCCGATGGGCCACAGTACGGTCAATCTGTCGAGTCAGCTCAACAGTCAGCACCCACCGCATATCCCGACAGCCCAATTCGTCAAGCAGCAATACGCGGCGCGAGGGCGGAGAGCAGCCGTGTGGGTCTGTGAGGCAGCCCAGACGATTCCATGTCCATGTCACCAAAGATCGGGATGGCGACGAACTGGGGGATCGACAGGTGATATGCGTGGAAGCGCTTCTCCACGACTCCACGCCTGTTGTTGATGCAAAACTCTGGGACACGCGACCATCGATTGAGTGCAAGGCGACGCTCACTATGCGTTTAGTTGCGCCATGTCGTGAATGACTCGCTCACAATGCGCACTTTGTCGTCATCACGTCAGAACATGTCTCACCACCCAAAAAGCACAGCGCATCGCATCGCATCGTATATTTACACGCTGGCAGCCGAAGAAAATACCTCTTGACGCCCGCAGAGTGACGCGCACTTGGATGTCCAAGCCAAGTATGCTTTTGCCACGTCCATCGGTTATTCCATGCCGTCTTGGTGTCGATGCCACGGAGCTGCATGACTACCATTTTATGCGACAGGGTACATCATAGGAGATCGGGAATGTGCGGGCGTTCCCGGGTGACTTCAGCGACCTTTTCGGAAGGAGCATTCAACATCAGCTCGACTGGGTATGACAACTACAATCGGACATTGCTACCATCACTCCTCTTCCCCGCTTGTCCTCATGTCAACAGTTTTCCTTTGAGTGCAACATCACACACACTCTTCTTATCAGAGCTCCATGACCTGCAGGGCTATCGTCGATGGCTGCACAGACGCGCTTTTCTCTGTCGGTCCGTTGAAACGAGATGTCATTTCTGCTAAGCAACAGAAGGATTAACCATACCAAACTCCGAAGCAACCGTTTGAGCATCGCCGCTAGTTAATTCCCGGAATAAACAAATTGGTCTAGTTTGCTCCAGAGCACGTAAGAATCTCTCCGAAATACCAACAAACATCTAGCACGCTCCGAATCGTGGCGGTGAGACATGTCCATACGCAGGCGCATACTCCATTGCCAACTGTTCCATCACATAAGACAGCGCAGAGCGTTCAGGCACCTCCAAATGTGGTGTCGGGTCCCCTCGACAGTGTTCCAACTGCGGGCTGAGGCGCAGGGGTGTCTGCAGAAAGTGGTAGCTCATTGGTGAAGGAGTTGCGACTCGCAGGCTGGTGATCCAATACGCGACTCCAGGATTCGATGACACGCTACGAGCGCTACCGCTTATGGAAGCCGGCGGGCTATGATCTGCGGGGGAAAGAGGTTCGACGATCAGACTCGCAGACATGTTGGTGTCTCGAGATGAAGGTAGCTGGTTATCCGTTTCATCCCAGTCAATTCTGTCTGAAGTCTGCATCGATTCCTGAGAGCTACTCAAGTCTTGTATATCGATGTCACTTTCACTTTGCAACGCTGCGTTGGACATTATGTCTTCGTTCTCGTCGTTGACGACTGTCTCTTCGTCACTATAGCCTCCGCCGCCCTCGTCTTCGCCGGCCTTTTCGCATCCGTAACCGCAGTCATAACCGCAATTTCTTTCATTGAATTGAGGTGGTCTATGCGGAGATGGAGTGTTCATATGCAGTTGGTTCGGTGGATCGTTGGTGCCTTCGCGGTCGTTCATTTTAGAGACAACGCGCAGAAGCGGTTACTAACAAAGCGTTAGCAACATGCAACATCGTCTACTGGGATGTCAATTTGCAAGCACACACTCGAGATTCACCTAGAGAGAAAGATCATATAGCCTATCTAGGCAGACCAACTGGAGAAGAGGAGGCTATGTTGAATGATACTGTGAGGAAGACGATGCAAGAAGAGAAAGAAGAAACAATCGCGCCCAATGGTAGAGGTGTACACACTAATTTACAGGTTGAAGCACTTTTTAAATTTCCGGGAGGAGCGCCGGTAGATTGAAAAACTCCACAGAGAAAGCGACACACGAGACTTTTATGTTTCCACGGAGAGAAGATCGCCCGCTTTGGCATATGCCGCTCTGGACGCACCACACACGAGAAAAGGGTGACCACAAAACCACCAAAGAAACACGTTATTCCTTTCAAAGTCCGAATTTCCTCGCCGCCGAGGTACTTGCAGGGCCCCTGTCCACTGGACCACCATACTCCTCAGCTGACAAAACAGGCCATTCGACGTCACCAAAAAGGGCAAAGAAAACTTGCTCCTCCAACCCAGGAGCAACTGGGAACCAGCACCGACATCGGCAGCGCTCATACCCTATCTACAGCTCGTGAATACCCTTTCCTACCCACGAGCTGAAAAAGGCTACACCTGGATATCCGAGTAAGAGACACCTTGGAACCGCAGGTAGCCGGTAGGCAGACAACGACGCAGAGGTCACACATCAACCAGAACGCTTAACCGTCACTAACGTCACCCGCATCCCCGACTATGACCACCAGGGAAGCAAGAAAACAAAAGGTGTAGCGAAATCAACTTGTATGGGACGGGAGGGCTACGTCTCATTCTGGTTCACCGGCGCCTCCCCAGATTCAGCGAGCGGGGTAAAAAAACAGGGCCACCACCGGTCAACGCCGATAACGCTTTCCAGCGTCCGCAAGGGAGGGAGGAAAGTAAGCCCATGAATTCGACAAAGTATTGGCCGCTTCACTTTTCTTCCTCGCTTTAGTTCATTTTTTTGTAGCGGGCCAGGGCCATGACACAAAGTCACGAAACTGTGACCCGAACCGGCCGTAGCCGCTCTTTTTCCTCTGGATGATATCACTGTTTCGCAGGTAAGGCAGGCAGGCAGGCAGCCAAGCCAAGCCAAGCCAAGCCATGTTTGAATACTTTCTTGGTCGGATTGATATTTATTGCTCTGGTTCTTTGCCTTGTCCATTTCTATCGTACCTCTCTTTTCTTCTATATCTGTTTTCGTTTTCCGTAGGGGCACACGTACGAGGGTGAGTGCGTTACCCTGTGTCGTGGCGACGAAAGAAAGGGCATGCATAGTTGTAAAGGCCAGCTTAGCGCCCCATGTATCAATGTATCGATCTGGGCCTGCCTTGAGTATGCCCCGCCATGCACATACTTCCTGCATGTGTTTTACCCCAGTAAATCAAATCTATCATTTGTCCTTGCCGTCTCTCTACCGTCTCATTTATTGTGCCATAGGAGCGTGCGGAGGGAATCCCAATCGTCGGATTGCACATAACTGTATCCTTGTTAGCGAATGTCTCTGTCTTCTCCCACCTCCAAACAAACAACCAACCAACCGAAAACAATGGGAAACGATGGGAAGGGAAAGGCAAAGGGAAGGCAAAAGGGAAAACACCCACATATAGCTCATACTACTCCTCAAACTACTCTGTACACTCTCAGGATGCCACCTGAAAATATACATGACCATAGCCCAACTCAAGCTAGCAAAAGCAGGCCAGCCATTCCGAACCAACGCGCGCCTCATCTCGCCGTTGCCGAATAATTCCCATCCACCAACACTGCCACTGCCACCACTACTCTGACTTGCGAGTCCCCCACTTGCGTGCTGAGCACCCACATGCCTGGGCTGCACGGCCAGTTTGGCCAGCGCCAAGCACACGCGCGCGGCCACGTAGATGACAATCTGCTGCGACACGGAGTTGTGTATCGTGCGCCCGAAAACCGTGTAGCCGCCCAGCAGGCCGGCGAGGAAAGAGTCGTAGTGGCGTTCTTTTCCCGTGGGAGACGAGTGCCGTAGGAAGAGCATGGTTGCTTTGTAGACGAGGGCGAAGAGGCCGAGGTTGCGCGCGTGTTGGCGCGTTGCTTTGTAGACGAGTGTTGCTTTTGATCGGAGGCTGAAGGAGGAAAGAAAGTGGATGAGTTAGTTTTGTTGTTTCGGTTAAACACACACGGAGAGAGAGAGAGGCAGTTTACCTTCCCGATCTAAAGAGGAATATCATTCTGTAGGATATCAAAGTCAGCCATCCGAATCAACGATGAATCGCAGCAACAATCAGAAAAGAAGATAAAAAAACATACACAAGCGCATGCGGAAACCGCACCTTACTCCCATACACGATACCATTCCGCACGCCTTTCACCAGCGTGAGGATATCATGGTATTTGGGGTTCATGACAATCTTGTCCAGCGCTGCCTAAATCACACACACAGACATTATCAGCTGGCTTTTCCTTTTTCAACGCAGGTTCCTTGCTGCGTTGCTTACTTCGAGCGCGTGTAACCGGTCCATGGCGTGCGTGTGCGTGTGTTATTGTGTGGAAATGAACTGTGTATGCAGTTGTGTGTTGCGATAAGCTTGTCACGGCTGTCGCTAGGTATCGCTGTTTGCTACGAGGTTGTTCGTTCTTTCGGGGCCCGGCCAGCGACAAATGAGCCTCGGTCCAGAAGTCCAGCGCGCGCGGTGCGATGACGTCTGTGGTACCGGTTTGGACAATCGCGAGTAAAGCCGTGAGGGTGGATGGGAATTTCAAAGAGTAAAAACAAAGTAACAGGGATATCAATAAGAGGCCTGGTTTGGCCTACGGGGAAGGGAAAGTTGGGGATTACCCTCTGGGGTTTCTGGCGTGGTTGAGTCGCGCGAGCGAGAGGGCATCCTCGGCTTCGCGTCACGTTGCCGGTCGCCCTGTGCCTTCCCCACATTGGAGCGGCCATTTCGCGCTAGAGGGAAGCTGGCAGGGATCTACAATGTGCGCGCTTTGACATGTGAATGCTTGTGTAGACGGCTGCTGGCTTGACATGTGCTTTTGTTCGTCATGCTGCATGTAGACGAGCGATGGACTTTCTGGTAGCTGATTATAGAAATAGTGAGTCTATAAGCTGGATCTAAAGTTACCATGGTATCTCTATGACGGCGCCTAAATGCTATGTTTTGTTTTCCATTCAAACGCCCTTTCAAACACTGTACAAATGCTTCCCGTGGTTGCACCACTGTCAATAGCTGCACCACTGTGCTACTCGACCCTTCAGTTGGGCCATCGCTTCTTCAACTCCTCGTATACGGTGAATATGAATGCCGAACTGGGTATCGACCTCGCGACAGTGATGCCACACCCGCGGTACATGCCCTTGATGCCATGTTGTTTCCAAAGCGCCCTTCCCACTGCGCTGAATGATGACTTTCCACCAGTCAACTGCTTGACGTCTTCTGTCTGCATCCTGGACTTGATGGTGTCTGCAGGGTAGAACATGAAGTTGTATGCTCCGCCTGCGACGGAACCAGACGCCATGCGCTGCCATACGGGAAGATCCTCGTCCTTTGCTGATGTGCTGGAACCCTTGAAGAGTATCTTCATGCCCTCGTAACCACCAAACCATGCTGCACCACCCCCTGTTTCGCGGATCAGGGTTCCAAATTGGCCGTGCCAGTAGCCCATGAGCCCTTGGTGGCGGTAGATGGATGCAATGACCCCTCGGATGGTAGGAGTGGTGACGACGCTACTGGAGGTTTCGAGAGGGACCTGCATTTTGCACTTTACAAGTTCAATTGGAGTGAGGAATAGCGATGTGATGGCTCCAGCGACCATTCCGCAATAAAGCATACCCGAGTAGGGTAGGTCTCGTTCCGGATGTCTCTTTAGTTCAGGATAAACGCCTGAAGCTTTGAGAGCATCTCCAGCCAAGCGATACTAGGCCGCGTCAGCATGGACTTTAAGGTCAGCGTAGCGTCGCAACTCACACTGAAGAACAGGGTGCTGGTTTCTACTGCAGCACCCACCAGGGGCGCGCTGATGCCTCTGTATATTCCCAGAAATCCATCCTGTTGGAGTGACTTCTTGAAGCAGTCCAGCGGCCCAGTGTATCGAAGAGGTATGGTATCTGGCTGTGACTGCAAGCGGACCTTGACAGTATCGAAGGGGTACTCGATGTACTTTCCGACGACTCCGGCTGTCGAACCACATATTATGTCCTTTATGGCCTCCTCTCCGCTTCCGGTCGCATGCACCACGGCAGGACCCCGAACCTCTTCCATGAGGACTGGGTTGGGGAGCCCGCCTCTTCCCCCCACCACCGACACGGAACTCTTGTGTGCTTCCATCAATCAATGGTATGTGGGGGTTGAAATGACTATGTGTGTTGGTGGGCAAGAAGTGTTATGAAGCAATGGGCATGTTGGGTACCAAGAGTCGTGGGCGGTGAAAGGACGTAAGATGGCTGCTATAAAGCCAGTGTCATGTCAAGGATGAAGTCCGACGACAGCGTTTACGAAATAGCGAGTGGAGCGAGTTCCGGGGGTGATGTTGCACAAAGAGAGTCGGAAGGCAAGTAGGCAGTGGGCCGTGGGTGATGTGCGACGATGGATGAATCTAATACCGCAAGCCTGGCGCCCAACGTGGTGCAAATCAAGGAAGACTCTTCTCTAGCTCCAGAAAATTCTTCAGAGTATCGGAAGGAGAATCATGTAGGGGGCGGAGGGCACAGCGCCCACAAAACCAGAACATGCTGTGGAAGAGTTGCGGGCGCGACGAGCAAAAAGGCGCATAATGACACCCAATTCCGCATTGCGCATCTTATGGTAATCTTATCAGATCTGATGGAAGCATCACGGCCTGTCGTTGCAGAGGCCACCCCGCTTTCGGCGGGAGCGACCCTGGGAAGCATGGCGCGCTATCGATATCGGCTAACTTTTCTTGCGCCGCCTGGGTTGAGAACTCGTGTGCAGACTGACGGCGGATGCACCCATTTGCCCAACACTATCAACATGTCTGAATCAGTCATAATCGAGGCGCCGCCTGCAACCGAGACGGCGCCTGTCAAGGGCATGAAGAAGAACGGTATGCGCACTATCAGCGGCGGTTGCGACACGCCATCCTCTAACGACTTGTACAGGCAAGCAATGGCACGACAACAAAGGCCCCTTCCGCCCAAAGGCAAACCAGTCGACGTGGGAGAAGCGCCTGGCCGACAGAAAGGCTCTGGCTGCAGTCAAGGCGAAAGAAAAGGAGCTCAAAGAGGAAAAGGAGGCTGAGAGACAGGTAGGCGATGCGACTTGTCGGTTGCACACGATCAACAGCTAACGATGCAACAGCGACGGGTCGAAGCCATCAAGACGAAGCGCGCCGCCAAGGAAGAGCGAGAACGATTTGCCAAGATGGAGGAGAAGATGCACAAGAGGCGCGTCGAGCGCTTGAAGAGGAAGGAGAAGCGCAACAAGATGATCAAGTCATGAGCGCGAGTGGCGCCAAGGTCGTAGCTGGACCGCAAAACACAACCAAAAGGAAATGCCGCGTGGAGAGGGAGGCGGAGACGGAGGCACGATAGGTGGAACGAACAGGTCACGTTCAGTCTGGTCTCAAAGGCGCCAGGAGCCGGATTCTTCGGCATGCGGACGCGAACAATGATACCCTGAGCTGCACAAAGTAGATAGCAACTACTGCAATCGTATGCAAATAAACGTTATAGTCGCCAAGCTACGGCAGGCTCCTCTCTTCTTTCACATGTTGATCCTAAGGCAATTAGCGGAAGGACCCCTGCAACTGCACGCGAGACTCGGGTGAGAAGCTTGGTACTGCGCAACCACAACGTCAATTGTGTCTTCCTCTCAAACCTCCACCATGACATGGACGGATCGCATCATTTCCATGCAGGCCTGGCTGACCCCAGATCATATCGCCCACATCTCACCAGCTCCCGCCAAGAGTCCCGTGTGACGTCTGACCCGGAGAAGAAGCCGCAATCGCAACATAAACACAAGTCGTCGCGACACCATCACGATAGTCGCCATGGCCATCACCGCCACAGCTCCAGTAGACGCCATGCGGCCAAGGAGGCCATGCAGTCGGCTATCCAGATACAGCCGCCTACTAGCTTTGGAGACCTGCTGAGGCAGGCACGCGGAAGTAGAGACACCAGCCCTAGCCACAGTCGCAGAGAGAGTGTAGTTCCGAGACAAGGCGATGGCAGCGCAAACGGAAAGGAGGAAAACACTCCAGGCATCACGATCCCGCCCCGGAGACCACTCCGGCCCGCCGATGTGGAGCTAGAAGCACGAAGGGTCGAAGCTAGAGAACGGTTAGTCTGCGTCATTCTTACTGACGATGCATTTGCTTGCCATATTCCATACAATGTCTTCTCTAACATGGCACATAGGGACCTCCGCGCTGCCCTACAAACCCTCTCCGACCAGTCTCTCAAAACCTCGCGACGTCTAGATGATACATATTATTCCATTCTCGAAAAGGTATCCGTACTGCGGCAGACCATCGGAACACTACAGGAGCTATCCGGCTTGACCAGAGAGCTGCATGAGAACTTTGAGTCGGACACGACAGAGCTGGTTGAGGACGTGACTGGCCAAGTGGAAGCATTCGATGGCTTCAAGACACAGCAAGAGCAAGTCAGTGGCCTAGAAGAGCGCATCAAAGCGGGCAAAAAGAGAGCAGATGCTCTGACTGCGAGACTCGATCGAGCAAAAGAGCGCGTCGATGCGAGAGTAAAGTCGGAGGCACAATGGCAGGCGAAGAATGCCCGTACGCTTATTACAAAATACGTCTGAAGACCGTTAGAGCTAACCATGTTCAGATCGCGTGCGCATCTTCTGGGGCGTGGTCGGCTTCCTAGCCACCGTCTTCTTCGTCTTCCTCCTCTTCCATCCCTCGAGACCGGCGCATAACATTGTCAAACAACAAAAGACCGAGTTGGACCCCGCGTCTCGGGATGCCATCCTCAACGCGGACATACCGGATATAGCAAAGGAAGCCATCATAGGTCCATCGGCACCCAGGGTGGACCCAATCGTCAAAATGGCCGACACTGCATCTGCTCGGGAGGAAGACGAACGATTGCGCGCATTCGATGAATTATAATTTATTCAGTGGTCTTACCGTTCCAAGATACCCCATTTCAACAATGAAGCAGATTTTATTTATTATGGAGTTTTTGAGGCTGACGGCCGTCCTGGACACTGAGCACAAAGCCCGGTCTACGAAGTCTTGCGTCGAGTGTACTTGACACATTGTTTCTATCCCAGGAGCCACAGAACATGCGACCAGCAGTGTATAATCGCAACTCCGATAAATCCGCCCACCTGCGCACCTATGGGCTCTACGTCGAACTAGTCGCATCCATAGAATATTCTCCCGCTCTCCCGCAGCGATTCAGGGTACAGAAATGCAGTCGATAAAACAGGTGACGTATCGACGTTCTTGAAGCATACTTGTCGTGGCAAACACTGGTCCGCAGCTGTACTTTGCATGGTCTATAAATCTACATGATATCTAATGCGCGGAACCCGACTCCGTGTCAAACACGAAAAAAAGAGCCCGCCTACTTGCTTACAAGTACAACAAAATTCATCAACGCTATCTTTAGTGTGGCATCGTCTTGCTTATGTTTGGAAAGCCTTGCGAAGAACACGATGAGATTGGGGGCCTTACTGAAACAATGCACAACTGCAATGCGCTTGGCCTCAGCCAATGATACATTCTCGGATATTACACAACTGCTTTTGGCCCCAGTCTAATTTATCAAGCTTACTGCGTGCGACGTACGCGGGGGCGATGCTGGATAATGTTAACTCTCAGCCTCATACACCAAACAAAAAGCATCAGGCTGCTATCCATTTTTGCCAACACTCTCACTGAAACATGGCATTTCCAGATCATTATGAACGACCTTCTCTTGAAGATGGAGACTCCTTCGTGTCATTCACAGAGCCAATACGCCTCTCGCCACTTGGTAGTTTCCTCAGGCAGGAGCCAGGCCACGACGCCACAGATCATGATGTTAGTGCCGAGACCTTACTTTATAATCGTCCAACATGGCACCTGGAGAATCTGGATGCTGTGCCCGTCAAAGAGCAAACCGCTATGCAATACCACAAAGATACACCTAAGCGCGCCAAGATTTTCCATCTTAGAGACTGGAGCTGGGAAATCGCCGCCGCCGTCTTCAGCCTCGCTTGCATCGTCGCAATCATCGTCGTCCTGAGAACCCACCAAGAGAAGTCATTGGAAAGTTGGCACTTCTTATATGACATCACGCTCAACACGCTGATTGCGCTTCTTTCCACGTTATCACGGACTGCGCTCATCGTTCCCGTCGCATCATGTATCAGCCAGCTCAAGTGGATTCACCTAGTGAGCTCCCCGCGCCCCTTGCGTGAGCTCCAGATCTTTGACGATGCTAGCCGAGGACCATGGGGCTCTTTAGAACTTATCTGGAGACTCCATTTCAAAACCAAACTAGCCACATGGGGCGCGTTGATCACGATAGTGTCTCTTACCATGGGCCCCTTGTCGCAACAACTCCTTTCATATCCTTCGAGATTGACCTTTAGAGAATCTGGCGCGACCTTTTATAGGACCCAGAGCTATGACTCCGGTGGGGGGCGAGGGGACGGTGTTGGGCCCAATAAAGGTACGGTAGATCAAACATGCTCACTACATCTAGTATTTTGCTTACTCGAGGGCTAGATATCAGAATGGATTCCAAGATACAAGGCGCTATTTTAAATGGTCTGTACAACCTCAGTGCGCCCGTCCAGATTGAGTGCCAAACCAGTAACTGCCAATGGGACCCGTACACGACCCTTGCGGTAACTAGCAGCTGCGAAAATGTCACGTCCGCAACCGAGGTCAACTGCATAAACCAAAGCCAGTTGTATGCGTGCAATTATACCACGCCAGGCGGCTTCTTCGTTACATCACAGTCGCTTGCCAGTCTCGCATCCGGATGGGCTACTCGCTTCAACAGCACGGCGCGTACACCATCCAGAGACGGGTCGATTACTAGCAGTCTGGTAATGTTCGCGGCCGTCAATATGGTAGCACCATACAGCATGGAAGCCCCCTCGGTCACAGAATGCGAAATACGCTGGATTGCTCAGAGTGTCCAGAACACCACAGTGACGAACGGAACCTTCCACCCCGGCACCACTCTAAACCACGAACTCGAGCTCGTCGACAGTCCGTATGGTCGATACGACATGAACACCTTTAACGTTTCCAACGGCACCCAGACTTTCCCCGGAAACAGGACTTTCGCCATTTTCAGCAACGATAATTCTGAGATTATGGGTTTCCTCAAGGAAATCTTTTCCTCTACGATAACAGATCCTTTTGGCCTGGCGCTCCAAAATTCCTCTAACCTCGCGCAGACAATGGCTATGATCAGCGATAGTATGACGTACGCCATGGCGCATAGCCCAAGCGGAATCGAATTACCAGGCCAGGCCATGACGACCGAGCAGTATATACGTGTCAATTGGGGTTGGATTTGCCTGCCCATTGGCGAGGTAGCCATGGGGGTTGCGTTTTTCATAGCCACGTTAGTGCACACCTGGAGGAAAAAAATAGCAACGTGGAAGAGTTCGGCTGTGGTACCGCTGCTTACGGACATGGAAGGCTGGCGAGCTGAAGACGTCAGAATGGGGAGTGCCAGGGAGATAGAGATGAGGGCGAATGGGATGAAGGGATTGCTTGAAAGCAATGAGAGTGGTGGTCAGAAATTCAGACGCATGGACTAGCAGCTATCAATTCCTAAGTTTGGACTTCTCAAATTTATACGCCATCATACTTCTTCGCCAACCCCTCGTCCACAATAAATAACATCTTCCCCTTTGTCGCACTCCCATCAATAAGCATCTGATGCGCCTCGACCTCATCCTTCAACCGCATAACCTTTGCAATAACCGGATCGAGTCTCCCCTCCCTAACCTTCCTCACAATGGCATAAAACTCCTCGACCTCTTTCTTCTTAGGGAAATCCGTGTCAAGATGTCAAAACGTTACGCGCGGCGGCTGCAATACCTCGTCTGGGATCTTATCCCTATTCTCCACCATAGCACTTCCATCGGGCTCGATATTACCCATTATACCGTAGATGACAACTTTAGCCGTATCTTTCTTCGCCACGGCGAGGAAATTGCGGACGCTTTCTCGACTGCAGACAGAGTCGAGTGCTAGATCTACGCCCTCGCTGCCCGTCAGGTCGAGCACTTGCTGCACGACATCACTCGCCGTGCGATCCACAGGCTCAACACCCAAACCGCGCACGTAGTCGAACTTGCCCCTAGAACATGTTCCGATGATGTAGAGACCCAGATCAAACGCGCGATTCAGCTGCGCGGCTGCTGTGCCTAGCCCCCCACTCGCAGCGCCGATTAGAATCGTAGAACCGTGCTTCAAGCTTGCGCCACTGTGCTTCAGCATGCCCCAGGCCGTCATGTAGTTAAGCGGCAGCGCACACATTTTGATCGGGTCGTATTCTTTCTCCAGGACAAGGACTTGGTCCCACGGGATGGCAATGTGCGTTGCGTGCGCCCCGAACGTAACAAGTGCAGCGACGCGGTCCCCGATTTCAAGACCCCGCGAGGCTGGCACCGAGGAGCCCAGCCCGAAGATATCGCCTACAAGGTCGTAGCCTGGCGTGAATCCTGGCTTCTGACTTGTTGGATGCGGGTACCCGCCTGCGCGCTGGATGTTATCTGTTCCTGCGATGCCGGCGACGAGGATGCGGAGGAACACGCTGGTGGGAGTTAGGGTGGCGAGGGGGTCGAAGGGGTGCCATTCGAGGACGGAGGGGGGCCCGAATTTCGAGGTGACCCAGTGGCCGGGGGGAGGTGGGTGTTGGTGAGGTGTTTGGAGTCGAGAGGAAGGGGGACATTGTTTTGGTGTTTTGGAAGTTGGGGGTTGGGAGATGGTGAGGATGATAATAAGAATAATAATGATTTTTTGAGATAAAACTTTGGATTCTACACTCGAGATTACCCTTTTATACTCTTGCTGGCTTCAGATATATTCACTTGTCGCCTTGGTTGTGTACTTTTCATTCCGCTAATAGCCTATGTCCACCGCCGACCGACTTCCTTCACTCCGCTGTGCACGATGGTGTCTGTAAAATCCACTCCGCTTGCCACGAAAACATTTAGTAGTACCCAATTCCATTGGTGTTTCTTCACTCCGCAAGGCGAATTGGTCGTTCCAAAGCAAAGGCTCGCTATGTCAGCAACACTCGTACATAATCATACATTGACTTCAAAAACGGGCCGAGACCGCACACTATACAAGATTTCCCGCTACTAGACCATCTTGGCAGCCACGTTCATCAATACGGAAGGCTCATCCAGCAAATCGCCATCCATTCCTTGTCCAAGTCTCAGAATCCGTGATAGACTCGAATAGACTATTTGTTTTTTCTTATTCGCTCAACACGCCCCCCTCTTTCTCAATTTTGATGATGATGATGATAGAATATCTTAATACCTCTTCCCATCCACAGCCCTCAAATTCAACGACTTGACGTCCACACCCTCCAACACACGTCACCCCGGGGAAAAACATCATCATAACCACTCCTCGCCATACACGACGTGCCGCGCGTAGCGCAGAAGTAATGAGCCATATTCTGGGCGCCGAAAGAGTACGACTACCATAGTTAGCAAGCACACATCAGGATCACACCCTCTTTCCGGCCCCGTAACGCGTGCTCGAAAGTGGATGAATCGGGTGCTACTGAGTATCCCAAACACATCAACACAGCCTTTGGAAAACTAAACTCGCTCGTTAGGCGAAAACCACAACCATCATCTCCTTCCAACGCCAGCGCAAAAGCCTCCATACACAAGATTTTGCTGGCGGCGATAGCGTAGTTTCGTCTCGGCGGGGTGTTCAGTGTTTATGCCTAGAAAGAGCGAGAGAAGGAGAAGGAGAAAAGAAAGAGAAAATAAGGAGATGCAAGAGGACGTGAAACAATGTCTTGTATGAATTCATCGTGTACTGTATTGTATTGTATTGTATATGTTTTTTATTTCTTGCTGTATGCGTGATACGTGATGGGGGTGCACGGTAGAGGGAGAGTGAATGAGGCGTGGAAGTTGGTGGCATTTTGCATTGTGGGTTTGAGATATACACCCTCACCCCCAAGATGCTGCTGTGAAGGAATCGAGAAGGGAGTTTTCGGCCTCCTCACATGGAGAGTGGAGAGGATTTGGTTGTTGTCCATCCATGTTAACATCTGCGATATCACCACCCAGACCCACACATTCCCACCGCCTCTCCACCCCACCAAGCCAAACCAAACCACACAATCCCAACACTTATCATCACGCACTACAAGCACAGCACCCCCGCAACCCTCACGCCCAAATCCAGCACAGCCAGATGCTCATCCCCCCCATCTACCAACCTCTTATCCGTCTCACTAAACACAGCCGCGAGCCTTACCTTCTTAACATCCTCGACGCGCTCATCAAACATGATTTGCTCGTATAGTTGGCCGACTGTCTGCGCCGCACTCCAACCCTCTGCGATCATATTCTCCACGACCCGGGCAATCTCGTTGTAGCGAATGGATTTCGCGGTTGGGGATTTGGGAAATAGGGAGTCGGAGAAGGTGGACAGCGTGGCGGGGGGGAGTACGCCGGCGATTTCGGCGATGGTGGGGAGGGAAACGGGTGGTGCAGTTACAGCTGCTGTGGCAGAGGTAGCAGCGGAGTCAATGTCCATTTCATCTTCGTCGGTCACCACGGTTTTTTTCTTTCCCCGCTTGCCTGCCGCGCCGCCTTGGGTCTGCAGGGCGCCGACGAGGCGGGCGGCAGATTGTAAAAAGGTAATGGCTTTGCGTAAATCACCGTCTGCGACTCGGACAAGTTCTTCTGCGACGCCGTCGTCGAGTTTGACCTTTTCCAGTGCGGCAATGTCACTGACGCGCTTCACGGCGTTGCCTTGGTCCAGGCTCTTGAACCGGAATTTCGAACAGCGCGAGGCGAGGGGGTCGATGATGCGCGTTACGTAGTTGCATACTAGACAGAATCTTGTCATTCGGCTGTATGTCTCCATGGTTCGTCGCAGCGCCGATTGCGCATCTTGTGTCATGCTGTCTGCCTCGTCTAGGACGATGATCTTAAAAGGTGGGCAGGGGTATTTATCCCGATATCGTACCATGCCTCCCTCTCCAGTCCCGCTCTTGTCTTCTACCATGACGTTGTGTGTCGGGGCAACGCTGAGTTGTTGTCTTGCAAAGTCTTTGACTTTTTGCCGTACGATGCTGATACCGCGTTCATCTGAGGCGTTCAATTCAAGGACGCGCGACTTCATGAGTTCTGGGCCGTAGAGCTCTTTGGCGAGGGCGAGGATGGTGGACGTCTTTCCGGTTCCTGGGGGGCCGTAGAAGAGCATGTGGGGTAGGTTGGAGGATTGCATTGTGCGAGAGAGGACTTGAATGGTATTATCTTGCGCCGTGACTTCGGAGAGCGTCTTGGGACGGCTGCAACACTTGTTAGCATTGCGGCGCAGAGTGTCGACTGCTGCAAGAGTGCGTACTATTTCTCGACCCATGGCTGGAGGCGATCTGGCTGTTGTTTTGTGGTGGGCGCTTTGGAGGAGCTCGCCTGCGCAGCGGCCTGTTGGCGGGCTTTGATGTTGAAGAAATCCGACATTGTCGTCGCTGCTGGTGGGTGGTGAAGTTGCGGGAAAGTGGAGAGAGAGCTAAAGTGCGACGCGTCGACGCGAATTCGCGAAACCACGTTATTGCCGACGACCGTGCGGCGGCTCACCAACTACATGTATGTCATCATCACTGCATGTCAAGTGTCACAGCATATAGAAGATTCAGAGGATATCTTGAATTGTTTCATCTCAGGCCGAACAGCAATCTTGCCTGTTCGTTGTTCCAAGGTGCGCCAGATGCATGCAATCCTCGCTCATGCTGAGCCTCTCCTGCACGCCATCATCACCTGGGCTCTGCGTCGCTTTCCGTCATCGGTCGAGGTTCATACCTATGGTTTTAAGGGTCATGCCTCAGGAGCCGACTAGCGATATCTAGTCTACTTTCCATTCAGCCTAACCCCCTTGACCCGCTTAGCCAATTGTACTGAATCGGAATCTGAGCCGTTGGAGGGCTGTCGCATCATACGCTGGTGCTCCAGGGGAAGAGGTGCTGCAGCCCCCCTACTGGCCGACTGGGGGAGAGACGAAGATTGATAAGAACGTTTCGGGGGGCGCTCACCACTTTCTTTGAGGATGGTTAGAAGAGTTGCCCAGCCTCCCGTGTGTTGGAGTGCCGAGCCTTCTGAAGTATCGTGCGTTGAAGAAACCTTGAACAGCAATGATTCCTCATCCTATACCACTGGGTTAGCAGATACGAATACTGTTTGGAGAAGACGCACCTTTGAAAGGATTCCTAGGTTGTGGATAAAGCATAGCATGTGGAAATTCGAAATCGCGTTGAGGCCGCTGGTAGTGTTGAGCGCCAGCCCGTTTGCTTTGGCGTTGAGAGCTTTGCTGAGATGTGAGATCTCGGGAATTTCACCCATGGCTTCACGGTTCTCGATCGGAAACTTGCCACCAGTGAAAAGGGGGTTTGGTTGAGTGGGGAAACCGTGAGTAAGTGTGAGGAGTAAGTACTCAACTGGAAAGTCGGGTCTTGCAATTTCTTGTACGTTTGCACCGTGTTCGTTGATCCTGCGGTAGAAGACTTCGGGGATGTACCGCGCGCGACCAAGAGCCTCGTCGTCTTCCTCTGACTGAACAAGCATGACCTTTGGCTCTGCTGAGGGCTCGATGATGTCGCCGCGCACCATCTCCACAGCATCGTTTGACACTTGATACGATGAGATGCCGATCTGGCCTTGATCATCGCCGCTGATGACGCAAGTGACAAAGTTGGATCCGTGGCGACCAGTGTCGCTCCACTTGGATGGCCGGGGGTACTTTGCCTGATATCTTGCTGCGAAGCATACCTCGAGGGAAGATAGATAGTAAGAATCAATGTGTCGCTTGCAGATGACAGAGCCATCGCCCTTGTCTGCGTCGAGCAGGTCCGTAAAAATGACACCGACCCGCTGCAGGCCACATTGTGCAGCAATCTCGTCAATCTCCTTCTCGTTGTCCCAGTCACCTAATGATATGCCGTCGGCTTCGTTGATCTGTGGCGGCTCGTAGATGGTTTCCACCACAGCCTTTGTTCCCAGTGGCACCTCGGTGTACTCCTCGTATCTGCCATACAAGAAACCCAGTCGCTGGCATCCAGTCTGCCTCCAAAAGTTGATCACGTCATCTACGACTTGTATCGACGCAAACTCGACGTGATCTACCATGCGGTATTCTTGCGGCTTGA
Source organism: Stemphylium beticola (assembly GCA_029100535.1). Classification (NCBI taxonomy): domain Eukaryota; kingdom Fungi; phylum Ascomycota; class Dothideomycetes; order Pleosporales; family Pleosporaceae; genus Stemphylium; species Stemphylium beticola. The sequence goes on along the minus strand of JARBXR010000014.1, from coordinate 61,517 downwards.
GGGAGATGGCGCTGGGCATGCATTTGGTGCAGATGCCCTCGGGGAACGGCTTGTGTCCCGATGGACAGTCGGGTTTTACGCGGTAGTAGGGCTCGGTCAGCGGGGGGATGTAGGAGCTTCCGAGCTCTGGCCTGTTCTTCGCCGAGTTGACCTTGCGCAGATATGAATGGAACGAAAGATGTTTGATCTTCTTCTCGGCGAGGTATTCGGGCGAGTAGGGCTCCAGCGGCATGCAGTAGTCGCACATGCCCTTTGGTCCGTGGGTGCACATGCGCGCATCGCGTTTCCGGGGAATCTTTCCATCTTGCCTATCTAGCCTGTCGTCGAGCGGTGACTGCCTGACCACTTCCCAGGGGTTCTTTATGGTTTGGGTGGGGGAGCCGAGGGGCACAGAGGGCATATCGGCGGCTTCAACAGGCTTGCCATTCAGTCGCGAGCCGCCTGCCACGGGTGCCGCGTGACCATTGGATACAGCAGACTGCTCTTCGAAAGAGAGAAAGAGCTGTGCGCCGTTTCTGAAGAGCTATTAGCGGCAATGTCAGGTTCAGACAGGCTACTTACGATAGTCCCACTTGCTTGAAGCTCACACCCTTGAGTTCTGCCAGCTTCCTCGCATCGCCTCCCTGTGGACGGTTGCTGACACTGATGCTTTCGAGATCCACATTCTTGGGCAGCTTCTCGGCGATCTGAGGAAGAATCTCTGGAAAAGTATCCTCGGGCTGTACCGTCAACCGAAATTGGCCCTCTTTGCTAACAAACCTGAGTATCATGGCGGAACACTATCGTTTTTGCGGTTGAAACTAGTAAGTGAGGCTGTTGCAGATGGTAGGGAAGTAGTTTGGGTCTTTATAGGGTTTAAAGGAAAGCGTGGGTGGAAACGTGGTTGAGCAGTGGTGAAGAGTGGTTATTGATTGATTACACAGAGTCGCTAGGAAGGCGTCGAAGCGTCGAAGGCGGCAGAATGACGCGCGCGACCTCAGCGAACCCCGGTCGTAGCGCGAAACCACCCGGACATTTACCGAATTGCGAACTGGCCAGATATTCTATCGATAAGTGAGAGAACATTGCGACCGCATTCCGCTGCATCTCACTTCCGAGAACACCGTCGCTCTTTTACCAGACTCCCCGCCAACGTTTCCTGTCTCACAACGTGTCCACCGAAAGAACACATCTTCAACAGCTGCTCACACCAAACACCCACGACCCAAAATGTGGCCCTTCGACACCGTCGACTGGCTTATGCTCACAGTACCATTCGCCTACATTGGTATCCTCGCTGGTTCCTTTGCCGTTTTTACAAATCTCTACCGCAAGCGCCAGGCTGCCAACGCTGCATCCCTTGAACCCTGGTTCCCCACCCATCTCCAGCGCAATGTCTACCTCTCCTTACTGCATATGGACGAGCCCAAGGTGCCAGATAGTGTCCTGAAGGCAGCATTGTTGCGCCGCGCGACCGAGGATATTCACCGCATTGTACAGGTCAGGAACGCGAAGCAGGCGCTGCAGGTGTTGCTGCAGAGGGGCAGTGTGGGCGATGACTTGTGGCAACGATTCCAGCGCGCGGAAAAGGAAATCGAAGAGGAACTTAGGGATGTTGTTAATGAGGTGAGTTTGCCTACATGACTACCATCACCCGGCATACGAGCTGACATTGTACAGGCCAACGCATTCGCACCCAACTGGGGCCAGACCATCTTCCAATCGGCCTCTGAAATGGCCCAGAACAACCACATCCGCGAGCGCCTGGCCGAGATCACAGCAAAGGCACCCGCTGAAAAGGAGTGGTGGGAAAGCCGCAGGGCCAGCATCCAGTCAGAATTCATGAAGGAGTTGGACGAGGAAAAGGCCAAGAGCGACGACGGCGTCATGGTGGAGAAGGGCGCGAACTGAGGGGACGCTTCATGCTTCATCTGGGGTAGTTTTTAGGCATAAGGGAAGGCGGGGCTTTGGCGTTTTCCAGCATTTAGGGGCGCATTGACGAAATACCATGTATCAACTTGTTCAAATGCTAATTGCAGTGCTACCAAACGCCAATTATCCCATAGAGTACATGCTACCACGCTCACCTAGCCGAATTGAAGGCTCCCGTGCATCAGATATACAAGCCTAACTATACAGCTACCACGCCTTCTCGACACATGTTGATCTCATTCTCATCCACGTCAACCTCTTATTTCCTTGCAGTAGGTCCGCTCACACCTGCACCAATGACACTGGGCAGCTCCTCAGCACCCATGGAGTAGAGCATACCGATACCGGCAGAGACCAGGAAAGCCAGAACGACACCGCTGCCGACAAAAAGCCAGAACTGAATGGAAATGTCCTTCTTTTGGCAGGCAGGGCCTCCCCAGTAGGTCACCTTCCTCTTCGACTCCATGCCATGGTCCTCGCCGACATGCTCGACCGTAGCTTTGCAGGCGCATCCGTAGCAGTCTACCGTCTCCTGGTCGGACCCGGAACCGCGACCCTTGTGAAGAAGGGTGCACTCGCCGTGGCTGGAGCAGTTGTGAGTCTGGCTCTGGCAAGCGTTCATCGAGTTGAAGCAGACGGGGAGAATGCCGCGCACGGGACCCTTGTTGTTCTTGCTGGTGTCAGCCTGGGCAACGACAGGAAAGTCCTCCAGGTCGGGGACGTCGGATGTTGCAGGTGCAGCTTGGGAAGAAAGTACCGCCTCGGGGTTCTGGCGACGGGCTTCCTTGGAAGGGACGTCGTAGATGCCCCAGGGATTGGCGGTACGCTTGGACTTGGAAGCGGAGCGCGGCATCATGACGACGGTCGTGGAGAAGCCTGTCTCTTGGGCCTTCTTGTTGACCTTGCTAAGCACCTGGGCGAGCTCCTCGTTGGTCATCTTGCTGCTCTTGTCTGTGCGCCACATGCTGAGGTATCCATTGTACGCCTCCGACTTGGTGTTTTGCGGAAGCGCCGACTCCATCTCAAAGTTGGACGTGTATGTCCGTTGCTGGGGGTCTGGGTACTCTGGCAACGACTCGGCCTGGACCACAAAGTCCTGCAACAGACGGTCGTTCTCAGCTGTAGACGGGGCGCCGGATATGGCAAAGTCTAGTGTGCGATCGGATCCGTCGTTGATGATGACTGGGAGCTGGAGTTAGCCTGCGGCCCTGGCCATGTCGTCGTAGTCTATGCCCACCTGTTGCCTCTTCCTGGTCGGCATCTTCTGCCCAGACTAGCAGATGCGCCCTGGATGCATCCGTGTCTTGGGCTCCAAAAAGCTTCTGCTGCTTGCCCCCGTACGTGTTGATGTGCTGGAGCGTCTCGGCATCGGCATGCTCGAGCGAGTGGAATCGCGACAGGCCCAGGCGCTGGGCGATGATAAGACGCGCTGTCTCCGGGCTGACAGTCGGTCGAGCTGCAAGTACGGCGCAGGACAGTGATGAGGCGACAAAGGCCCCGGATAGCTTCATCGTGGCTGATGGCGTTGGTTTGGGGGGGATTCGTGCTGCGGCGGCGATGATGCAGTCGCCAGGGAAGCTGAGACCTCAAGAACGCGGAACTTGCCTCTCACACCTCCGGCCTTGCCCTGCCCTGCACCTGCAACTATACACGGCCAGATGCACTAGACTTTTTCGTCTACACACAACTTGGCGCCGATTAATTGTATTCTACAGAGCATTCATGTCTCTCTCCTCCGCCCCAGAGCCCTTATAACATTCGCTCCTCGTAGTCGCTTGCGGCCATGTTCAGGCCATTGGGGCCACTCGTGCTTCGGCGGCACTTGTCCCTCTTCAACAGGGTATCGCATTCGCAAATAGTACGATCGGCGGCACGCAAAGGCCACGAGAGTGTCACAATACAGCGAGTGCGTATACGGCGGCCCTTTCTCAGCAAGTCGTGAGTCGTCGCCTCACAAAGGAGTTACTTCACATGCTAATTCCATTCGCAGACGTATAGTCGGTGCAGTCGCCGTCACTGCAGCCACCTATGGTCTCGTGCGGTACTTGGGGCTAGAGGTCGAGATTGAAGAGGTTGAAGAGAAGGGGAACCATTCAAACCGGTCTGGAAATTTGGGGGAGGATGGGTGGGAAGTAGTCGGGCCAGCCGAAGACGACGAGGATGAAGACGATGGCGCTATCCTATTCCTACCCACGGGCTTTTCGCGACCGCGGCGAAAGACATTCTACAAAGGCTCGGATCCGGAATGGCAGGACTTTAAGAGGTTATCCACCGATCGTCCAAGAGTTGAGAAGATACGCGGTATGCACCATTCCGTGCGACACTGAGCATGCACCGCTGACAGCATCATAGGAGAACTGACAGCTTTAATACGCGATACTGCCGCAAAAAGTCCACAGTATGTCGCCCGCGTCGGCAAAGTAGATACCACCAAGGGCAAGGCCTGGATTGAATTCCAGTTTCCGAGCGGCCCACCAATTGAGTACGAGCGGCCAGGCATCGAGCTAACTGAAGACCTGGAGTGGCGCAAGGCAACACGTCCGGTCGAGGACGCCCATCATGAACGCCTGAATAGAATCCTGTATCCCAAGGAAGTCGCGAATGCACTATACGGAGACACAACAAGGAAAATGGCCAAGGCATGGAAGAACTTCAAGATCTCCATGGGTTGGGACCAAGAATCGATGACGGAAACCGTCCAGGAACTCTTCCAGCGCATATCAACCAACCCACAATCGTCCACCGGCCAAACCACACGAATAACTCCAAATCCCCTTTCAGCCGCCGCAAACGATACCCAACAACCAGGAGCATCCCCATCACCCGTCCCCATCGACGGCCCCGCAAACCTCGGCCTCGTCCTCCCAGACCCGAAGAAGATGACGCTAGATCTCTCCAGCTTCCGCGCCGACTTCCGCAAAGCCTTCAAACCATATGCATTGCAGCCCCCGCGTGGCACTTTCCTCGTCCTGGGTCTGATCGAAGTCTATGGCGACCGAGCGCGCATGACGCTCAACGTGCATGCAGTGTACGACCCCAAACAAGGCCGTTATATCAGATTGACGGGCGTCGTGTGGAACTATGTCGAGCATAGACAGCATCCAAGGGGTGGACCGTAAAAAACTCCTCCTCTTTGAAATGGTTTTCGAGTGGTTTCAATGGCATTATACCCGGCGCAATAGGAGATATCACTGCATGGGTGGCGTATGAGCCTTTTTTTAAGCGGGCTTGATTGGTGTCTAGATTGCGTATTCCTTTGCTCGAAAACTATTGATGAGATGATGATATCCCCGGGTATAAACATGCTTTTCTTACACCCTCTTTTTGAAATGGGGGTTTATAACATGATGTCGTTTGGGTGTTTTCTCGTTCTTTCATACACTATATAAACCCCTCTCTCTCTTTGCGTATCCAACTTTTCTTCCTTCCTCCATCCACATCCAGACTCAAACACGCTCCACAAAAACGCATCACCATCACCCCATATTCTCGTCTTTCCCCATGCTTCCAGACGAAAACACCCTTAATCAAACACACATATCCTTCTTCCTCTTCCTTTCCCCACACTCACACTAACCTTACCACGCCATGACGTCCCGCTTAAAACTCCCCTTCCTAACATCTTCTTGAAAACCATACGAGACTGGGGTCATACGCTCTTAATTGCTGGGTATTTGGGTGTATAACTACCCGCTCTGAAAATGATAACCGTTCGTTTTTCGTGGGTATGAGAGTTTATGACGTTCCAGGGAGGGGGAAATACGAGTAGCGTATGTTCTCACGCTCTTGCATCGAAAAGATAAGAAAACATCTCGGTTCGCCTGAGAATTTGCAAGGTATCGTGGAGAGTTGGAGATTGGGATTTTGATGATAGGATGTGGTTGTCGGGGTTGTATAGGATGGATGATGTGAGGGTTGGATCTTTTTCTTCGGTTGCGAAGGATACGGTGGGGTGTTTGGAATAGGGGGTTAGCGCGGGGAATGGATATGAGATAAGTTGGGGATATATAAATGTTTTGTAGCGTTGTTACTCTTCTACTTGTATGTTCTTTAGAAATTCACTGTCTACCCGAGAGAGAAAAAAGAAAAAACAGGAGCCAGAATAAAAGGAGATATTCCCTTCAACCTATCGCGTACATTTAAAAACCCTATCATCTTTTTGTCATGGGCTGTCCCTCTACGTTGGGTCTGTGAACAGCATAAAAAAGCCCAACATCATCGACATCGATGCTGTGCCCTTACTCATCTACCCACCTTACCAATATCCCCACAAACCCAAAAAAAAACACCAAAATCAGCGAAAATACCAACTTTACACAACACCAACGTATGACCAAAGCCACAGCAATACGTCTCGCGCGTAACTGAAAGCGCAATAGGCTGCGTACACAAAGTTCCTGCCTTTTTCGGTCTAGCACCTCTATTACATTACGCCTCTGCCTCTGCTTCCAAGACAAGGGGAAAAAATGCCGCATGCGCTACACCGGTGTGGCAGCTTCAATCAGAGAATT
>JARBXR010000014.1:30618-55039 GCA_029100535.1 Stemphylium beticola | reverse complement strand
GGATGGTCTCGGTTTTTCTCTGAATCAACGAACGGAACGGGATTGTGAGAAATGGGTGAGAAGGTGGAAATGTCCGTTATAGTTTCCTGTTTCCTTTTTTCCTGTTTCCTCTTTCTGTATACTATCTTCTACAGAATCAGATCAGAACTTCTCCCCCCTCCCTTCCTAAAGAGTACCGTCATGAAGCTCTCTCAGCTCTCCCCACCTGCGATCCTGTACACGCGACCATGCAACCTCGCTTACAACCCCACCATCACACTTGTGCGAGTTTTTTTATACCCTTCGCTTGACTTCACGTCATGTCACTTTACAAGTATACTGCTGTAAAGACTCTACGCCGCGTTGTCTTGTGGAGATGTGATTGAAAGCCTAAGCCCCAGACCACAAAAAGTTAAAAGAAAAGGAAGTTTGAAAGGGTTGAAAGGTCATGTTTGAACTAAAAGCTAGGGAAAAATGGTGGTGCTCTTACGCAAACGACGCGGGAAAGAGGATGCTGTGTGGAGAGTGGGGGTGCGAGTTGCGTAACGGTGCGATGATAGGGAACAGGCTTGCTAGCTCAATTAATAGGGTTATAATAGCTAGGGTTTGGGAGACGTGTATAAACACCCTCTCAATCTGGAAGAAGCTCGCTCTCTCTCTCTCTCTACCATATTACACATGAGAATGTGAACTTAGAATTACCTCGAGGGAAATCCTTATGGAGTCTGTTCTCTGGAGTGGCTGGAATAAGTCCGCGTTCTGGCTGTGTTTGCGGAGTCCTGTTTTCGCTGTTTACAGGACAAAAGATGGTTGAATTCCAAGACTGAAAATGAGAAATTCCTCTTTTTGGGGGGGCTCCAAGGCGTTATACAACATGAAGCTGTGGATTATTTGACATGGCCAGACGTTTTTACCGTTGCTAAATAGTGGTACAAAAGTTGATACAGGAAATAATGTGTTGTGCTGGATCGAGACTTTACGCGGTCTTTAACCGCCTGCTTCTGCTTTTCTAGCATGACTCTCACCGAGTCAAAACTAAATACAACCCATTCAAGATCACAATGCTGCATGATAAAATGGCGATGCAGACCTATGTAAATACCTCGCGACGCAGCCCTCGAGTCAAAAGCCAAGTCGCCATATATGACAGAGCAATGACCACATCGTATATCGTGTTTCAGAATGTGTCCAGCCTCGTATGCACTGGCAACATATTCCAGCGAGTTCGAAGATGTCTAGTCAACATTCCTGAACGTTTATAGTGTTCGGATCACTCCACGATCCAGCTTTGCCGCGCGTTGTTGTTGTTGGACACCGCCGCAATAATGCAGGTGCAGTTAGTCAGGCTCCAGCCCGAGGGGTGTCTCTTTGACCTGGAAACCCCGCCGCTGTCTTTCACATTATACGAACCCAACTTGTTCAGGACACATACTCTGGACGAGGAGGTTGGGAGAGGCTTACGGGAAGTATCGCGCATCTTTTTGTCAAATGTACATGCTGCCAAAAACCTACATTAGCGGTGCAGCTGCACATAGTTTGTAATCGCACCTTCTTCCCCCGAAAATCGATTGTCATGCATTGACACATGGTTCCCGGACGATACCGCATGCGTTTTCTTCGGCCCTTCTCCCCCGAGAGGAAGTGTGGGTAGCCATGCGTCCGTGTGTGCGCCGACCTGCCTATTCATGCCCAGTACTTAGTAAAGCTCTTTGTGGTGCTTGGCCAATGGTGCATTAGTGTAGCGTAATTTTGTACCAAAGAATTACGTCGGCGGTGGAGATCTCAAAAGTTCCACTCTACCATGGTACATGCGCTGAGAGATTGGCAGCGAGTTTGGGGCCGAGTATCTCCTGCGTTATCTTTCCAAGCCGTGGTGTTAGCATTCTCCATGTTTGATTTACTCGTTCAAGCGCCGAGCAGATCTGATCGCTCGCTTCACGGGCAAGTAAGCGCCTCGAAACGAGAGGAAAGCAAAAAATGTCTTGCGTGAAACGGACCGAAGGTCGGGTGGAGATCTTCCAAAGCTCCAGTGTGAGGTACCTGACAGAAGCGCTCGGCTGCTGCACCGAAGTTCCTCGCCCACATGTCAAACACGAGATCCGCGAGGCACGTAACTAAGTCAGTCAAACGGCGAAGCTAGCTGGATGATCGGGCACCCCGGCGCTGTCAATAAGAAAGGTCGAGACTTTTCACATTCACGCGGCGACATCCACCTCGGCGTTCAAAGATCAACACGGAAAGCAAGGGAGAACATCCATCTGCCGTATTGGGACGCCACGTGAAAATGCCAAAGACTCAAGCGAGCAATCGCTCGCGGCACGTATCAAGCGCCCGTCTCAATGGCCCGGTATACGTTCCTTATGGCTGGCGGAAGATTGCGGCCCGGTACGGGCCAATTGGTATCTGATTCGCGCGCGCTTGTGGACGGTGATTGGTAAACGTGGAATGATTATTGTTGTTATAACAAAAAGTAAGGTTTTCGTTGCCAGGTACACGCTGACTGCAAAAGCAAGGTCGTAGCGATGACATCCGGCATTGCCGATCAAAGATGAGCGCCTCCAGAAATGTGGTCTCGATGACAGCATACCCAGGCAGTTCGTAGTAGGATGTGAGCTGGACGAGACGGAACGGGGCAGATCGGCAGCGGGACGTTGATTTTGCGGTGGGCGCCTTGCCAGAAGCGCGTTAGTGTCGCCCACTAGAAGGCAGTTTGCAGGTCCAGATCATCCAGCAAACGTCCTCGATTCGGCGTCCATTACCAAAACTTGTTCCTGCGCTGTACCTGCGCAGACATTCGGTCTAGACATGGATCCCGCGTTAGATGGCCTCAACGTCTTTCCTACCAGCAACCCCACCCACTGCAACGCAAAAGCTTTCTCGTGCATATGCCGCGGAACTCAACGTGGCTCCAGCGACTCGGCGACCGAGAATGTACCGCCAATAACGTGATTCGACAGCCACCCGAGAGGTAATTTCCACAAAGACTTGGCTACTGTAGCCCTACCATGATTGACGAATGGTCAAACCCCACAGCCGGCGCCGTCAAACCGGGCTGACGGGGCTGGCGGGAAAGACGATCCATAATCTTATCACACGTGTGGATTTTCCCTCAGGGTTGGCATGCAGTCTTGGGTGAAACACTGCCGTACCTGGGCAAGCCGAGAAGTCACTACGCCATGCGCTGTTCTGCACCTACTGTGGGCCGCCGAGGGCGTTAGGTTTGGGCCTGCAAAGACGCCTCGTGTAATCTCCTGAAATATAAGTATGGACCTGGTCGCCAACAGTAAATATCCAGCTCAGCATCCAGCACTCAGTCTCTCTTTTGACAAGCTTGTCTAAAACAACGCTCTCTTTAGCACCCACATTCATTCTCTGAATTTGTCAGTCTTCACTCCTTCACTATGCTTAGCTCTACCTTCATTATGGCCCTTGCTGGCCTCTCCACTTTGATTGAGGCATCCCCTCTTCTGGCCCGCGGCACCGGAGGCAAGCGCGGTCTTGCCTTCCCCAAGCAAAACAATGGTGTAGCCGGTTCCAAATACACCCACAGCTTTGCTGGCAGCAACAAGATCACCTGGATGTACGACTGGGAGGCCGTGATTGATGGCGAGGCTCTTGATCTCGAATACGTGCCTCTTCTGCACTCGAACCAAGAATGGTGCGCTTCAACCTGGAACAACAACGTCGCCAATGCTCGCAAGAACTACAAGGTCTCCCACATCCTCAGCTTCAACGAGCCCGACCAAGTCGGTGGTGGAGGCTCCAACATCGACGTCCCAACTGCCGTCAGCACCCACCGCAAGCTCATCCAGCCCCTTGCCGGCCAGGGTCTCCGCATCGGCTCACCAGCCGTCACCAACAGCAACGAAGCTGGCAAGGGAATCAACTGGCTCAAGTCCTTCATGAGCAGCTGCAGCGACTGCACCATCGACTTCGTCGTCGCCCACTACTACGCCTGGGACAAGGCCGAGGACTTCAAGAACTACCTCACCAAGTTCCACGACACCTTCAACAAGCCCGTGTGGGTCACCGAGTTTGGCGTTACATCTGGCAACGCCGAAACCTTCCTCAAGGACGTTCTTCCCTGGTTGGACGCTCAGCCCTGGATCGAGCGCTACGCTTACCACATGGTTGCTCCTAGCACCGACTCTCAGTTTTTGATCAAATCTGATGGCTCTGGTCTTTCTGCCGCAGGCCAAGTCTACGCTTCTGCCTAGAATGGCTGCATCGCTTGCTGTCTTTAAAGGCGCAAATGACGATTTTACGACTTTCCCTTCTTCCTCCTCTTCTTCTACTGTCCATATACCACCTTTTTTACTGTCTTGCCAGTCGACTTTGTCTGCATAGACAGGAATAACATTCATTCATTCATTCCAAATCTTGAACCCATGACTTCTGATGTGACGTGATTTGATTATCATTGTGTATGTGTGTGTTTCTTCCGTGTAACCGAGCACAGTGCGGGGGACTCCATGACATGCTTACGCAGTGCACAACATACAAGCCAAAACACCGATCAGATATCCGCGACACACCATCTCCTTGTCATTGTCACGCAATCAATCTCTGTGTGTATCTCGCTTCCTTGTTGACAGCTGCACATGCAGTTTCAAGCTAGAAACGGCGTTCCTAGTCTAATCCGCACCTTTCAATCATCACAATTCAACGACGAGCTTGTGATCAGCGATTCGATGCACAAGATTGGACACGCGACGCACTGTGTCTCTCGTTGCTATCTGTATCGTACACAGGCAAATGTGGTTTTGGTCATTCTTCTCACCTGTGTCGCAGTCCTAGGCCCTTGAGTGCGATATCAGGAAAATTTAAACACAGCCTAGAAGGTAAACATGTACCAAGGTGTACAAAGAGACGGGCGCTTCTCCAGTGAGCTGACAGGAGGGACTATTATAGCTCTGCATGGCAATTTGCATTCTGTTAACCCGCATGATCCCTTGTGTGCCATGTCAACGATGGGATTGTAGATTGCGAGTTTCACAAGTAGTGTAGTCGATGGACCTCTCACGGCAAGGAGATTCTGGTGACGTATGGGAGGGGCATTGGTATGCAGGTGTAACTAACGTGAAACGTATGGTTACGGAATATACTGAGGAGAAGTTGAGTGGGGAAGAGAGACGAAGATTTGTTTGGAATGAATCATAAACTTGTGCAGAGTTTCTCTTTTCTATGTGCAGGAAAAGCTCAATCGTCACTAGCTAGTATGCGGGTTTGTCCTGTTGAACTCAATGCATGCTTGACTCTAGCGGGTGGTAAATGTCTTCAACGTCGCCTATCAACGCTTTTCTGTAGTGTGCATTATGCCCACGCTATCGGTACATCAATCCTCAATATCATCGTCGCTCAACACAAGACTGGCGCCTTTGTCCACTAGGCCAGATATCGCCGACTCAGGCTCCTGCTCTTTGGTCTCAAATTTGACCCGTCTTTTCTTCTTCGGTGTCTCTGCAGCTGGCTTATCCGTGGTCCATTGTTCCTGTTCGCCCGGACCAGCATCATCTTCCAAATCGTCATCTTCGTCACCACCCGGCAAAGCATTTCCAGTGAATGCTGTGATTTTTCGAATTTCGCGCACCGTTGCAGCCGTAGACGGAGAAGGCATGCGTGACTTGCGCAGTATGGTAGTCAGGTAAGGGAGCCGCTCGAGAAGCATCTCGTAGCGAGCTGAACCGCCGCTTCCGAGAAGGACTGGGGTTGATGCATCATCTTCGGTAGACTTCGAGCCTTGCGTTGAGGTTGGTCGTGAGGATGACGCGTTCCTTCTCCAGGTTTCTACACCTCCGCTAGAAGCCGCTGGTTTCGGCGCACCGGACGCTATCGAGAAGAGTTCACCGCGTTGTGCGCGCGATACCCACATTTCCAGCAGGTCTCCTATTTCTTCCTGTTGTTTCCATATCCGGAGCGATGCTGGATAGTACATGACGAATGCATTACCTTTTGCTGCCCCAGCATTCGCTCCTTGGCCCTTTGCTTTGATGCCCATGATGCCTGGAGGGGGTGCCACTCGCTTAACAGGATGTGGCAGGTTGTACAGAAGCCCGCGCACACTTGTCTGAAAGCACATTTCATCTTGACGTAGATTGTCTGCACTTGTCCCTTGAAGATTCCTCCGGCCAGCCCCGGCGCCAAATCTATCCGGGGAGAGAAGGTCAGCATCAGAAAGAGCTTCTATACATCCTTCAATAGAATCCATCGTCTCTTCGCTATCTGCACCTCCGCATGACAGAACATAGTTCTCGTGCAAGGCTGCAACAAAAGTCTGGGTATCGGTTCCTAGCTCGTCAATGAGCGTGTCGACATTTACTTCCGAAGCCTTTGGTCTTCGCCTTTCCGGGAACCAATTCGGTGGGTGCGCGACCGGTGAGTTGGGGTTCTCAGCGACACGCTTGTTGTAAACAACCTTCCCTACAGAATGGAAGATGCCCAGAGTACTCTCTCGCTGGGTCACCATCTCGAGCGATTCCTGCTCAATCTTTGTCATAGGGATATCCTTCGGGCCCTTCTTCTTTGTAAAATTGACTTTGGCGCCCCAGCCTTCGGCATCGTCACCACGTAGACATAAGAACTCGAGTGATGAAACTGCGCTCCGGATATCTCCAAGCTCTGCAAGACGCTGAACAGCTTGTGGACTCAAAGTCTTCTTTCGCCCAGAATTTCTTGCCTCTTTGACGATAATGGTGTCTAGCGCCTTGGTCATGTACGTAGGCGCGATTGGATTGAACTCGAGAACTGTCACTCCCGGATGAGTCAAGATCTCGGGACCCAACAGGCGATGCGCGGTGAAGCTGTCAGCTGCTGCCGTGTTCGTAGATAATAGCGTTTCAGAGATGATCATGACGATAGGAGTCACTGACTGCTCGGGATTGGCTTGGCTTGAGAAAAATGCAGTAGCTGATTGCGTGTTTGCAGCAAGATAGTTGAGGACGGAAGAGCGGAAAGATTGGACTGCCGAAGAAGTACGTGTGAATGTATTCGGAAATTCCTCTACTAGGACCAATTGCTGCTTCCTACCAGTTTGACTGCTGGGCGAAGCGGTCTGGGTAGCTGGTGCCTGCTTATCAAAGGCCAGGCTACCGAAAGTACCAGTTCTTCCAACAAAGTCTTCGAACTGGGCGGTAGCGGAGACAAAACTGTCAGAGGTCGACATGGAACCAGTCGGATTCTTCCACTCATGCACATCTAGATCCAATTCCTTGGAGAGCAAGGTCAAAGTGGTAGTCTTTCCACTGCCGGCGGGGCCTTTGAGCAGCAACAATCTCTTGCGCGATTTACCGCTCAAAACATCTGTCAGCCATGTGCGCACATCTGCCACTTTCCTCTTGTGTACAGCGAGCTCATCGAGTGACACTGGGCCGTACTTTTCAGTCCATGGCCGTCGGTCTTCTGTGTCTTGCCGCGCTGGCTGAGACGATGGTGGCGGCGTACTACGGGCTCCGCTCGCCGTTCGCAGGAACTTTTGTCTACTGATCACAGCATGTCCATGGTCTGTTGGCGCTGTCGCCGCGATCGGTCTTTTACGGACAGGGAGGGCATTCGAGGGTTTGACGGGGTTGACAAGGTCGTCATCGTCGGAATCGAAGATGTCATCTATGTCTTGGATCGGCGCGCTGGGCTTTTCCGGGCTCGGTGTGGGCTGCGACGACTGCGAGCGGGGCACATTGCTGAAGAAGGAGGTGATGGGCTTGTATATCGGCTTCGCCTTGGCAGGCGATTTGGCAGGAGACTTTTTAGTAGTAAAGGCCCTGGACGGTTTGGGAGACGCTGCACGTGTTTGCGACCGGGTAGGCCTCTTGTTCTCTCCACGCGCCGCCCCGGTCGATTTGCTTGTTAGTGCGCCCCTCTTGGGAGGCGCGGGAGGCGGTGAAGGTGATTCCTCTGGCTCAGAATCGGATGAAAGCACGACCGGCTTCTTCCGCGCAGCACGCAACTTAGCCATGCCGGCCCAAATTGCAGTATCTGGTGGTCAGCCCACTGCACAATGTCATTCTCAAAACTAAGCCAGGTTGGGGTGCAAAGCGTGTGCGCGCGCGATATGAGCGGGAGCTGGAGCGAGTCTTGGTCACTACGTCGCGTCGGACGGTCGAGGAGAGCCCACGGGCCCAAGCGCGCTAACCGGGAAGTCAGGTGGGGCGGCAATGTCCTGTCTGCTGCCAACGCATCTTCCTATCCTGCACCCTCACACACACCGCTGCTGTTTTTCCCGCTAGCCCCCCGCTGTAGCGCGTCCAGCTCGAGGCTGATATGCAGCTAATACGGCCAACCGCAGTATGCCACAACCCTCTCCCTGTCCTTGCTGCATGATGCTCAAATTTTTGAGTCCCAGCGCCGTCATCGCATGCACCATGGGTTCGTAGCATTGCTCTGCTTCGGTCCAAGTCGACAGCTGCCTCGTCGCATTTTCTGTCTGCAAGTCCACTGCTGGCTGTCATCGTGGTCGTACAGAATGAGGCACCAAGCCAGTCGCATGCATGTCGTGCTCAAAGACATGCGAGACCGCACGCGGTGGTTGGAGGCGCTTCAACGGGGAGCACGCAGTTTAAGCCGCTCAAGTATACGATGAGCTGGCATTTCCCTGCCACTTTCCAATTGGGTGGACGCCGCGTTTGCAATACGTACTATCCTTTTCCGAACTTTGCTTTGCTGCATCCCTTATATACTGATTATGCGCGTGCGCACCGTTTTTCGACGTGTTTTTGCCGTTATGCCATGTTCCCAAGAATCTAGCCCCATCGTCGCGAACTGTATGCGCTCATTGTGAGGAGGGTACCATTCAATTTGGATTTTTTTTGCGGTTTCTGTATCGTAGATAGAATTTATCGTAGTCATGGCGAAGAAGAAGACAAAGAAGAGCCAGAAACCGGTGGAGCCGGCGCCTCCACTTGACAATGTGCCAGCGAACACGGAAGAGCCGTTTCCTGAGGCGCCTGAAGTCCCGTTGCCATCAGACCCATTAGCCACGGACGCAACGTTCGGGGAGCAGTCAGTGCTACCCGCTTCCCGAGTGGAGACTTTGGAGAGTAGGATTCCCAAGCCAGTGGAAACGTCCACATCTGCGTCTTCAACACACCTCGACAGCGTACACACTGTTCCCCACAAGGCTGCAGGGTCTTTGGATACTGAAAGCGCATCTGCCGCAGAGTCAGACCTACCTATGAAGGAAGAGCAGGAAATCGACCTCCAAACAGAAGCGACCGACGCCACAGAATCTGGGACAGCCGACAAGGTCACCGAGCATCTCCATGCTGCCGCTAATGAGATTGGACAATCAATGATTGAGGGATTGGATGCCGAGCCAGAACAAGGGCCCGCTTTAGAACAAGAGCCGTCTATGGCGGAGTATCAAGAGAGCACACAACCAGTCGAAGACCCTGCATCTCCGACTGTGCCCCAAAGGCCAGACCTCACTCAAGATTCTGCCTTACCCAAAACGTCACGCGACGACGTAGAACCTCCAAGCGAACCTATCGCTGCAACGGCGCCCGAAGTAGGGTCGGAAGATTCTGCACAAAGCGTTCCCACCGACAGGGAAGAAACAGTCATTCAGGACGAGCAGATGGAGCCAACCACTGGTGAAGAGCGAGCAGAGTCTCTTCAAACGGAGGAAGTCGACACTGCTGTAGCTCTTGAAGAACATACAGCTGAGTCAGCGCAGCCAGTTGAAACGACTGATAATGCCGTGGGCGGTGACCCAGCCGAAGAAACGCCACTGGTACACCAAACAGAACTCGAGGCACTTCCAGCTCTCACCTACGATCCAAATCAATCAAAACCAAACGCGCCATCAAATACAGGAGATGATGAGTCATTACCGCCTCACCCGTCCGAGGTGCCGACTGTGCAGTCTGAGCCACTCCCCGAAGTATTATCAACGGAGCATGTTATCGAACCGACTGGAGAAATTGGCATTGTTCTTGATGAAGAGAGGGCTGGAACTACCGAAGGAGTCAACGAGGCGCCTGACACAGAGGAAGAGCACCGTCATCAAGAGGGAGAGGCAGTAGAGCAAGTTCAAGTCGACCAGTACATCACACTAGAAGAGCTGAGAAGATCAATGTTCGTCCCAGACGCCCTGGAGACAAGGGTTGAGAATGATTCGGAGGAGCAGCCAGAAAGATCAGATGTTGAGAGGACTGAGCGCGAAAGGATAGAGGAAGAGGAGGTGAAGCAGATGATACTACAGCAAGAAGCCGAGGCAAAAGACTTGCTGGCGCAGCTGGAGCAGGAACGACTTGTGAGCCAGACCCAAGGTGAGACTGAAGCAGCGGAAGAGGCTCAAATAGAAGCCCGGACCCAAAGAGGGGAACGCAAAGAGTCGGAAAGACTGAGGCGCGAGCGTATCACTCGCGAGAGGTCTGAGCAGGAAGCTTTAGAGCAAGTCGCCGAGGCGAGGAAGCTACTGGCTTTGATGGAGCAAGAAAGACGCGCCATAGAAGCTCAAGAAGAGATCGAAAAGGCTGCGTTTGCAGAGCGTGCTAAGAGGGAGAACGAGCAGCTCGAGTACAAGCAAATGCAACGCGAGAGGCTGGAGCAACATCGATTAGACATGGAAGCTCGGATGGCTGCAGAGGCGGCTGCAAGCGCCCAAAAAGAGGCTGATCAAGTTGCGGCAGCTAGAAGGGCTATTGAAGAGAGGTCACGTGATCGAATACCGAACGAGACCGAAGCACCTATGCCACCCCCAACAGGCCAGGAACGGCGGCCAGCTGCCGAACCAGCACGTGCTCAAACGCCTCCATCAGCGGGATATGGCGCACACGAATGCTCTCCAGGCCAGTCTGATCGACCTTTTAGATCGTATCGATCTTTCGCGCCACATGCACGGAAGCTTCGAACGCAGGAAGCGGGTCCAAACTATCCACCAAAGCCCTACGCAGTATCCCACCTCATGGAGGATGACATACCACCCGCACCAAGTCCACCCATGAGCAAAGTACGACCGAGGTATGTGAAGTTGGTTTCCTTGTCCTGCACCCACGTTGCTCGGCTCTTCCTCGGCAGCCACAACTTGATGATTTCTGCTCCGAATTGAACATTTTCAATTCGCAGGGCTACTCCTAGAACTCTGACGAGCTTTTTGACTGACTACGTATCTTTTTGCAGACACGTTCCTACTTTTGACAGCGACGACGATTCAGAATGTAGTCTAGTACCGAACAGGATAGCGTCTAGGCGTCCATTTAGCGGTGAAGCACATGAAGTGTCGCGGTCCCACTTGGGCCCACATCAACCACGTAGCGGTTTTAGCGGTTTTGCGTCCCGAGTACCTGTCGAGCCGACCTATCCCGCCCCTCCACCAAATTATCATCCCAGCTACTATGCCCCGCCATCCCAGCCGCCTCACTACCCAAATCATGGCTACGGTATGAGTCAGCAGGGTTATCCCGCCCCTAACCCCAATCCTTACGGCCCTTCGTCGCACTCTTCCTCCTCTCCATACCAAGAAACATGGAGCCAATACCCACCTGGGTATCCTCCTTACGGCAGCCCACCCCATCGACAGGACTCCTCGGGCTCTAGAGATTATCCTTTACATGCTTTAGAGGGCCGACCTGCAATCGAAGACGGGTCAGGCGACGTTTTCTCACGCATCGCGCAGACTATTCCTGATTTGCACGTGCTGCTTGCACGCTACAAAGAAACTCACAGTCAACTAAGCGTAAGGGAAGACTTGCTTCGCCGAGCAAGCGCAGAGAAAGAGGAGAAGCTAAGAGCAAAGGATGGTGAGATATTTGAGCTGAAAGAGAAGATTCGCACCTTGGAGAATAGGCATTCAGCCGAGGCAAATCGACTACACTTCCAGGTTGGTAATTTAGAGGAGCAAGTCAGGGAGCTTCGCGAGCAGATTGCTGAAACCAAGAAATCAAAACGAGAGGCCGAAGAAATACGGCTAGTGTTGGATGCAGCAATGAAGTCTTGGGAGACCCGGTATAAAGAGCTGGAAGATGTGCATCGCGCCTTGGAGAGGACCACGGCGGAGGAGAGGGCAAGAACATGGAGGGATTTCGACGAATGGAAGTCGACGACAAACACGCGACACGACGCCGAGAAGATTGCCCTCGCTATCCAGTTCGACAAGAGACTTAAGAAGGTCGAAACCGAAGCCGATCAGTTGAGACAAGAAGCTGCAGAAGCATCCGAGCTTCGCGCAGAGCTCGAAGACGCCCTTCAGCGCGAGCGAGAGAACCAGCAAGCCTGGGCAGCCGAACGCGAAGCGCTCATCAAGGAGCGTGACCACTTCCAGAAGAGCTGGGAGGAACAGCGCGAGTTCTCAGACGCCGATCTATCCAGGAAAGCCGAGGAAGAAGCAGCCAGGGCCGACCATCTGGAACAAGAAAAGGATGAGCTCTTGGAACGGTACGACCAGCTCAAGGCTGAGAGTCAGAGAGAAAAGGAGATCATCAAGAACGTCGCTAGTAACCTCGAGTCTGAGAAGTTCAGGCTAGAGAAGATGATGGAGTGCTATGGAGACATTGCAGAGATCAAAAGCAAGGGCGACAGCTATTAGTAAGTGTTTCCAACTGTTTACGCACATGTTCACCATGCCGGTATGATGTTGAAAGCGGCTGCGACTCAGCCAGAGTGAAGCGCGTCGACCTACCGGCTGCCCAGCAGCTATGCGCATTCGCTCGGTCCAACATCTATCGTAGTATGGTGATCTAGAGCTTACCGCACTCACAATCCCCTGCTCGTCGCCGCCGCGCTTGGCCTTCTTCTGTCTGCTTCAGCCGTAACTGGTCACTGACTTCATCACCTCTAGCTTGGGATCCTTCACTCATCTGCAAAAGCAAATCATCGAGCTTGCGACGACTCATTTCGTGCATCTCCCGGTACGACCACCACCCGAGGATCTTGGCCAGGTGCCTTCCAATCTGCCATCGTTCCTCGGCGACACCATAGCATCCAGGTAAGCATGTCGATGATGAGTGAGAGGGCGTTCACTGACCACTTCTCCTCTCACAGACAAGTTCGCGCGGCATACGTAGTCCACACAGTGGCCAAACTGATCACTTACCGTGTTTTCGGTCCCTTCTTGTTCAGTCTTGGTCGTCGTTATGACAAAGCCGACTCGTTGTTCGCTTCGATGAGCCACCACATCCGTGAGAAGAGCACGCGAAAAGAAGCCATCTGGCGTCAACAGACGCTTCTCGCAGCCTTCACGAGCTCTGGCGCAAAGCAGCGTATCAACACTGCTGCTGGAACAGTCGTCGAGGAGATTGTCAACGCTATCAAGCACTTCGCCGATCCAAAGGAGGAAGAAGGCATCAAGGTCGCTGTTAAGCGCATCGTGAAGCTTGCTGCGGAAACGTGGAGGTTTGCCCGCCTCGAGCGTGAAATGATCACGGCAATCATGCCTGCGCTTCACGACGAAGACCATCAGTTCACCGGTACTCAGTATTGGTCTGCTTACAAGCCAGAAGACACGACCGGTTCCACGATAGACATTTCACCCACTTCCGATTCGCAACCACAGCTACTCCTACGAATGTTCCCTGTCGTCTACCGGGAATCGAGACATGAGAACTTCCAGAACACCGGAGAGCCTCGCGATGAAGGCTGCGTCCTCCACCATGGACTTGCTCTATATGATGATGCCGAGCCCGTAGTGGCGAGGCTGCAGGAGCTCAAATCTGCTGGTTTGCCATCCCATACCACTGTATTAACGAGTCCGACTGACGAGGGCAAGTTTCCGCCGCCGGTACGTAACACAACCCGCGTGTGTTTACCTGACCCCAAAGCACTTTTGGCATTTCCGAAACTCACCTGAGCCCTGCAACAACTACGAATTACTCCAGACTTACACAAGACGACCGTCGTACAAGAACTCCTGGCTAACACATTGCTATTGCAGGCATGCCCACCCCCGCGAGACCCTCTGCCAACCCCTCCCCCTCCTCGATCCCCGACCAAGACCGAGATGAACACGGCTGAGAAACCTGCCCCGCGACCGCGTCCAGCTTCGCCGACAGAGAGGTCGGAGAAGGCGGATAAGCCGGAGAAACCAGAGAAGTCTTCAGCCATCAAGCGAGCATTGAGCCTTTTCTCTGGTCCCTCGACCGACAAGACGGACGCGCCGCCCCTCTCAACATACTCACGTCCACCACCGCCGCCTCCGACGTCCGTGTTCACATCTCCGAGGAACTTTATTGGTATGCCAGTCGAAAGTCTGGCTCCCTCGCAAGCACCAAGTCCGAAGAAGAGGCCGCCGCCGCCACCTCCCAAGCCTACGTCCAAGCCAGAGGTACCCTCATCTGCTGCGGAATTGGCTGAGGCCTTACGCCACCACGCTTCTAAGGAGAGTGCAATTTTACCTCCATCCTTCTCTCGAACTACGACCGACGAGACTATTCACGAGCATGACGTGCAGCCTGACACGAATCCTCCTACGCCAGTAGACACCGTGTCTCCAATCTTCGATGCTATAGACGAGATTGAGAGTCTGCTGCCTCAACGAACACGTACTGCTTCAACCACACACTCCCGTCGTCGCTCCACGCATACTCGGCGATCGGCCGATTCGGCCATCGAAGATGATCTGTACGAAGCCACTCCTCGGCCAGAATCCGTGCGCCGAAAGAGTGCTTACGCTTCTAGTATCCGCACATTCAAATCTGCTGATACAGAGCGCACGGATAAAAGCGAGCGTACGGACAAGAGCGAGCGCACCGACAAGAGTGAGCGCACGGATAAGAGTGAGCGTACACACAAGAGTGAGCGCAGCAGCCGGACGGAGAAGAGCGATCGCTCGGATAAAACCGAGCGCGAGAAGGCTCGCTATTTGTACGAGAGCCGCAGCGCGGGTGTCAAAGCATTGTATCCTAGCCAGAGTACAAACGGAAGTACCAAGAACTCGATCCGAAGCGAAAGGAGCGAGAAGAGGAAGGATCGCGGCAGCAAAGACTCAACCAAGGAGTCGACTTCATCGAAAGATTCGAGAGAGTCAAAGAGGGAGTCGCGCGAGATTAAGAGGGTGAGGAGTATATCCGACGCTGGCACATGGGATACAAACAGTGTCTTCACCGCCCACGATTTTGCTCCCACGACAGTCTCGACGAATGTACCCTACCCGCACGCCTATGACAATAGACGGGACTCGAAAGAGGTCAAGAGGGAATCGAAAGAGATTAGGAGGCAAAGGAGTATCTCGGTTGCTGGAACGTGGGATACCGCCAGCGAAATTACTCAGTTTGCTCCTCCTACAACTGTGTCCACCAACGTGCCATACTCGACCGGGCAAGCCTGGAACCTGAGACGAACGAGGAGCATTTCCGACGCTGGCACCTGGGATACCAGCAGTGAGGTCACTCAACGTGGTCCTGAGACCACCGTCTCGACCAACGTTCCGTACTCATCGGGATTCGCGCACGAATCGAGGAGAATGAGTATCTCAGACGCGGGCACATGGGATACCGAAAGCGTGTTCACACAGCGCGCTCCACCCACGACGGTGTCAACCAACGTACCCTACCCCTCGGCCAATTTCTCTATGAGTAATGTTTCTTACTTGCCGCCATCACCGCAGCAGCTAAGACGACAGCGTAGCGTTTCCGATGCTGGCACTTGGGACACGGCCACGGAAATTACAACGCATCGCACCCCACCTACGACGGTGTCAACCAACGTTCCTTACCCGACCAATTTCTCCACAAGCGACGTGTCCTACATACCTCCTTCGCCTCGGCAGCTGAGAAGGCTCAGTGTTTCTGATGCTGGCACATGGGACACGGCTACCGAGATCACGACGCATCGCCCTCCACCTACGACGGTGTCTACCAATGTCCCCTACCCAAGTGGAGGATTTGCCTCCTCAGTCCACCTTCCCGGACCTTTTGAACGACTCAAAAGGGAGCAGGAGCAGCAGAGCTTCTCAGATGAAGGCTCCGATTCTGGCACTTGGGACACAAGCAGTGAGATTACTCATGCGAACAATGGGCCAGCAACTATTGTGTCCGATGCCCCTTACAAGTCCGCAAGGCCCGAGAAGCCCGAACGACCGAGGTTCCTTAGAAGCAAGACCAGCGTCTCGGATGCTGGAACGTGGGATACCAACAGTGTGATTACGAATAACGACATGAAAACGACCGTTTCGACAAACGTGACATATGCAGCCGAGCGACGCAACCGCTAGACAACATTGTCTGAACATTTGATGAGGTACTCTTGGGTTCCACCCCATGAGTCTATGTTTTTTTTTAAACTTCTTCACTGCGTTGCATGCTATTTGACTTTATGAATTTTTTACTTTACGCTGTCTGCTTTGATGGAATGCGGCGACGGCTACATACCAGGGAGAGCGAATGAAGATGAGGTACATGAAAGATGAGCATATACATGAACTACGAAGTATTACGGTCGAGCAGATAAATATATATATATATATACATACATATAGCACGGCGTTCTGGGTGTTTAGTACACTGTTTTTTCTTAACGCGGTATAGACCAGCTTGTAAGATACTCAAATAAACATATAACAATTGTTTTTTATTGCAAAAAATTAGTATCCTTGCACTTGATCAGTAAACATAAAACGAAGAAGTGATTCCGTGATGTTGGTGAAAGAAAAGAAGGAGGCCGGCCGGCCGGCCAGCCAGCCAGCCAGTAAGCCAAACGCCGAAGCTGGCCCGCAAAGCCCGAGCATCGCGTCCTCAAGCTCAGGAAGCTACCCTTGAAGAAACCCACCAACACCGCTCCGAAAGCCCACCACAAGCCCAACATACCTTTGCAAATCCACACCACCCACGCGTCGCTCACTTCGAACAAATTACAGAGCAAAAATTCCAACATGGCCGAACCCTCGCCAAACCCCACGCTCGAAACCGCCGACATCGACCCTACGCTCACAAATGGCACGACACCAGCCGCAGCACCAGCAGAGCAGCAACAACCCGCAGATGTAGAAATGGCAGACTCGGTTTCTACCGAAAACCCCGTACGTCTCTCCCCCGCCGCCGCCGCGTCAATCTGCCCTCGTTGGATCGCGGGCTAACTCTGGAAAACAGGCACCACCACCACCAACAACAACAACAACAACAGAACCCACACCCACACCCACAGCCTTAACCAACCCTCCCACCCTCCAACCCACACTCCAAACGCAACCGCCCACGCCCTCGCAACCAGCGGCACCACCCAGCGCGCCCACACTGCCCCTCACGAGCACGAATGCAGCGACGCCGACACCGGCTTCGTCGCGCAACTCACCGCATCCGTCGACGGCGCAGGCGCCCACGCAGCCGATTCCGCATGGCAGTCCGACGAGGGTGTATTTGAATCAGCATGTTACGCCGCATTTGCTGGAGGCGATGAAGAATCTTGCGACACTGGAGCCGGAGAAGCCGTTGAAGTGGTTGAGTGAGTATTTGGCGCAGAAGAGTGCAGAGGTTGAGGGGGCTTGAGGGGGATGGTCTGGGTTGTGGGGATGGCAGGACGAGGTATTGTCAAGGGGATGGGATGCAAAGCGAGAAGGAAAGAACAGTGTCCGTTGGGTGGATATGCAGATCAAGTGGCATAGCTGGCGTTGAAGAAAAGTGCAAGGCAGGCGCATATAGGAAAGATACCCAAGTCGAATAGCATCAACATCATCACAAACACATTCAGAGTCTGGCACAATCATTGCAATTGGGTATAGTCATCTTCAGATGATGCTTTTTGATTCATTCCGTATCGTGATCCTGCTAGGTATCCGTAAAGCAAGCATCCATGCCCGTGAACTCCACTTAAATGTCTTCCATCACGACTACCAGCCACACCAATCCTACGTCTACTTATGCGACCATGGTGGAGGCGGTGGCGCTCTCGTACCTCCAGGTAGGGGGGAGAGCACCGACGGACTTGTAGTAACGGGAGAGCTGAAGAACATTAGCCAATGTAACATTACCAGGGTGGAATGGATCAACATACACGGTGGATACGGGACTCGATGAGAATGAGGCGGAACTTGGAGTCCCTGTCCTTGCGGTTGGTCTGAAGGTGCTTGCGGACGGCAACAGCCTTCTTGATGAGCATGTAGAGGTCCTCCGGGATATCGGGGCTCAGGCCTTTAAGCGCAAAATGTTAGCCTAGACCAACAAAATGCAGTTTTGTATAGCGCGCAGATGCTTTGTGGGCAGAGCTGTGTTGACTTGCGCTTTTCATGTGCAGGAGATCATCGTACCGTTCGACTTGAGGATGCGGAGGATCTGTGAAAATGGGATATCAGTACAAGAGTCGCAATCAACCGCTTCGAGAGGAAAAAAACTCACCTTGTTGCCAGTGACAACCTTGACCTGGGCGACACCGTGAGAGTCACGAAGGATCTCACCGATCTGAGAAGGAGTAGCACCCTTCTTTGCGAGCTTGCAGATCTGGTCGACAACCTGCTCGGGAGTGGTCTTCAACCACGCAGGAGGGCTGCGGGAGTAGGGGAGAGCAGAGGCTGATATGCCCTTTCCGTTGCTGTGAAGACGACCCATTTTGGAATAAATGTACCGGACGGTGAAGCTGGTCGATTAGTACGGAGGCGTGTAGGCTTGGAGTCGTGACAGGAAGTTCGCGATGTCAAGTTCAATTTCTCGAGGCTCGGCTAGGTCTGTGGTGGACCGTGCGTCGTTAGTGTCAAAGCTCCTGCCCGGTCAAACGTTGAAAAAGTCTGCGATCATCGACCTTACCTTCTCACACCTCGAGAACACCAGACTTAGCATGCAGGCGCGACCATCTCTAGGCTGCAAAGCTAGATGAGCGCCGCCATGCTCAAGACGTTGCTCATGTCGCTGTTTCGCCGGATGTCAAACTAACGAGAAGCTCAAGCACCGTCAAGCAACCCCCTTCAATGGTATGTTCACTCCTCTTCCCTTTTCCCATTGCATAATGATGATCCACCAAAATTATTTTTCTGATACCTCTTATTTTAGGCAAGGCCTTTACGGGTCTTGCCGGTGCATTCAACTTATATTCTGAAATATGCAACATCTATCTTCTCGTTCAGATGAGAGTTTGACAGGAAACATGAACTGACGAGAACGAATAGGCTCGACTGAGAAGGATATTGAGATGACATCTTTGATAGATAGTTGTTTGGGCAAAGTAGCAGCCATGCAGCATCGTGGACCGTACCTTCTGCAGATTCCTGATGCGAGTACGCTTTCTCACGCGGTTGGACCGTGGCTTCTTCGCGCCTCGTGTCGTACGATACCTTTGTATACTTTAGATACCCAATCGACCATTTCACATCATACATCAAGTCTTACGTTATCGTGCAATACTTTATTACACAACATTGATCGAGTTACAGCCTTTCAATTATTCAACATGAAGCATACAATACTTTGCGCCATTCTCCTCCCCCTCGCCTACAGCAAAACCGCCAACGAGTTATGCCGTGGCACTGCTGAGCTTGCTTCCGATGGTAATTAGTATTGCTCGGAAGTCTGGGCCATCACGTACCGCAACATCAGCCAGCCGGGCGCCTACAACCGGACAGTCAAAGTCGACCCGCGCACCGGTCTATGTGGCCACGAGCGCGTCGATTACCCCAGCTCAGGACCAGATTCACCCTTGCTCGGCCAGGTATGGCGCATTCCTGGCATGACACTGAGAGTACTAACAATACTAGGTGTCACTGCATCTACGCGGCCCCATGAATGTTGCCCAGCTTGCCGTCTATCAGCTTCCCAGCGAGATGCACAAGATGCAGAGACGGACGACTGTACCATTCTACAATCGGCGTAGAGCACTAAAGCAGCGAGAGGCACCGAACAATCCAACCAACACTACCAACACGACCCGTTCGTCACCCTTGGAATGGCTCACTTCCTTGACGAGGCGAACACACAACACCAACGTCAGCTGCATCCCTACCACTGTAACTTCGACCAGGACAGTAACGGCAAAGTGCCATTCTACCAGTGTTCCTTCAGCCACGCTAAATACAACATATGTCGGTCCTCCGTTGCCATGTCTCCCAACAGCATCTCAGGCGTCGGACTGCACTTGCAGTAGCAGCCCTGGTGATGACGATGCAGGTATTGATCCAGTCCTCCAGCGCCCCAACGGACAAGCCTTTGTCAGTCCTACGCCCGAAACAGTGCAAGATACATCACAGAGCGTGAAGAGGCAAGCCGCAGAGTGGAATCGTGTTGCGTACTACACGTCAAGTGCGCCTGCTGAAGCAACCGGGCTCAGCTTCATGGCCAACTTGGGAGACCCAGACAAGTCTGGCACTTTTGATTAGTATGTCTGTCACAAGGGAAGCTATTACGGTGCTGATTTCTTCCAGTGCTTTCGGAAACTCGCTCAGTTACGTCAACCCAGAGGGTAACAGGGTAGCCGCCGAGAGTCTACCCTTTGAAGGCGCGCTGGACACGTCCGAGACGGAGATTATAGTTCTCTCAGATAAAGAGTGCGATGTAGACTGTCAGTACTGGCGACCGGACGCTACTTCACACTGTGGGTTGTTTTATCCCTGGTATTCATCAAGGCTGACATGTGCTAGACGGCTGGTCTGGCTCTTCGAAAGCCTTCTTCATCGAGTTTCAGATGGACCACCGCGCCAACAAAGGCACCGACCAAGGTGCACTATCAGACGCGCCCGCATACTGGTTTCTCAATGCTGCCATACCGCGCGTCCTACAGTACGGCAGCGATCGAAACAACATCCCTTGCTCGTGCTGGTCGACGGGCTGCGGCGAATTCGATGCCTTTGAACTGCTCAGCAACGGGGCTGAACGCGCCAAGTCGACCATGCACCGACAAGGCAATCTAGAAGGGGGCGATTCGAATTGGTTCCGCAGGCCAGTCGGAAGCATGAAGAAATTTGCCGTGGTTTGGCACTATCCGCACATTACGGCGTTGGTTCTCGATGATGATTTCGACTTTTCGGAGCAGATGACGAATGATGCAATGCAAAGGCTGGTGGCTTATGATTCGGATAGCTGGGTACATTCGCTGTTTGCTATCGGTGACTGAGTCTGCTGTTCATTGGTGGACAGGACATATTATGGCAAATGTAGCAACTGCACAACCTTGGGTGTGTCCAGAAAATATTTGCACGTGATTGTTGAAAAATGACATATGACGGAGTGCGCCGGCGACTGAAAGTGGTGGCAAAGCGGTTGTCGGCCTGTGATTACTTGAGGGTTGGGCTTGCCAAAGCGGGCACGAGAAACCGAGGTCTATCGCGACTCACGTCGGTGAAAGACCAGCCGCATCCCGGGTAACGACAGTGCGCCTTCAACTCATCGCCCTCTTTACAATCCACATCCAGCCTCTGCACCTCTTTGCCCATCGCCGGTACTGTTTGTGCGTGCAGTCACTGTCGACGCGGATCCGCCCGTTTAGCGATTGTAAGCCCCGGCCAAAAGCTGCTTCCCCGCAAGAAATCGCTCCCTGCGAATCGCCGCCAATCGCCAGCCTCTTGACGCCCGCGGCCGCTCAGGTTGACGACATCCACGCCATCTCTCTGGAATTACCTTCTGTTTGCGCGCAAAAGGGCCCGAGCAGGCAAAAAGGCACATTAGGTCCAAATGTCTTCACCGTCGCCGCCAAAGCCATGGGAGACCAGCGCAGGTGCGACGAGTGCCTCGGTCGGTCAGTTCCGCCAACTGCTCGCGACGTCAGGGAGAATTGCGACTAACAACAACCCAGGACTCACAGGATCAAATAGCAGCACAGCACCCAGCACAACGGCGCCATCCACGACGGCGCCTCCATTGCCATCGGTACCGGATTCTCTCAGCACCGTCGCGAACCGCAACGCGTCCAACTATTCGGGCATGAACAACCGATACGGCTCGCCCTACAGCAGCGGCTATGGGGGCATGAGCAGCTACAGCTCACCATACTCCAGCATGGGTGGCGGCTACGGGTCCATGTACGGCGGAATGGGCGGAATGGGTGGCATGTATGGCGGTATGGGAGGTATGGGCATGGGCATGGGAGGAATGTACGGAGGCATGGGCGGCATGCCGGGCGACCCAAACAGCAGCCTTACACAATCCTTCAGCCAGAGCACAGCAGCCACATTTCAGCTGATTGAGAACATTGTCGGCGCTTTCGGAGGCTTTGCACAGATGCTGCAAAGCACATATATGGCGACCCATTCATCATTCTTTGGTATGCCTGCCCCTTTGTTGATGTTGTTGTTTTTCTGGGTCATGCTAACATGCGATAGCCATGGTATCCGTTGCAGAACAGTTTGGAAACCTACGACAAACCCTCGGCTCGGTTTTGGGCATCTACACCATTATGCGATGGATCCGGACGGCCATTGCAAAACTTACCGGACGACCCCTACCAGCCGACGCAACCGCCCTGACACCGGCAAGTTTCGCAGCCTTTAACGGCCGAATGCCAGACGGCTCACCAGCGCCCGCTAAGCCATCAAAGAAGCCTTTTATCGTTTTCATGCTCGCCGTCTTCGGTCTACCATACCTAATGGGCAAGCTCATCAAGGCTCTTGCCCGGTCACAAGAAGCCGAGGAGCAACGGAAGATGCTAGAAAACCCACAAGCTGGCCAGCCGCTCGATCCCAACAAGCTCGAGTTCTGCCGCGCGCTATACGACTTCACGCCAAATGCCAATATGCAGGGTATGGACTTGTCGGTAAAGAAGGGAGACATGGTTGCAGTGCTTAGCAAGAGCGATCCTATGGGCAACGCATCAGAATGGTGGAAGTGCCGATCAAGAGACGGACGCATGGGCTATCTTCCTGGCATCTATCTTGAGACCATCCAGCGAAAGACGCCAGCTCAGATTACTAGCGGAAGCCAAAGTGGAAGCCCAGTTGGCAGCAGAACCCAGACCATGACGAACAGCAGCGCTGTAAGCAGGACGGCTACCATGACGGGTAACAAGGTGGTGGAAAAGGTTGGTCCAAAGATGGACAGCAAAGCAGGAGACATGGGCGTTGAGAGTTTCCAAAAGGGCGCATTCTACTCGTAGACGTAGAGCGTTTTTTGTTGAGCGTCAAGTTTTTTGCCTTTTATACGGCGTTTTTTTATTACTATGGCAGTACGGTCTGAGGGCCTTTGTGTATAAAGCTGGCTGGAAAAGGCTACGGTTGCGGCGTATGGCGAGCAAAGATATCATGGGCAAATCAAAGGCACAATTCACACTTACACCAACATGTGCGTTCAGAAAGTGGCAAAGTGACAAAGTGACAAAGTGTAGATGACGTGAATGCGAGATGTTTCCCCTTCCAACTCCAGAGTGCGGGTGAATGTACCTACCTGGCTGGGCATGCGTGCCCGCCCTAGCATCCGCGGTTCGCGTCACTCGAACCTGGAACCCACGGCCCCAAGCACCAAGCAACCACCGCAAACAGCCTGCGCATCCCTTCCACCCCATAGATGCTTCTAGCCCGCCTATTCTTCTAGTCGCTCTTTCCTCAGTTCCTCTTCCCCCAGACCTTTTGCTCCTCCCCGTAATCCCAGGCTGCCACGTACAAAAAGGCCCACTGCCGTTGCCCCTCCCCCACCAACCGACTCGCATTGCGCCCCGAGCGATAAACAGACACAAGTCTTTCGAGATTGCGACCAAGGCTGCATACTGCAACAGGCTTGGAAGGTTGAGGTTAGAGATAGACATAGGCTCTGTTCTCTGGAAAGAAGAAGCGCGACTCGAGGCGAGATGTTCGCGTCTAAGCGGTTAGGCAAGGTATGTCGACGGTACAGAAGGAAAATGTATATGCTGTATCCTTTATGCAATGGCGAGGTTTCTCAAGTACTCGACGCTAATGCTGTATTCTAGGAGTTGTCAAAGGTACCATTGTCCCCCACCGTTCATGGCGAGGCGCATACAACCACGCCTCTCTCTCAGCTATGCGCCGGAGACAACGCCACACACCCGTCCACGCACCATGGATAAACACGGGGAGAAGGAAAAGCAGCTAACATGCACAGATGCACGAGAAACTTCCCCCAGGCATAACGCTTATCCAAGCCGACGACTTCCAAACCTGGCTCATGGACATTCAAGTCATGGACTCGAATCCCATCTACGAAGGCGAAATCTACCGGTTGAAATTTAGTTTCAGTCCGCAGTATCCCATTGAGGTACTATCCCCTTCATAATCTACCACCGGCCAACCCTGCTTACCTGGCTAACCCTCCCTCCCTACAGGCCCCTGAAGTAGTCTTCCTCCGCGACGACTCCCACCCGATACCCTGGCACCCACACATCTACTCCAACGGCATCATCTGCCTGGACCTGCTCGACCGCTCCGGCTGGTCGCCCGTCCACAACGTCGAGAGCGTCTGTGTCAGCTTGCAGAGTATGCTGACGAGTAACACCAAGAAGGAGCGGCCGCAGGGCGATGATAATTTCGTTAGGTATAATACGCAGAGGCCGAGGGATATCAGCTTTGTTTTTCATGATGAGAAAGTCTGAGGGGAGGGGGAAGGGTGATGCATGGGAGGATGGTGTTTGGCGTTTTTTTTGGGGGGGGAGGGGG
>JARBXR010000014.1:0-30608 GCA_029100535.1 Stemphylium beticola | reverse complement strand
GCTGCTGCTTCTGGGCTTGAGGGGTTATGAAAGAAATGGACTGGGCGTTACAGTTACAAATTACAACGGCCTTGGATGTGGAAATCAGGCGGCAACTTGTCATGCTTATCGTTTTTTTCTGGGGGAGCCGCAGCGAGGAATTG
The DNA here is from genome assembly GCA_029100535.1 of Stemphylium beticola. NCBI lineage: Eukaryota > Fungi > Ascomycota > Dothideomycetes > Pleosporales > Pleosporaceae > Stemphylium > Stemphylium beticola. The sequence continues at coordinate 30,465 of JARBXR010000014.1, read as the reverse complement.
GCTTACTACCTATTTTTCTACAACCTTTTCTTCTTCTTCTTCTTCTCCTTCTTCTTCTTCACATAGTAGATGAGTAGAAATTCTCGCCTCTCTGCTTCTAAATTCACCATTCCAGTCTCCCCCTCTCTCTCACACATCACATCACTAAGTCTATTTCCACCAAAAAATCCATGCATCCGGCACCCACGTGTCTACATAGCAGTACCAATACCAATACCAGTCATGTTTAAACAAGTCCATCAATGACATCTCTAGACTCTTGCGTCTAGTGTCGTATTCAGATTCCATTTGTCTACCCACATACACCCTCTTGTATGCGTCTACGACTTTCTTTTCTTTGACACAATCTTTTCCTTCCCCCCGCTGCGGGCGGACAACGTTCCAAGGCGGAACTCTGACCCCTCTAGTTCGCTCCACTACAGGTACACGCACGCACGCATCATAGGAGAGCGAGACTAAATGGGCTCACTGGCAATTGGCGCTCACTCGTTCACTCTCACATTTGAGTCATCACGTATTCATTACTCAGAACATTTTTTCAGTGAAGTCATTTCAATTTCCTTTCCTTCCTCTTTCCACATATCTACCTCGTGTGAGACATAATCGACGTTTGACCGCCAGGCATACTTTTGCAGAACATCCATTACGATCGTTTCGTCAGGCATCGTCGTGAAAGTACAAAGAAGACTTTTTTCGCGTCCCCATGAATGCCGGGAACGGAAACCCATGAAAGATGAAGGAACCAAACACACACCAAGTCTATCGTTATAAAGCCGCAATAGATGAAACTCCGTTCGCAGCTCGCAGTCTGGGTATCCTGCACCTGCGCCCTTACTTCCTACCTGCCAACCCGTGTGGCCATGTTACTGTGCGATGCGCTTATCGGGTGGAGAAGGCCTTGGTGACAGTGCGCTTGAGCGCAAGCTCCTTCTTCTTCAGGTCCTCGGCGGGAGCATCCTCAACTTCGAGCTGAGCCATGGCGTCGGAGAGGGCCGACTCGATCTTCTCCTTCTGGCCACGCTTGAGGCGGATGGAGGTGGTGGGGTCGGAGACCATCTCCTCGACACGGGAGATGTAGGACTCAAGCTGTTGCCTTGACTCGAACTTCTTGCTGAAGGCCTCGTCGCTGGACTTGAACTTCTGAGCGTCGTTGATCATGTTCTCGATGTCGGAGGACGAGAGCTTGCCAACAGCGTTGGAGATGGTGATGTTGGCGCTGCGGCCAGAGGTCTTCTCGGTGGCGGTGACCTTCAGGATACCGTTGACGTCGACCTCGAAGACGACCTCAAGGACAGCCTCTCTGTTAAAAAGTCAGTATGCGTCTAGCAGATAGGTTGGGGTTCACTGACCCAGCCCTCATGGGAGGAATTGGTGCAAGAGTGAACTCTCCAAGAGAAGTGTTGTCCTCGCAGTTGACACGCTCACCCTGGAAGACGGGGAACTGGACGGTCTGCTGGTTGTCTATGTAGTTGTCAGACTGTGTTCAGAAGGCGACTCATGTGTACATTTACTTACCGGCAACGGTGGTGAACGTCCTCTTCTTGATAGTAGGGACGGTCTGACCACGGGGAACGACGGGGGCGAAGATGTTACCCTCCATAGCTACACCAAGGGAAAGGGGGACGACATCGAGAAGGAGGAGGTCAGCAGTCTCGGCAGAGGTAGCCTTTCCGGAAAGGATACCAGCCTGGACGGCGGCACCGTAGGCAACAGCCTCATCGGGGTTGATGCTCTTCTCGAGCTTCTTGCCGTTGAAGTAGTCGCTAAGGAGCTTCTGGATCTTGGGGATACGGGTGGAACCACCAACAAGGACGATCTCGTCAACCTTATCCTTGGCGATGTTGGCGTCCTTGAGAACCTGGGCAACAGGGTCCAGAGTGCCAGCGAAGGCCTTCTGGTTCAGGTCCTCGAAACGAGCACGGGTGATGTTGGCGTTGAAGTCTTCACCGTCGAACAGCGAGTCGATCTCGACAGTGGTCTGGGTGGCGTTGGAGAGAGTGCGCTTGGCACGCTCGCAAGCAGTCCGGAGACGACGGAGGGCACGGGCGTCGCCGCTAATGTCCTTCTTGGTCTTCTTGGTGAATTCCTTCTTGAAATGGTCAAGGAGGTTGGTGTCGAAGTCCTGATGAAGTCAGTACGTGGCGCATACACAGTCTATAAAGTCAAATCTCACCTGACCACCCAAGTGAGTGTCACCGGCGGTAGCCTTGACAGTGAAGACACCACCCTGGATGTGGAGAAGAGACACATCGAAAGTACCACCACCGAGATCGTAGATGAGGACGTTCCTCTCCTTGTCAGACTTTCCGGAACCGAGACCGTAAGCGATAGCGGCGGCGGTAGGCTCGTTGATGATACGGAGAACGTTGAGGCCAGCAATGGCACCGGCGTCCTTGGTGGCTTGACGCTGGTTGTCGTTGAAGTAGGCGGGAACGGTGATGACGGCCTTCTCGACCTTCATGCCGAGCTTGGTCTCAGCGACCTCCTTCATCTGTGGGGTTTCGTTAGTATTTGCCCCGCCATATCGGTTTTGTGCGCAGATCGTACCTTGACGAGAACCATGGCAGAGATCTCCTGGGGAGAGAACTGCTTCTTCTCGCCGAGGTATTCAACCTCGACGAGGGGGCTGCCGCCCTGGTCAACGACCTTGAATGGCCATGACTTGATGTCCTTTGTGACGGTCTCGTCCTCGAATCGGCGACCAATAAGACGCCTGCCAAAGTCAGCCTGCTGATCGCGTGTGCGACATGTCTGCGGGAAAAAACTCACTTGACATCGAAGACGGTGTTCTCAGGGTTCATAGCAGCCTGGTTCTTGGCTGCCTCACCGATGAGACGCTCCTCGCTGGTGAAGGACACGAACGAGGGGGTGGTGAAGCTACCCTGCTCGTTGGCAACTGTGGAAAAACTCGGTTAGAAAATGGCCATGGCGATAGCAGACATGATGGGCGCATACTGATCTCGACATTGGTGCCCTCGTAGTTGGCAACGCAAGAGTAGGTGGTGCCTGGGGATATCTGTTAGCACATCCCACTGTGGGGTAATATTGCGAGGGCTGCGCACCAAGATCGATGCCGATGGCACCCTCGTAGACTTCGTCGCTCATGATTGCGGTATGTATGGAAGGAACAACCTGAAAAAATTGAAGAGCAGGAAGGTGTTGGAAAGAAGGTGGAAAAGAGGGTTGGGGAATCTTTTTCGCGCTTGCTTAAAGGCGAGCGATCAGAGAAAAATTGGCCTCGCAGGGATCGCTCGTAGTGTCGGCGGGCAGCGCTAGGCACTCTCGGTTAACTCAATTCGCCAGCGCTTATCGATTCCTAAACCACCACACGCAATGGCAGCCAAGCCGAACCTCGGTCTATATCGGACAGTCTCTTTTTTTCTTTCTAGGCAGGTCTGGGGAGTCCGTAAGCATGTTCCTTGAGGACGTCTAGTTGCAAGGGTGCAATTTATGCCGAATAAGACTGAATACTGAAACCCAGATACCTTCGCAGCGGCAACGAAATGGATGGCACAGCTGACATTTATTTTCTTCTGGTGGACCCAAATATCGGACCATTCTCAAGCAAGTCTTTGCCCTTGTTTGAGACAAAATTTCTTTGATCATCTATTACGGACGTGCACTTCAAATAGACAATAACCCATTGTGGAAGGGCGTCGCCATAAAACCTCAAAATACATGACAGCGAGAATTTGCAGCTGATCTTGTATCCTCCTGGCCTCACATGTAGACTTATTTATAAAAATAGCGTCTAGACTCAAGAACATGGCGCAAGTACAGTCGACGGGTAGAAAATCACGGCGTCGAAAAAGCGTTATTTCACTGAGAAAACTTGTCTCGTCCAAAAACATTCATTACATTATGACCACATGTGCCTCTATGTAGCTACCTGAACGCCATACACAATCATCTCAAGCCTTGAACTTCTTCGTCTCGACCGCACTGCCAACCAGATCCCCACCTCTAATCACATTTGTTGCGCAAATCATAATGCGACTTCCCCTACCCTCACCACCCGTTTCCTTGAGCCTCTCGCCAATAAATCTCAGCGCGGCGATCTCAGCCCGCGTCACACCTCCCAGGAAGAAGACAGCGATAGTCTTGTTCTTCTCAGCCTGGCTGCCATTCAGCAACTGTCTCGCCTTGACAGCCTTCTCCTCTCCCTTTTGCGTTTCATCAAACGTGGCGCCACGGATATACTTTGTCGCGTCGTCGAAGATGCGGAGACCCTGGGCGAGGGGATTCGCTTGGGCAGAAGCCCTGGGATCAGAGGAGGGTTTGATAGCGTTTGCTAGCGTGTGTTTCTGGATGATGGACTGGATGAGGCGGACGCTTAGTGGAGCGTAGCCGGAGAAGGCGTAGGAGATGTCGTTTGGATTGGCCTCATTGACATCGTCGTCCCATAGCTTGAGACTCTTTCTCAAGGGTGTGTAGTTTGTCACACTGCCTGGTTTTGCGGGTGCGCCGACACCGCCGAGACTCACGCCGCCTCGTGGGGCGAGCAGGCCCATCTTCTCGAGGGAAGCGAGCGTGAGAATGTGCTGAGGGCCGTAGGCTTGGATGATGGTGCGTTTGAAGTTTTCGAGGTCTTTGGGACGAATGCCAGCGTTGGTGGTGCTTTCTAGGCAAAGTAGACGTAGGATGGCCGGGAGAGGTACATCGCGGTTGATGAGCTCGGCGATTGTGTCGTGCTGTGTTGTCGGGTCCGCCCCGGACATGATGTTTTGTTGAACCTCTAGGCTTCGCGTGAAGATATCAGTACGCGTGAACTTGATAATTTCTTCCGCGAGATTGGTGTGTAATTTGAGGCTTGCTTGCTCCGCCTGGTAGCCAGGGAGCTTTGAGACGAAGTCACGCAATTCGGAAGTTGTCTTCGTGGCAAGCTGGTCGCGCCCAGTGCTGCTCTGGAGTCGACGAGCTGCTTGGTTCAAGAGATTGCCTACAATGGCAAAGTTTGCATCACCAAGGTCGGCGTACAATGAATCCTTCGCGTCAATCATGATCTTGCGCTTCATACTTGTAGATGCCGAACCGGTCTGGCCTTGTTGAGGTGCTGTACCACCAGCGACTGACGAGTCGACTTCGGTTTGGTTGGCAGTGATGTTGAAGACCTCGTCAATAAGGCCCTCGTAGGTCAGCTGGGTTAGTAGCACGGTAGGAAAGTCGACCTCTCTATCGACGATGATAAGACTGTCAATGTTCGAGCTAGGGGTCAAGCCTAGAAACGATGGTCCTCCACCAGTAGGCGTCTCGCTTGCTGTAACCTCGGTGCGCATGCGGATGAGTAGATCTGCAAGGCGCTTTCCGTTGTCACCCTTGCCAATGATTCGTGGGAAGAGACCGTACTTTTGCTGCTGAAGCATCAAAGCCTTTGCCGACAGATAGATGGCCGTCGGGTCCTTCTTCTACGCACAGTCAATATCAATTTCATGATGGCTGACCATGCGACGCGACATACAAGATACAGGTCCGACACGGAATCTTCAAGCTCGAGCGACAGGACATCATCTGCAAGCGGCACAAAGAATAGCGGCCACTCGCTCACACTAGCTTCACCCAAGACTCCGGCTTCTTCAAGCAGTTGGTCGGACGTCAAAGTGCGGCGGGGTACCCAAAAGATGGAGAATTCATGTTCAATTTCGCTGTCGCGTCGAATACGTTTAATCTGATCTATCTACAATGTTAGCACCGTACAATAGACTGATCCTATATGGAGATAATAGGCAATCCAATAAAAGCGCTATGTTTGTTCTAGGGATCAAGACTGGCCAAGCAGAGTAGGAAACGATCTGCCTAGCCTACTTTTTGACCCAAAAGCATGCTGTGAAGCATGAGGGAATCCAGCAAGGAAGCCGGGGAGCTTCACTTACCGGCAACAGCCATCACAGTCTTCGCCTTCTCGCCCCTAACAAGGAAGACGATGTTGCGCTGTGATGAGTCGACGTTGTCATTCTCAAGGAAGAAAGGCTTGTCAACGCCATATTCCTGCAGAGTCGAGAACTTGACAAGTAGGTTCAGCGGGCCAGCAAGAGCTTTCTCAAGCACGAGATTCTTCTTCCCTCTTATCTATTCGCAAGTGTTAGATGATGCGGCACATCGTGACGCTGATATTACCTTACACCCTCGAGCAGAAGAAGCAGCTCTCGCCGCGCTTTTTCAGTTATATCCGCCGCATTGAAAGGTGTGATAGGCGCCATCGTCGCCGCTGTATCATGAGTTACAGCTTGTACGAGGCCTTTCTATAAGCATGACTACATGCGATTCACCCTTGTGTAGTGAAGGTCGATAGAAAGCGAGGTTGTGATGCAGTTTGAGCTTCTTAAGCTCTAATTTGAAGGCACGTGCACGCGCGGATCTTGGCGCTGTACTAAGGCCAAAGCAGCCCTACGCGGGTGAGAATTTCCTGTGGAGCAATTTTTCTTCATCGCGACAAAATTAAATGTGAGATAGCGTGCCGGGATGAATTCTCAGAAGCCAGGCCCAAGTACGAACGTGTTCGGTGCACACCACGAATGATTATTCACATGTTTTCAGTTCAGGAACGCTTCGCAGTCATGATAGTAACATTTAAGCGCGGAGCCCGCAGGCAACTATGCTTATATCGTGCATATTACATACGATATGCCAATTTTCTACTCAGTCTATCTTCTGTATGGCGTCTACAACAATGGGTATACAGCAATCAACAAAACATCGTGGCTTCATAAACACACCACATCCAGCTCCTGACTATTCCGATAAATGGATGAAGCTCAAGCACCCAAAGCCCTCAGGGCCGTACGCAGCTCTTTCACTGCTGTATCCGCGTCTTCAAAGTTCAGTGCAGAGATGGCCCATTTGGCATGCTTTTGGGCCAGCATGATAGAGTCTTCATCGTTTTTGAAGGGACCGTTCGAAAACTGCTGTGGAGGCTGTGAAGGGGGCGGGTTCGCTTGAGCGTAGGGGTTTTGCGGAGGCGCCTGGGGGTACTGTTGCTGGGGAGGCGGCTGCGGAGAGGGCGATGCATATTGATGTTGCGGAGGCTGGGGCACTGGGGAAGGTAACGCAGCAAAAGCGGGTTGTTGGGGAGATTGGTATGGATTCTGAGAGGGCGGTTGCTGCTGGATAGGTGGAGATGTGGGGTTTTGGTAGAAGCTTGCGGGATCTGAAAGGCCAGGTGCTTGTGGTGGCTGCGGGCTAGTTGGCAGAGAGGAAGTCAAAGGGTCTCCATCCATGGGCGCTGTAGGCAGACCTGGTGCGGTGGTCTCCCCTGTAAAGGTAGGAGGGTCGGTCTTTGGGAAATAGCCTCCTCCGACAGAGGCAACGGAACCCTGCCGTGATTGTGTCGGTTGTGATATGGGGGATACGTCGTTATGCGACGACTGTGTATATCCTGTAGGCGCGGAGGGGAGGTTGGGAGGAGGCGGTGACACTTGAGGTGCGGAGAAATTGGGCGAGGGTAGTACTGAGGTGTTTGGGCCCGACTCGACATACGACTGATAGGGATTCTGTGGCGGGGCGCCTTGGTTGATACGCTGTACTTCGGGATCTTCTGGATCCAGGGCAGGCGGCGACATGGGCTGTTGGTGGGTTTCCTGGACTGGGTTCGTGGCATTAGGGTCCTCGCCTGCTTTGATGGCTTTGAGGATGCGTAGTGCGTGGTACTTTGCGTACTTTGTCTTCGCAGCCATCTCGGGATCGTTGTTTTTCCATATCGACATCATCTCGAGGAATGTTGATGCTGCGCGGAGTGTATCAACCGTCTGTCTGTAGTAGCCAGTTAGCCTGGGCGCTCGTGGCTGCGCAATCAGTCTTGGACGAACCCATTGACCCTGTTCTCCGCCATTTCCCTGTCTGCCTTTCCCAGCGTTTGTAGGGCGAATTGTTCGCAGTATGCGCTCGCGACCGTGTCGTCTAGTAAAGCATCTTCGCCTGGGTTCTCGGCCTTTGCCTGCTCCAGCTTCTCCATGAGATCAGTCGTGTAGGCGGTGCATTCTTGGTCAGCCGAGTGCAGTCCACCGGCAATGATTCTCTGGACTATGTAGAATCGCACTGTTTGCGATCAGCATACATGCCTAGCATCAGCGGGCGCGTGTGCGGTACTCACACCAGTAGGTGATGATGGGCTTGACGCGCTCAAGCTGGGCAGCGCGCTTGGCGGGCTCTGCGAGCTGCAGCTTCTTGAGCTTTGCAGGAGTGACGCTCGACATGGTTATGAATCTGCGATATATGGAGTTTGGGGCGCGAATGGTGGTGTTTCGAATGAAGCTTCTAGGCACCTGCAGGCGGGCGAGGATGCGGTCATGGGCGCTAGCTGCGGCACCCCTGGTCTCCCCGCATCGCAGCTATGGCCACCATGTAGATTAGTTATGGCAAGCTGTTACAAGTGAGTGAAAAGGCCAACCTGGCAACAAGGCCATGTGAAGGAGTATAAGCACCGCAGCGGTCTCTGTCCCCCCGCGCTTGCTCCCTTGTCTACTTGCATATAGAATCACCCAACACAGCAACTATGGTGCGCACAACGACACTGTTCGCGGCCACTGCCGCCCTGGCCCTCAATGCGCACGCCCAGAGCATGTACTCCAAGAACAGCGCCGTCGTCCAGATTGGGGGGATGGACTACGACAGAGTCATTGCAAAATCAAACTATACTTCTGTGAGTATGCTTCCAACCACCATCACGTGCGTAGCTAACACCATCCCAGATTGTCGAGTAAGCCGCCTTTAATCTTTACCCAACCCTCCATCCTTACACCTCTTAGATTCTATGCGCCATGGTGCGGCCACTGCAAGAACCTCAAGCCCGCCTACGAGACGGCCGCCAAATCGCTACAGGGTATCGCAAAGGTTGCCGCCGTCAATTGCGACGAAGAGATGAACAAGCCCTTCTGCGGAAAGATGGGCGTCCAGGGTTTCCCCACACTCAAGATCGTCCGGCCGAGCAAGAAGCCAGGCAAGCCCACAGTAGAAGACTACCAGGGCCCTCGATCCGCCAAGGGCATCGTAGACGCTGTCAAGGACAAAGTTCCCAATTTGGTCAAGAGGGTAAATGACAAGAACCTGAATGAATGGCTACAGGAGAACAAGGACACTGCCAAGGCCATTTTGTTTAGCGAAAAGGGCATTGTCAGTGCTACACTGAGGGCGCTTGCGATTGATTTTGCTGGCATCGTGTCAGTCGCTCAAGTGAAAAAGTCGGAGAAGGCCGCTGTCGATAAGTACGGCATCACCGACTTACCCAGCCTGATTCTCATCCCCGCTGGATCAGATACACCCATCAAGCACGAAGGCAAGGTCGACAAGGCGGCCATGGTTGAGTTCCTTTCCCAAGTTGGCCCGCCTAACCTCGACTGCCCGCCTCCAAAAGAGAAAAAGTCAAAGGCTAAGAAGGATGCCAAGAAGGAGTCAAGTTCTTCGAGCAAATTTGCCAAGGTTTCTGCTTCTCACAAGTCAGCCGAATCTTCCTCAGCGGCTGCATCAGCCACAGACGAGACCATCGAAGAGCCCAACGTGCCGACAGAGTCGCCCGATCCGAACATCAAGGACGAAAATACACCGGAGCCAATTGTTCTTCCTGATGATGAGGTCAAGCCGACGATTCCTTTGGTCTCCGAATCTGCAGAGCTTCAGTCCATGTGTCTGACCGAGCAAAGCAAGACGTGCATCCTAGCATTGTTGCCAAAAGACGAATCATCAGAGGCGGCCACCACTGCTGTCGCCTCCCTCGCCTCAATTCACAAAAAGTACGACATTGCCGGAAGCCATCTTTTCCCTTTTGTCGGCGTTTCCTCTACCAATCCCCTTGCAGCTAGCTTGATCTCAGAGTTGAGCCTCGGGAGCACCGATGAGCTTCACATCATTGCCACTAACGGCAAGCGTGCGTGGTACAAGAAGTACCCCAGCACCGCGTTCGGCGTCGAAGAAGTCGAGCAATGGGTCGATGCCATACGCATGGGAGAAGGCAAGAAGGAGAAGCTGCCGGAATCGCTGCTCATTGCCGGCGCAAAACCAGAGGCCAAGAAGGAGAAGCAGGCAGAACCCGAGGAGGTGAAGATTGAGGTGGAAGAGATGCCGGATCACAATGAGCTTTGAATGCAATGTAAAGGAATTTGTTTACATTGGAGTAGTCTCTACAAAGAAGTCTGCTAGATGATTGCCATGTTCGACTTGTGGAAATGCTTTCTGTTTCGAATGTGCAGGAATACCGATAATATGGGAGCCTGAGACCGTCATCGGTCCAAGAGATTGGAGCCGATCGTTTTATTCCTGCCAGTTTCATTTGAAAGACGCAGCTGGCCACTTGCATGCGCATATCTGCACCACCTTCCGGCTCCTCACCAGCCTCTGCCCATTGATCATGTAGTCGATGTGACGTCGAAAGAGGGTGGGTGTCCCATGGAAGTTGATAACCCCGCTATCTCCGCGCCCCAGGCAACCAACCCAAGGGAATGTATGCACATATCCCCTCTTCATTCCCCACACCCTCAGACCATCCCACCAATTCAGCCCACCCAAGCCCATGTCAGCAAAAGCATCAGAAGAATCAGACACATCTGCAATGTCTAGAATGTAAGTACATAATTCCAAATCAAGTATCCCCTCCTAAGTTCTCCCGCAGCACCGCCCTGAACCAAACAACCTCAAACCTTCTCCGCCTACCAGCCGAGCTTCGCAACAGAATCTACACCTACACCATCTGCACCCCGACTTCGATCTGGGATATCCCAGATCCATGGAGTTACTTCAGCCCAATATATGGATACTGGATGAAGCAAGCAGACAACTGGGCCAACGAGAATCGCGAAGCGCAACTCGAGCGAGCCCAGAACCATCTCGCCATCCTGCTTGTATGCCAACAGACGTACGCAGAGTGTAGATTGCTGGCGTTTCAAGTCAACACATTCGCCTTTGACTCAGAAGCGCGGATGACGAGATGGGTGAGGCGGTTGGATCAGGGGCAACGAGACGCAGTGCAGTCACTACAGCTAAAATATGTGTGGAGTGAGAAACTGGGGTTTCGACATGGAAATACAGCACCGGCGGCTACACTGCAGGAACGGGGTGATCGGGTGCGGGGCCTCCGGCGCATGGAAGTGAGAATCGTGTATCGGGATTCTCTTGCGCGCACGGCTGAGGCGACGGACGAGTTGGTCAGGGTACTGGGGACGGCGATGACGCAGTGGAAGAAGGAGATGGAAAGTGAGAGGCCGGGGGTACATGTTGACATGAGAGCTGTAGGCCGGGCTAGCAGCTTGATCAATGGATTCGCAGAAGTATATGGCGGAGAGAAAGGACGGGGTGGACAACTACAGATAGCTTCCACTTGAGAAGCGGTCGCTGAAGCCCTTGGACTTGTTCAGCATTTCTCTCCGTTGCTTATGGCTGGTTGTGCCCGAGACAGCCATATCCTTTTCGTAGTTGAATACGCGCTTACTGGGATCGTCTTCCTTTTCTTTGCCCGTGCCTTTTTCTTGATGTTGCTCGACTAGACTCTTTCCCCTTGTCGCATCAATCTTCTCCCGCATTTTGCGCGCACGTCGCTCCTCTTCTTTGCTGCGCTTCTCTTCTGAAGTGGCCGGCGCAGCATTCGTGGGCGCGGTGATACCTAAGGCTTCGTCCTGCAGTCGCTTGAGTTTCTGTTCTGGTGTTTCGGTCCATGCGCTGCTCATTCCCCCCATGTTTCCAGCGCTTTTGCCCGTGTTGAATTTCCGGGCGCGCATCTTGGTGGGATCCATTCGCGCTGCCAGGTCATCTTGGGTGGGTGGTAAGGTCATCCACTCGTCGCGTTGCGCTGCCTTGGGCGCTTCGGCGAATTGGGGCTCGGTGTCAAAGGCAGATTTTCTAGCATTAATATCGAATTCCGATTGCGCTCCTCCAGTCGGGGGTGGCGCAGGCCCAAAGTCATCGTCGCTACTGTCCGAGTCGCCGCTGTGAGGGTTCGGTGGTCTTTGATCCAGAGGGGCTGGTGGTGGCGCAGGCCCTACTACACGAGCTGGTTTTGAGGATGGAGGAGGAGCAGAACAAACGTCGCTATCTACACTGCTCGATCGCGACCGCGATTGTGGTGGTAGTGAGGGCCCTACAGTGCGCCGAGGTGATGCGGTGGGTGGAAGAGCTGGGCCAGCCACTCTTCGGCGCTTATCGCTGGATTCTGGGCTGGATTCGCGGTCATCTTCACCGTCGCGACTGCGCTTGACGAGATGTGGAGGCAATGTTGGTCCTATCGAGGGCATGGTGGCTATATTCGTAGTTTATGGTGTTTCTTTGCAGGCCCGTGGGTCGCGTGTAGGCGTATGTGACGTCCTGCAGAAGCTTGGACCCTGGACCAACGGTGCGGCAGCTGCGGCCGCCTGCGAACTGCGCCATGAGCTCGTTAGGCGCGCCAAGTTGCCATAACCCGTGGAAGACATTCACCACCCTCTGTTACCTTTTCCTGCAGTCGCGTGATACTCTAGACTCTGTACCAGCTGTGGAACCTTTCAATCGTGCTCCTCCGCCTAGGCACCAGCCTCCCGTGTCGCCAACCACCACCGAGTCCCCCGCGCAACTGTCAATCCATAGCCGCGAATCCTGAAAAGCCACGTCCAAAGAACTAGATTACAGCATATTGCGCACGCCCGATTCGCCGTCAAATGCCCGCCTGAAGCAATGCTTTGTGCAGAACGAGCCTCATGAGCTCAGATTCGGGAGAGAGCCACTCTAGCGCTCACAACGACCACGGAGATGAGATAGACGTCACGGGAAGCGCCGGGCGTGCTTTCGACGAGCGCGATGAAAATGGACGGGAACATGTGGCTAGAAAGCCGTCAGCTGAAGACGAGGATACGGATGAAGTCGGGTCGGTAGACAACGGTCCTGAGAACTTGACCTTCGCCAGAACAAGGCGGAGCATTGCACAAGAGGGCGCACAAGAATCGACGACAGAACTAGCCACGCGCCCGAAGATCCTGAGGGAGAGCAGTCCGGCGTCAACGGATATCCCAGACGATACTCCGTCAGTACAGGGCTCAGGCATATCTTCCCCGACCAGTAGCGTGCCCGTGTCGCATAGCTCACTTCGACCGCATCGACCGACTTCCTTGCAGCCTTTTGAGCGCCGCTTCTCCTCACGCCTATCACCTTCTCCACTCCCTTCTCGAGGACAATCACCTGCTTTCTTGTCACCGCACTCGCGGCAATCTTCCATATCCAGTAATTTCGTCTTTCAACAACTGTCAGATGATGGGTCAGAGACACCCCAAGCGCCATGGGAGGTTGTGCGCTGGACGAAGTTGAAGAAGATTACCGGCCAGGTCTTTTCAGAAGTTGGCAAGCGGAATTTTGGGCGCCCGACGTGTCTCAACGTTACTGTGTCCCTAGCGATCGGTACATCCAAGGGCTTCATTCTCGTTTTCGACTACCAGCAGGTACTCAAGTCCATCATTGGACCCGGAACCAAGGCTGTCGAGTGCGGTCCTGTTACTGCGCTAGCCATATCTGCAGATCATTCCACTATCGCTGGTGGCCATGCGACTGGTCACATTTTCACATGGGAGCTGGCGAAAACTGCGAAACCCTTTTTGCACATTCCACCTCTGGAGCGGGCAATACTGGAGGATAGCAAGTCGGACGGCCATGTAACAGGTGTGGCAATATTACACCTGGGATTCCTCGGCACACGACATACCGCACTAGTCTCTGCCGATGATGCTGGCATGGCCTTCTCCCATCTGGCAACGCGCGGGTTGGGGGCTATAGGCCGAACAGTGAAGACAACCCGCATTCTCGGAAGGTATCCTTTGCCTGAGAAATCTCTGGAAAAACCTCGAAAGCCGAGTTCAGTGCTCGCGTTTGCTCCACTGCCGCTTGGAAACGTTGAGCAACCCACTGACGATACGGGACTGACAGCTCTCTTGACGCCCTACCTCTTGGTCATCGTATCAACGACGCCTGTTGCGCAAACTCAATACAAGGCCCCCCGCCCCAAGGACGTCGTAGCTCATAGTGCGTTGAGTGGCTGTCTTGCTTGGTTCCCAGCAGTGAAGCTAAAGACTTCGAATGCGTCTGGAAATGCCGTGTCCAAAACCAAGCTTGTTTATTGCTGGTCAAATGTCTTGACTATCCTAGACGTAGACTCAGACGTGTCATCCCCCGAAAAGGATAAGCCACCAGAGCTTCGGTTTAAACCCCGGAGCCGATGGAAGGCGGAGGAGGCTATTGTCGCTGTTCAGTGGCTAAGCCGATCCGTAATTGGGGTGCTGACTATCAGCCAGCGCTTAATGATTCTGGAGGACACCACTCTGCGTGTGACAGACTCTTTCGATTTGTTGCAAAAGCATATATACCACTCGGATCTCTTCTCCCACCAACTCAAACACGTTGTCGAACAGCTTGATGATGAAAATGCCTCAATGCACGGTGTTGTGGCAGATGCATTCTACATGAGTTTCAGAGCCTACAAGGGCCGGTTGTTTTTATTAGGTTTCAACGACTGTTCGATTGGTACTCTGTCAAACTGGGCTGATCGTTTGTTAGCCCTGATGGAAGATGGCGATTACATTGCCGCTCTTGGTCTTGCGACTTCTTACTATGTTGGCGACGCAGACAAGCTTACAGTTGGGTTGCCCGAGGATGATGACGCGCGGCATGCTCTGGTACAACCGAAACTTTTGGAAATGATCACCGCATCACTCAAATACTCGTTCTCACGAAAAAATGACCCGGATAACGAAACAAGAGACAGGCGACTGAAAGAGCTGGCCGAGGTAGTATTCGCAGGTCTACTTAGCATGGAAGAGCTAGACTTCCTCTTCGAAGAAGTGTACGACGCTTACGAAGACGCATCAGCTGAGAAGGCCTTCTTCGAAACCCTAGAGCCATATATACAAGACGAAGAGATTACTTCGATACCGCCCAACGTCTTGAAGGATCTAATTACTTTTTACGCATCAGCAAACCGTTCGACTCGGCTTGAAGAAATGATTTGCCGCCTCAGCACAGACACGATGGATCTCAACCAAGTCACCACGCTTTGCCAGCAGTACGTCTTGTACGATGCGCTTATATACGTATGGACAAATGCTATTGGCGACTACATCACGCCACTCACTAATATCCTCGAACTGATCAAGCTGGTCGACTTTGACGTGGATGAGGCGGAGAATATCTATCTGAGTGCAGCGAAAAAGATCTTCCCTTACCTCGCATACACCTTTACAGGACGCATCTATCCTGGAGGCGCTTTCATGGACGATGATCAGGCTTACAGCGCTAAGAAGGATATGTATCGATTCTTGTTCTCAGGAAAGAATCTGCAATGGCCGCCTGGCTCCGGCGAGATCATCATTACGCAGACAGACGGAAGCCCCGAACCACCATTCCCCTACCTGCAATTGATCCTGGACTTTGACGCGTCGAGCTTCATGAGTATGCTCAACGAAGCATTCGAAGACAGCTTTTTGAATGGCGAACAGGACGTGCCGAATGGTACACAACATGGATCCGCACTCACACCAACGCGACAGTC
Source organism: Stemphylium beticola (assembly GCA_029100535.1). Taxonomy (NCBI): domain Eukaryota; kingdom Fungi; phylum Ascomycota; class Dothideomycetes; order Pleosporales; family Pleosporaceae; genus Stemphylium; species Stemphylium beticola. Next base: position 14,981 of record JARBXR010000014.1, on the reverse strand, counting down.
CATTATCAATTACCTTTTCGGCATCATGAACCTAGACAACTTTGATCCAGAAGAGATCATCTACTTCTACATGTTCGTCGCACGGAATTTGCCAAAGTATCCGCAACATATAATGCTCCCTGGAACGTCATTGCATCAAGTCCTGATTGGTCTGTGCAATTACCCTACCGAAGCCATCAAGGAGGACTGTCAGCTCTCCGTCGAGTACCTGATTTCTATCTACCACCCTCCAAGCCCACAGAGTCTCGTGCCGCTGTTTGAAAAGGCTGGCTTTCATCGTGTGTTGAAATCGGTCTACCGCGGCGCCCAGCAATACGCCAAACTTTTGGAAACATACCTCGACGATGAAGAAGATGCTCAGGCAGTCTTTGGTTGTATCGCCGACATCCTCCATTCAAGCAAAGGTCTCGTCAAGAAACAGGTCAACGACGTCAAAAAAGTAATCGTCAATCGAGCCGTGGACCTTTGCGCCGTGAACGCTTCGCAGGCTGCCGTGACGCTGAAACAACACGCACCAGATCTTCTGAAGCCAGTCTTGGACGCTATTGAACACGACACCGATGCCCAATATCGCTTCCTCGAGGCTCTCATCGAACCAGACCAGGCGCAGGCTGGCGCAGCTAGATCGATTGATGAGACTCTTCCTTCCGGGTTTATCGAGAGATATGTGCAGCTCATGTGCACCTACAATAGTGTGCATGTTGCGGACTTTGTCAGCTTGTTAAAGTCTGGCGATCTCAGGTTAGAGCCTGTACTCCCAGCCTTGGAGAAGAGTGGCGTCATTGACGCTGCTGTCATACTTATGGCACGCGATGGTGTTGTGCAAGAGGCCATGGACCGCCTAGTGAAGCACCTTGGTACGCTCGATACTGCGCTGACAGGACTTATCAGTGCTGCGGCAGAGACACCCGATGTAGCCAACACCGAAGAGGCTGTTCACGACCTTCTTGATAACATCGAGAAATACATCAAGGTCGGCATATGGCTTTGCCAAGGCCAGACACGATCGTCCGAACGAACACCAGAGTCAACCGTTGATAGACGAAAGTCAGCCTATGGTGAAGTGCGGGAGGTAGATCTCGCCTTGGATGAGCTACTATGGCTCGATCTTGTCGACACTTCTGTGAGGCTCATCCGAGACACATCCAGCGCTGTCGCTGAGCACGACGCTTTCGTTTCGTCCTCAAATACAGCCCAAGCCGACACTGTCGATACAGCGCGAATAGTGTCCACCCTCCGGTCTTCAATACAGCAAACATTCTCTGCTCTTTTGACATCAACCACCATCCCACCCGGCAAAAAGCCGACTCGAACACCATCAGGACCTGAAGCTACCACCAGTCGTCCACCACTACGACACACACCATCAAAGCCGCAGTCTAACCCTTCCTTTCTCCGCATCCTCCGGTGCTTCCTCACCCGCGCAACACACACCTACTCGCCCTCTCTCTCCGACCTCCGTTCCGTCCTCTCAGAAATCTTCGCCGCATACACATTTGAAGAAACCATTCTCAGCCTCGCGAACCGCTTCCTCGACAAGGAAAGTTTTGAGCACGTCCACGAGATTACCGAGCTGCGGAAGCGCGGCTGGCGGCCCAGAGGCCAGGTCTGCGAGGGCTGCAAGAAGAGGGCTTGGGGCCCTGGCGCCGGTCCGGGAGTCTGGGAAGCGTGGGAGAGGCGCGAAGAAGGGAGAGCGAAAATTAGAGCTGAAGCTGGCGACGATAGCGAGGGGAGTGGTAAAGGCAAGGGGAAACGACCTAGCCAGGCTGATGTGTTGGATGATGGGGAGACACAGGAGCAAAGGGGTGAAAGCCTGGTGCTGTTTGCTTGTAGACATTTATGGCATAGGACGTGCTTGGACAAGGAGAGTAAGGGTGAAGCGGCTGTGAATGGGGGTGAGGAGATGGTGAGGATGCAAGGGAGGTTGGGGCTGAAATGCCCGCTTTGTTGATGTAGGTAGGGGGGATTTTCGACGTATATATCTATTGCCAGCTTACGAACGAGAGAAGGACTTTTCGTTGGCCGTATGTGCTGGATAGATGTACAGTTTAGCGGCGCTGCCTGTAATCAGACGCTTCTTTTTATAAGCACAGCCGCGCTCTACTCGTTGACTACACGTCTACCGCTTCCATATATGACAACTTGCTGATGGAGAAACAAAGATCCAGTACCCTCCGGCGGCTTTTTAGAAAAGAAGAGGAAGGCTCGAGTAGATGCGACGAACGTACATATCACAAGGAATCAACCAAGACATATAAAGCTGCAGCAATATGATCTAGGATATCTGCGAGTACAATCTAAACAACACAAAAAGATTCCTTACTCCTCTCACTATTCCGATCTTCACTCGTAACACTAACCTGCTTCGACACAACAATCGACCCCTTCCCCTTCTGCCGCTGCCGCTGCTGTGTACCACCCCCACCCCCCTGCAAACCCTGCATCTTAACATCGCCATCGCCATCGCGACCGCCACCGCCCTTGACAATCCGCTCCTCGCTCTCGTTCTCAAACGCCGTCATACTCGCCGACCCGTGGTGCGCACTCCTTGGCACCGTCGTCCGGCTCTTTGTTGATGCGCTGCCTGTGCCCCCGCCGATGGTGACGAAACCGCTGCCAGGAGATTTGTACGCTTTTGCGTTGCTGGAACCGAGCGTGCTGGGGAGATAGGCTGCGAGCCAGGTTTTCAGCAAGGGGAAGATCATGGGTAGGTTTGTTGTTACGATTGCGACAAAGGTTTCGCGTGTGCCCCATGAGGCTGCTAGTTCGCCGCCGTGAATGGGGTCCTGGGAAGAAAGGGTCAGCCATTCAGTCGGTCAAAACATCCGCGCGGATTTTGTTATTGCTGTTGTTTTCGGTGTCGTTACTGTTGCTGTGGTTGTGGAAGTGCCTACTTACAACAATAACATAGATACTCTTCAGCGTTGCACAAACAACAACTAACATGCCCGCACTCAACACCGTCGTCGCTGCAATCTTTTTATACGTCTTCAAACTCGATTTCCACAGCATGGGTATCGGGATCATGAGTAGGTAGACGTCCGTGGATACGTTGAATACAAAAGAGACCCATAAGATGGGCTTAGAGACGGCGGCTTGACACACGTTGCCAGGGTCTGGGTTGATTTTCCAGTAGTGGTGAAACGGCCGGCAGGAGAGATAGATTGTAAGGATCACGGCGATGAAGGTTGTGAGGATGGAGATGAGCGCGATGTAGATGCGTGTTGTGTACTTTTGGAGTCCGCTCTGGGGATGCAAGTTAGTGGGTGTTGTCGGAATGGTTTTAATATTGGGGTAAGACCTACTGTGAGGCGGAGGTAGAAGAATGCTACGCAGAGCTTGAGCGACCAGAGTAGGCATGCAGCTGTCGTCCAGCCGGCTACTTGGATCTTGGACCCGATCACCCTGTACGGAGAGTTAGTCACGGGCGTAACGAGCTGTGTAACTCGTCGGAACGGACCTCATGGTGTATTCCGGGCTGTCGTGCGAGAGTGCACTTCGCTCAGCAGGGGTCATGCCATTATTCGCCAGGCCATGCGCGAAGAGTCCTAGGTTGTAACCAAGACTGCATTGCGCTGTGTAAATGAGCTGTTTACTATATTAGTCTAGTGCACCAAGTATCTTAGAGTTAGGCATAAGAACTCACAATAGCAAACCATATCAAATAATCGTCTACCTGAAGTTCTCGTACTCCCACCGCAGAAACACGCGCATACGTGCGCAGGACAGTGAATGAGACACCAAAAGCATACAGGGTCCACAATTCGACCGTAGAACTGCTCGTCATCGCGGTTGCGTCCAAACTCACGGCGACTCGTCAATCGCTAAGGGAAGGGAAGGGGGCCAGATGTAGATCGTCAGATCGCTGAAAATGTTGCTCAAAGATTAGGACTTCGGAAAAAGATATACATCTTGCATGCCATGATGGCCCATGACTGGCACCTGTATGCGAGCTCGAATCAAAGACTTGGCGGGCATGTCACTATGTCCCGAAGCCAATTTAGACTGGGACGGCGTGATGATTTGAACGTAGCGGAAATAGGCCACCTGTATCAAGGAAACCAGAGGCGGTTCGGCCGAGTAGGTCGGGGTCTTCCGCGGTGATTTGGTGTTAGATGTGGGACCTGCGGTACGTTGAATACGAAAACTCGTCTCAACACATGGCATGGCGTATCTGAGATTTGTACTTGCTATACATGAAGTCATTGTAATCGTACAGCACCAAAAGTCCGCTGTTGGATCTACGTGAAGGATGCCAGGAACCGAGTTTCTGGAATGATCAGGCGTGAAGCCCTAATACATAAGATCCAGTCACGCTGTGAAGATACCAGTCGGATGCAGGGACGAGTTGCGCAATCGGAAAATCGGCAACGGTGTCGGTAGGACTTGTGCCAACTACCTTGCCTCGGGTTTCTCCGAAAAGCGCGAAGGATGGAGAAGGTTGGAGGGAAATGAAAAAGACTGCGAGACCTGAACGCCACACAGACACTAGCACTTGGATAGCGTCCACTTGGGTCGGCGGCGGTGCGGCTCGCGGGAGCATCCTCCGAACCCCCAGCCAATAACGGTGATCCCGGCACCCCGCCGAGAGTAACCTCGAATTACCCACCGCATCAACCCCCACCAGATCCACAGCAAAAGATGTATGCCCACGACTCGAACTTCATCTTGTCGATCATCAAAATATCGCGGTTGCACGAATCGCTGCCTCGGTACTATTATTCCATGCAAACTGTGCCGCTCTCACACCATCTAGACCACAAGAAGTGGACACCGATGCAAATATCCCGGCATGTCTTCCTTTTCGAGATGTAGGCTTTTAGGCGTCAATTGGATAGTGATTGCTATTTCAGGGGATCAAAATCCAGTTTCCTGCGTTAGAAAACTTTTTTTTCTCGTTTTTTTCGCATCCTCGTCAACGTCTCGTTTCTGGCATCATGTTTACCAATGTTCTGGCAACGTTAGCTGTGGCTGTTACGTCAGTCTTGCCTGTTGTCTCAGGAGGGCCCACCAACCCCTTCGATCTCTTCCCGAGAACCCCTGCTGCGGGCATCGATGTAAAGACCCTGGCTCCCAAGCTCTCTCCCAACGCCAAGATCTACCTCCCAGGCACGGACGAGTTTACCACCTACTCAACTCGCTGGTCCAACCTGAAAGCGCCGACACCGAGCATCGTCGTGGCACCTGGAACGGAGAAGGATGTTCAGCACATTGTGAGTTTTTTGTATAGCCAGGTTCAGTAAGAGCGATCGAGCTAACAGTTGTCTTTCAAGGTCAAATTTGCCAACGAACATGACATTCCGTTTCTTACATACAATGGCCACCACGGCGCCCTTACTACCTTGGGGAAAATGGAGTACGGTATCGAGATCTACCTGCCTCAATTAAATTCAGTTTCCATCAAGAGAAACGGAAAGTCTGCGACTATTGGTGGCGGTATCAACTCCAAGAACCTCGTCGACACACTCTGGGCCGCCGGGAAGCAGACGGGTAAGCTTCACCTCACTACAACTACCAAATTTGACGTCTTCTAACTTTAGCCAGTTACTGGATGCTGTGAATGCGTCAGTTATCTTGGGCCAGCCCTTGGTGGTGGCCATGGATGGCTTCAGGGTCGTCATGGTCTCATCACTGACCAGTTTCAGTCCATGAACGTGGTACTTGCGAATGGAGATCTCAAGACTATTGACAGCAAGTCGGATTTGTGGTGGGGTATGCAAGGGGCAGGGCACAATTTTGGCATCGTTACTAGTGTAACAGCAAAAATCTACGACGTTGAACACACTAACTGGGCAATTGAGACCATCGTCTTTAGCGGTGACAGGGTCGAGGAAGTGTACGAGGCAGCCAACAAGTACATACTGCAGGGAGGAAAGCAGGCTGTGGACATCTCAAACTGGTCGTACTGGCAGAATGACGCATCGCTGGATGCTGAGAAGGTGAGTTCAGTCGCAAAAAACTTAAGTTGCCCATTTACTGATCAACAAGCAGCCTGTAATCATCATGTACATCGTTCAAGAAGGCGTTACTGCCGTTGACCCCAAGTACACTACGCCATTCCACGACATCGGACCTCTTGCTATCACCCCCCAATTCGGCTCTTACCAGGACCTTGCAAAATGGACCGGTATTGCTCTCGACTCGCCTCCTTGCCAAGACTTCGGCTTCAACAACCCAAGGTTCCCCATCTACACATCCAGCTACAACGTCACCGCCCAGCGCAAGGCATACGACCTTTACGCGTCGGCCATCTCTGGCGCGGGCAACCCATACTATAACTCCATCTTCATGTTCGAAGACTACCCCACAAGCGGCGTCCGTGATCGCGACAACAGCGCCAGCGCTTATGGCTTCCGTGACGAGCACCTTCTTTCCGCGCCTCTTATCATCTACAACTCTACCGGCCAGGCTCAAGATGATGCTGTCAAGGAATTGGGTACTAAACTCCGCGACATCATCCAGGAGGGAACGGGTAGCGAGGAGTTGCACACCTACGTCAACTATGCGTACGGTAACGAGGGACCTGAGAGCTGGTATGGCTATGAGAGCTGGAGGCAGGAGAAGCTTCAGGCGCTCAAGGAGAGATATGATCCCGAGGGCAAGTTCAGCTTCTACGCACCCATAGCATAGGATAGGAGTGGCTCGCCACTTTTGAATTTATCTTACATGTTGAGTATCGTTTCCATTTATTGTCAGTGTGAAGTTGGCAATATTTTCATCACCCTGCCACACAAGCAATGGCGTGAGGGTGCCTGCCCTTCGCAAGCTTCTTGCGCCCCAACATAGCTGAGGCTGGGAGACGTATCGCGCCCCGAAACACCGCTATTGCTTATCGACAGTACACTTGTTCTTGACCGGCACCTTCAAGAAAGATAAGACCCCCTGTTCCTGGGCCCACCTTCGTTGATAGTAATCTCAAGCCGTACATGAGTAGCTGAAGCCTCCAGCACACCATTGGAGCCCCAGAAGTGCTTTTGATGGTCCTCGCGTACCTTCTCCTTGTCGTTGAAAATTGCGTTCCAGAATGACCACGCCAGGTCTATCTTTATATATAGACGTTAAATACAACTCACTCACTCACTCACTCACGCCAGGTCTATACAGAGATAGTGGAGCGAAGGGAATTGGTGAAACATCAAGAGCTCCACCCGGTCTCCCGTTTCTTTGTTCGTAGAAGACGACTCGATGGTTATGAACGTGACTGCCGTTCGACATTCAGCGGGGTATCCGGAAAGTCAACCCAGAAGGCCATCCGTCTTGTCGCAAACGAATCGAGCTTTTGACCATAATAGTAGGCGAGCGCCACGGTACATTTGGCGGCACAATTGGAGAAGAACGATCCAGTTTGCCCCGCAGAATTTCTCAGACTCGAGGTATATGGCTGTAGGGCTGTGAATGAAAACTACCACGGGATCGATGAAGAAATCATAGATCTTGTTGCGAAGCTTGCCAGGTGACTTGAGGAATGGCGAAACAGCGAGATTGCGCTCGGCGCTGTGATGATTAGCGATTTGTCGGCACTGTACATACAGGTGCGCTAACCTCTTCTCAATCTCGGTGTTCGATGCCAGGCTGGCGCCTTTGTTGGCCGAGGCTGGCATGTTGGACGCAGCTACGTTGTGTCTTTGCGACAATACAAGACTTTCTCGTGGAAGTTGAATGAAGCGCCCGACCGATGTTGAAAGTAAAAATGAGGTGGAAAAGCGACGGTCGAGATTGCTCGAAGAAGTTGCTAAACGTGTAAGGGACTTCACCTTCGGTTCAGGGCTTCGCGATTGCCTAATCGGTGTTCAGGCAGCTACTCTGGATTCACGAGCCATTGCCGTGGTCGCCGGCCGCGACAAACGAACGGACCGAACCGCCCCTACCAACTTTCACCTACGCTCCTCATATATTGTGCGGACTTTGCGCCGCGTCGCGAGAGGCAATTGCTCCAAGATACGCAGCCTGTGACTGATGCAGATTGTTTCGATGCTGCGCTACTACAACTACGACGGACCAAAAATCTTAGTGTACGCATATGTTCCTAGTACAAAGACATGGGTTCTAAGGTGGGACTGCGAACGCCCTCGATGTAGCAACCCAAAACACGACCTTTGCTCCCGATCCGTCGGAACTGACCTCTTGTGAAGCCTCCAACTACGAGGAGAAGTACTTCCATGATTTTTCATCAGGAAAATTTGCATGAACACATTGCCACCAAGTCGATTTTGCTGAGGCGCCTTTCATATATAAGACATCTCTCCATGATCCCGTTCTAACCTGGAGAGACTTATCGGCCATTCAATCAAGTTCGAGTCCTCTGACCCCAACGCTGTAGTCATAGCTGTAACAAAGCTTGAACCAAGGCCTTCAAGCCACCACACTTTGTCTGTCCGTATAAGCAAGACGGCGAAGTGCGCCAGAATGACCAGCGCATCACGATCCTGGGCCTCGACGAGCTTTATGTACTCCCGCGGGACGCGTGTAACCCACGAGAATATTGCGCCGCGATCGAGCAAAACGTCGGTCGCATGAGAAGCTTTAGGAGCCTCCAACATGAGAAGCTGTGAATTGAGGGCGTATGTTTCGCGAAGTAGGTCCAAGGCATGACTGAGGTAATACGAGTTTGGATCGTACTGCCGGTCTGTTTGCAGCCACAAGTCCTCGATACGGCGCAACCTTTCGTCTTCATCGCGGGCACGAAGTGATGCTGGTTTGCGTATTCTTGGCCACGTTTTCCTTGATGCCACAGGCTGTATGCTGCTGTTGATGGTCCAGCTCCAGCCTTTCATAAGAACTTCTAGCGGTCCTCGGAGTCCCCACATTGTCCTGACGACACAGGACATCATGCTAGCTGCTATTTCAGCTGTATGACCACCGCGAGAAGGGAAGCTAGCTTGTAGGTCTTCGAGGTCCAGAATAGAGGTCCGGATAAAGTAGATAGCCGTTAGCGCTGAGCTGGCAAACACTGCAGCAACATTCTTCGGAGTGACCCTCTCGATCTCATGGCGATAACCCGCGAGCGCATGATTCATTTGAGAAGCAGCAACGGCGCTCCAGCAAGTAGATTGCCGAGACTGATCTCTAGCTTTGGAAAAATGCGCAAGATGCAACGACGTGATTGAAAGAATGCAGTGCGTTAGGAAGCTGTGATCCACAGCGACTTGGGGGATGCTAAACTGCCAGACAGCCGTTTCTCGATCACCATTTTCTATCGTAAGACTTGTTGTGAGTTTATAATGCGACAGCACTTCTTGAAGTGGGGAGGATAGTGCGCCTTGCCCAACTTTCCACGGGTCCTGAAAGGGGGCGAATAGCGGGGAGCTTATATGCGCATCTAGAGCGCCGCCCTCGTAGCGGTGGTCACGATTCGCGGAATGGTTATTTTGGACTGATGATACAGATAGATCCTCTGGTGAAGCAGCTGACAGACCCGATAATGTGCTTGCAAGGTGCCTTGCGGGTGCAGTCATGAGGAAACTACAGGTCTCCTCTTTCTTGACACACGTTCCGCAAGCGGGATGCTTTAGGTCGCACTAAGTACTTTGTTAGCTGTCTTCACAGGTTCAGGGTGCAGCAGCCTGTGTGGGGAGGCGACATCGGCACGTGAGTAAGGAGTGACTGAGTGCGGTCGCTATGGCGCGAAAGACGGCTGATGCTTTTTGGCGGGATTGCTACCTTTATGCGTCTCCTCTTACATTGCTGGCATCCGAATCTAGACTTGGTATGCGCCCTTCGTACCCGGTTTGGCATGAGAGCATCAAACTCCACCGCGGGTGCGAGAGCGATCGGGTGAGATGATCGGTTACTTCTCACAGAGGCTGATGAGACGTGAAGTGAGACCGAAAGCAGTACGTCGATGGCGTGCTGACAAGATGGTGCCTAGCAACTACAGAAGCGGAAGCTGCCGGAGCCGATCCAAAGAGACGTGATCTGGTGATTTAGGGTAGGTTTCTTCAGCGTCGTGGGGCCGCCATGAGAAAACTGACACTGAACACCACGGTTCACGGTTTCTCTAGTGTCATCGTTGTCAAGATTCGCGTCATCAAAGGCTGAAACCGCCAGACCGGACGAAACCATCCCGCTGCCTGCTGAAATCCTCGGCAGGAGACAGTAGTTGCGAGACCGAACTCGGAAGAGATCGTCGGACCAATGGGTGAGTGGCAAATACGCGACGCGGACCGATGCCGGGCTTCCGGCGCTGTATACAGTGGCAGTATCGCCGTATTTCGCAAACGGCGACTGGTTCACACTCTGTTCAGTTTGCGTTGATACCTACCTGGACAGCGTGACCTTTTGTGAGTCAAATGCCAAGATGTGGATACCCTTTCACCAGTCTGTACGAGTACGAAGTCGCTGTCCAATGCCACAAAGGGAAAAACGATAGCAGTATCTATATAGGATATTGCTGTACACAAGGTTTGTCAATCTCTACACCTCGCATCTTAGTAAAAGCTCTTTCCTATAATCCTCCCTAATCGCAAATCGCTCACCAAAACAATCTGTCCCACCGCAATACGATTCCCTCGAGGTTCACTACGCCATCTATATACGCCCGCGTACAATCACTTGATCATGAACGACGGAAAAGGTTATGTAGAGTACGTCTTCTATCGTTACACACCAACTCTCGCTGGGGCGGTAATCTTCGCAATCCTTTTCGGGTGCACCACCATTTATCATGGATGGCAAGCGTTTCGCCAGCGGTCCTGGTTCATGATTCCAATCATCATCGGCGGAGTTTTTGAAACAATCGGTTATATCGGACGCGCGCTGTCTTATAGCGACAAGGAAGCACTCGGACCCTACGTTATACAAACCCTACTACTCCTTCTTGGACCCGCGCTTTTTGCCGCCAGCATCTATATGATCTTGGGTCGCATTATCCTGCTCACGGATGGTGAGCGCTTCTCGCTCATACGGCCCACATGGCTTACGAAGATTTTTGTTGGCGGCGATGTCCTTTCGTTCTTCACACAATCTGGAGGTGGAGGGATCATGAGTGGTGCAGACGAGGACAACCCGGACAACATGAAGATTGGAGAGAAGGTCATTATCGTGGGGTTGTGCATACAAGTGATTTTCTTCGGGTTTTTCCTTGTCACAGCCTTCATGTTCCAAAAGCGAGGCCATGGACATTTGCTAGCATTGGATAGAACAGCACCATGGAGGAAGCACTTATATGTGCTCTATGGTACTTCCGTCTTGATTCTAGTCAGGTCTGTCTTCCGAGTCGCCGAATATGCGCAAGGGAACAATGGGTACCTACTACGACACGAGGCGTTTCTTTATGTCTTTGATGCTGTGCTGATGTTCATTGTCATGCTGTGGCTGAACGTTGTACATCCTGGAGCAATCGCCAAGGCATTGAAGGACAAGGAAAAAGCTGTTGCTCTAGAGGGGCAGTACGAGTTAAATAGCGTTAGTCCAAATGACGACTCGACGCCTAGAGATAGAGGATACCAAGCAGAGGGAATATTGGAAACGCGCATCCGCTCTACGAATATTGAGGGCGGTCGCTATTAGTGATGAGCCAAGGGAGTAAGCATGCGGATACGATAACGTTGGGTGATGATTCGTAAAGCTTGTCAAGGATCTTCAGGTTTCATGCTTTGTATCGGTACTTAGTTCGGTTAGTTTCATAGGTTAGAAGTTCCGACGCGGCGTTTATAGCAGAGTAAGAGTTCGTTCATTACTAGCGAACGCTTTTGTTATAAGCGTTCCCGTCGCAGCAGTGGAGCAATGTCATTCTTCAAACATCTAGCGTTTGGGCAATTCTCCCCCAACTACTTTTAAGCGCCGTGTACTCTCCCCCTAATTTAAGGTTTAGTTGCACGGGGATGGGCATAAACCGCGTAAGAACTCATCCTAAGATCTGCACTTTTTGTACGACCGCAGTCAGCGGACGGGCCGAACGCTCGGAGCATACCCTGTATACGTGGCCAAGGAACCGCAGACCAATTGGCCCGTCGCGTAAACGGGTGATGCGCGTACACATAAGCATCCTATTGTTTACTCGTTGCGAAGCGTGCATTCATCGTATACATCGGGCTCAAAAAAGCTCCGAATGCAGCCACGAGACGCGTCCTCTGCAACGAGACAGCGCTAGGTCGCTTAAAGTACAGCCCTATATAAGTGAGCGTGTATTCTCCATTGCTGTCGTGGACCCACCACTTTTGCTCACTATCAACTAAATTGTCACCTATAAGTATTCTGCCATCTTCCCTACCACCCCTCGATCGAAGCCTACACCTGTCTCGCAGCATTCCAGTTCTTATAGTCGAGATGGCGCTTGAGGAACAATACTTCTTTACATACCAACCTTCGGTCGGCGCAGCTGTTATCGCAACCATCTTCTTCGGCGCTATAACGGCAATACACGTGTATAAGTTCGTAAAGACCTATAAGACAGTGCGCGTGAAGATGCTTATCCTCCTATCTATGGCATCATTCAGTAAGCATGGAGAGTACTCATGTCATCTTCGAACTTGCTAACCCGAATGTTCATTAGATGAGATATTATGCTATGCACTCCGTGTCCCAGCAAGCAAAAGTAATCCTAAAGGCGTCTTTCACGCAATGGCCCCGATGCTCTTAGTACTTACGCCTGTCATAGCGACCACCGCCATATACAACGTCTTCCATAAGATCTCGACGGTCGTTGCACCACAAAGTGTTCTATTCAAGCCTTCTTTGATGTTCAAGGTCTTCAGTGGAATGGATATCGTATGTCAGATCGCCATCTCAGTTGGTGCCATGATGGCAAGTCAAGCTCCAGTTCCCACCACCGGCAAAGGGCTCTTGCTGGCTGGGATCGCGATACATATCAGTACCTTGCTCGGCTTTGTGACTACTGTATTCGTTTGGCAGCGCCGAGTGAGTGGGAAATGGACTTCAGATCTGGACAACTACACCCTATCCACGGAAAGAGATGTGCTGGCCATATATATCGCGACTGGCTTGATTGTCGTGCGCAGCCTCTTCCGCTTCATCGAGTTTGCGAACGGTCCTGTATGTCTCGATTCCTTGTGCGATCATCGGTACCAAGCTAACCTTGCTAGAACGGGGTCTTTCAGGACGACGAAGCCTTGTTCTACCTCTACGAATTTCTTCCTACGGCTGTCGCATTCATCGTGAGTTGTCGGTGGTACGATAGTGAGTCTCTCCAGGCCTCGGCCATCCCCCGGGATCAGATGTTAGAAGAGGTGCTTTCACACGATGCATAGATAGCATTTGTTGTGCAAGAGACAAAGGGTAGGGGTTGAAATGGCTCGCTTGTACAGCCAAAATACGCGCGATAAGTCTGGCACTTGTCTCGCGAGAACCACGATTCTTCCTCTATCACTGGCGAGAGGCCAACGTCATATGTCCGTCAATTTAGGAATTGAGATATTTTCTGCATGCGCGCAGTTAGTGCGGGCCACCCGCACACCACATTCTTCTCTTCCCTACTACAGTGGTTCCCCATAGCGTCACATATGGCGAGTACGTGGGATGTTGACAAAAAACCTCCTCTTAGTTCTTCACGCATCATAACGCTAAGGGTTGCAATGTGTCGCTTCAACTTCGTAATGCAACCACGAGTGCGAGGGCGGCCAGGATGAGGACGTCTTGGGGATACCAACCAGTACTTACCTTGCGTCTTTCTTCGCTTCAACGAACGCATACAGCTTATAGAATTCGACCCGAGATTGCGACCCATCTGCTACAATGGCGGAAAGTTCTCACCACGAAGCGAGGGCGGGTGGGTGGCTTTTATTGTAGCTGTCGAACAATGCTGCGACCACATAAGCGGCCTAATCATGGACTGCTAGCCTATGGTCGCAGAGGAACAGACGGATAGATACTCAGGCATATCGTGCCCCATGAATTGCCAGTCGTTGGAACCTGTCGGCATGCCTCTCGCAAAGCCTTCCTACTCATGCGGTCTCTTTTCACGACACACACTGCATTTGCTGCATATGTTCGGTCGTCGTAATCGGCCAGGGTCCTGAGAAGGCTGGCCATACCTACATTGTGCAATAGCACAAATGAGAGTGATAAGAACATGGCGGTGTTCACCCTTGCGAACGTTGAGGCCGCCATCTGCCCCGCTGCATCATGACGCCATAACGTGCCCGTGCGCAGTGTGCCCCACAGAACACCACATGCCTAATCTCAAAATGAGGCTATACAGCGCCACACAATAGCTTAATGTTAATAAAAGTATAGTATTATACTAATTAGATACTTACAAATAACTTATACTATCTATATTTTTATAGGAGGTTAATATTGCGGCTGTATAATGTAACTAGACTGGCAAATGGGTCTAGGTGTTACAAACCTGAACCTAAGAAGGGACCAAGCGAAATATAAATTAAAAGGATAATAGAATTTATAGAGATAGATTAGATAAAAGGTTAATACTTTAAAGACTGTAAGGGGCTGCGCTCCGTAGAGCAATCGCGAGGTATACAAAAGGTTATATTCGATAGAGAGCTAAACTCCTAAGCTACGTAGCTAACGATATATAAGCTGGTTACCTGAGTAACAATCGGGCTGGTAAGGTCTAGGTGCACGGGGCAGCCTATGGGTCCTGCGGCTGTCGTCTGAACGTCGTTTAGGCGGTCCGCGGAGAATCTGGGTGCTCGAGGTAGCACCTGGATTCTACGAGTAGACTGAGATTCTATCGAGGAGCTATCTAAAGGGCGTTTAGCCCGTTATAATACCCCCTCCTTTAGGGTGGTATTGTATCGCCTCTCTAAAACCTCTCTGGGAGGCGGCCCTCGCTGTCTCGTTCTGCCTTTGTGAATGCTTCCTAATAGTCTACTGCCTTAGCGTCCTCTAGTAGCTCCGCTAGTTTGAGCGTTATTTAGTAGAACCCTTTCTACTTTACTTTATAGTATAGCTTACGCCCTCTTGTTACAAACAACAGTAGGCCGAATCCTTCGGTCAGGGAAAGCGAAGCTGGAGGCCAGTTGTCGCACGAGACGAAGGATAATGATCAGCGTGGGGCA
>JARBXR010000149.1:0-59243 GCA_029100535.1 Stemphylium beticola | reverse complement strand
TGTTTCCGGAGCTTCCGGCTCAGAGGTAAGTGCCTGCTACAATAGCAAATCATGTGACCTTAGTCACGTGGTTACAAGATTCGCTACCACCCACTGGCACCTTCCTCGGTCTTACGATAGATGCCACCTCCGCCACAGCAAACCCAGTCTACAATGCCTCTACCACGGGTGGCGACTTCTTCCCGGCTGCGACCTACGACTACTGCAACCTGACCTTTTCGTACAGCCACGATGGCCGCGACGACGTTACCCACGTCCAGTACTGGTTTCCTGCCCCCGAGAAGTTCGAGAAGCGCTATCTTTCTACTGGAGGTGGAGGCTACGCGATCAACTCTGGAACTCAAAGCTTCCCCGGAGGTGTTCAATATGGCGCTGTTGCGGGTAGCACTGACGGCGGCTTCGGCGATTTCGACACCCAACTCGACGCGGTCGTTCTCAAGGCCAATGGCTCAATCAACTGGGATGCTATTCACATGTTCGGATACGAAGCAATCGGTGAACTCACGATGCTGGAAAAGCCACTGCCAAGTCGTTCTACGGCATGAGCGCTGACGAGAAGATCTACACGTACTACCAAGGTTGTTCCGAGGGTGGCCGTGAAGGCTGGAGTCAGGTTCAACGCTACGGCGAGGAGTATGATGGTGTCATTCCTGGTGCACCAGCTATACGATAGGCCCAGCAGCAGGTTCAGCATCTCTTCTCCAATGTTGCAGAGAAGACGCTGAATTACTATCCTTCCTCCTGCGAGTTGGATAAGATTGTTAACGAGACCATTGCGTTCTGTGACCCTCTTGACGGCCGAACTGACGGTGTCGTCTCTCGCACGGATCTTTGCAAGCTCAAGTTCAACGTTAATTCTACGCTTGGTCTGCCCTTCTCCTGCGCTGCCACTGATGAGTCCAGCCTTGGATTTGGGTTCGGCCGCAAGGCGAAGCGCCAGATGGGACCTGCTGAATCTTCCATGCCCGCTACCAACGGTACTGTATCCGCCGAAGCCATCGAGCTCGTCCAAACCATTATGAACGGTCTCTACACCGACGGCAAGTTCGCCTACTTCTCCTACCAACCCAGCGCTGCATTCGAGGACGCAAAGACGACCTACGACAACGCAACGGACACATACGAAATCAACATCGCCAGCACCGGCGGGGAATTCGTGACAAAGTTCATCCAGAAACTCGACGAAGATAACCTCCCATCCCTCGATAACGTCACATATGACACTATCGTCGGCTGGATGAAGTCAGCCATGGAAATGTATGGCTCCACTTTGCAAACCACGCTCCCCGATCTCTCGACCTTTTACTCCAATGGCGGCAAGATTCTCAGCTTCCACGGCGAATCCGATAACTCGATACCCGCTGCCTCTTCTGTGCACTACCATGAATCCGTGCGCAGCATCATGTACCCGAACGCCACTTTCAACGCATCTACCGCCGCCATGGGCGACTGGTATAGGCTCTTCTTGGTACCTGGTGCCGCTCACTGCTCACCCAACACGCTGCAGCCCAATGGTCCGTTTCCAACGACGAATCTCGAGGTGCTGATTAAGTGGGTGGAGGAGGGTGTTGTTCCTACTACCCTCAAGGCTACGTACGAAGCTGGTATCTATGAGGGTCAAGATGCGGAGATTTGTGCGTGGCCGTTACGCCCGATTTGGGTTGATGATGGGGCTGAGATGAGATGTGAGTATCATCAGGCATCGATCGATACCTGGATGTATGATTTCGACGCTTATGCGCTGCCACTTTACTGAGGTGGGAGGGTGTTGGAGTTGTAAGAGGTTGGGTGAGTGCTGTGATGGAGGGGCTTGGTAGATGTAAACGAGCATTTAGGTCTTTCCAAACAAAGACCAAACCTTTGTATGTGTACATGTGTATGTTTTGCTAGGCAATCAGTGACGTGATAAAGGAACCAAAGGTCTCGAAAAATCCAATCTAAGTCGGAGGTGGAGAGATGGTCTGGAAAGAAGTATAGTTAAATGAATAGAGAATGTTCAGCACATGATAAGCTTTTGACTAGTATCAATGTCTATTTTTTATCTACCTATCTAGGCTTCATGAACCTATTGCCTTTGACCATGTAATCTAGCTCAAATAACAACTTGTACTCTACTACTACGTGTCCATGGAGTAATGCACAAATGAACGAACAGATCAAGCATGATCAATTGGAGAGGTCCCTGCATCAATAGGGTAGGTGAAGATGTAGTTGGGGCTCGAAGCCATGAGCCCGTCTCCACCTGGTCGCATCTGCGAAGCCGGGAGCCAAAGCTTCTTGTCGGCCGTAACCCACATCTGATCGGTCCAAACCAGGGCATCATCCTGCACCAAGATGGAAGCATAGCCTTCCGGCGTCACCTTCCAGATTGCAAGCAACGTGGTATCACTGAAGTAGAGATTACCATGGCCGTCGATTGCCGAACCGCCTGTGCTGGGTGTCAGGGCTACAGCCTCAGCGTAGGCTCCCAGGCTGGCAGCTAGTGTGGAGTTTGTCAAAGTCGCGTCGACCAAGGCTGTCTGGATCTTGAACAAGCCGCCGTTGCAAGGCTGGTAGTAGAGCCACGTGCCATCTGGTGAGACTTCCATCTGGTCGAGACCAACCGCAAGTGTGCTTCCAGCAGCCCCGTAGCCCGGAACGAGAGTATGGTTGTACATCATCGGATACCATGCCACGGCTGTGGGGTCGTCGGCTAGTACTCGGACTCCGTCTCCAGTCGTCATGTTGAGGACAAGTAGTGCGCCAGCTGTGTCACTCAGGTATGCGACGTCGCCAGATGGTCCGAACCGGACGTCGTCGATGCCACTGGTCGACGCCTTGATATCGTCGAGGTAGTAAAGCTTGTCAACCGTGTCGTTGGAAAGGTTGACGCCGATGAGCTTAGTGGAGCGGTTCAGCCCCTGAGATCCTCCGTCCACCAGCCAGTAGCGTCCATCAGGCCCGATACGGGCGCCATCGAGACTGACGAATGTCGTTGCTGGATCCGAAGTGCTGTCGCTTGAGTTGTAGGAATTCCACGCAGCGTCGGGGTACAGCGCTGTTGAGTTGTCGGACAGAAGCTCAACTGCACGGGGCGGGTCGGTGAGAGAGTATCTCTGCATTAAGAACTTGCGTCCTTCGGATGAGAATGCAATGCCTTGGGTTGCCAGGTCGAGATCGTAGACTACTTCGAGCCCAGGTGCGAATGCGCGCGCGAGGCTTGCAGCGCTGAGGGCTGCAATGACGCAGCGGGACATCATGTTCCAGGAATGTGACTTTCGCAAACAGCCGAGAGTTGCTAATCTTGCTTTGGTGGTAGGTAGGAGGATGGATTTTATGAGGTATGACGGTCGAAGTGATTCATCTTATATATTATCTGCTAAAGCTGATGGTCACTACATGCTGTGATCCTCCCCCGTTACATGACTTCGGCGCGTCGTCAGCTTCAATGTCCGACCTCGTCCTCAAGGTGTTTTTTTTTTCGGATAATGTCTGTAAGGGTAAATATCGGATCCTTCTTGTCAGTGACTTTGATGTTGTAGCGGCAGATTATACAACCATTATGTAGTAGGGGTAAACGTTTAAACGGACACTAGTCGCGCAATGGATGCCGAGCTAAAGTGCAGACGGTTACTACGCATTATACTTGTCATCCTGTATCGCGAGTTGTTACCATGATTCTCACCACTTCTCTGTTAGTTATTTAGGGAAAGCCTTCTCGAGGGTGGCAGAATCGCGCGAAAGCTGGCGTTAGCGACGAGGAAATAGATGGAAGCAGGTGGAAGAAAGCAAGGACCTCAGGCACACACCTGCATATATCCTTCCGATTTGTTCAACATCCTTTCCGAAATGAAAACCCCCAACATCAACTCTCTACATCGACAATGGTAGAGGGTTTCTTGCTCCGTGATTGGCTCCTTGCATTTAGTGCGACTGCCATGCCCTTTGGCAACGTCAGCCAGGATGATCATGATTAATTACGAAGCGCAGAATTTTCCGTAACCCTTTCTTCTTTCCTTCTTCTCTGCACCGCAGCCGTAGTCTTTTTTTGTGATTGTCCACCGTTTCAGCGTCGCGTCGCGCAAACGACATAGTTCTGAGTGTAAATCAATCCCAACTTGGTATAGCGCTTTTACTTCCGGCCCCAGGGGTAAGGTATTCGCGCGACAAGATTGCCTTATTGGGCAGCAATTTGACTTGAATCCTAGGTACATAGTGTGAATTAGGCCAAAGGTCGCGCGACCTGATCTCAGCACCATGCCGCCTGAAAGAACACCAAGAACGGCGTACAGCCAATCCGTGAACCCCATCAGCCGATCAACAGGACACGACCCTTTGGCAGAATAATTCCAGAACGAGGACTCTGAGGCAGGCCAGATGATCAAAAACGATCATTATCGGCGCTATGTCCTCAAAACGGGCAGATACAGCGGTCGCACCGTCAAGCAAGTGAACGACGACAAGAGGGACGATGAGCGCTTCGGCTACCTACGCTGGATGTTGACGAGCGAGAAAGCCAACCGAGGCGTCGACGACGAACACATTGTGAAACGTCCTTTACTCCAGTGGAACGAGCAAGCAGGACTCAACGCGACGATCCCCCCCTCGGATGAAGTTCCGCCAGTCGGCACGACCAGGAACGATCCTCTGATCTCAAAACTCGCAACCACCGTGCCTTCACCCCAACGCTTCAAAGATGTGCGTGACCACTAGATGTGAATCGATGGAAGCGACATCATCGGTCTTTTCCACAGGCAGAAACATCAACTGGACCGGTTTGGCGTGAAGCCTCTTCCCGCGACAAGCAATTCGTGGGAGAGGTTTCGCAACAAGAAGTTCTCTTTGTATCAGGTTTGGGAGGTTGCGCAGCGCACGCCCAACTGTCCGCTTGATAAGACGCCGGATGAGGCTGTGGAGGAGTACCGAGCTAAGGTGCAGAGGTGTGTAGGAAGGCGGATGGCTGCGCTTAATGCGTCCTGTTATTGTGAGTCGTGTGAAGAAATGTGTAGTGGCGGGCCTACGGAGGCGGGGCAGAAGTTTTGGGCTGCGACGTTGATGGAGATGCAAAAGTGAATGGGTGGGTACAACACAGAGGGCATTGGATTGGAGATTAGAGAATCGATTTATATTTTCGGCTTCTTTGGGGTTCTGTGACTGGAACTGGGGGTCACACGTCATGAACTGGCAACATTTCCGCGCCCTTTGAGCTGCGTTAGGCTTGTAGAAAATGCTGGACCGTCTGAATGCCATCTCAAGATCTTTATTGTGCACTTTTGCATTGTCAAGCAGATCCTCCGCTCACCTGATTCAAGAATGATTCCGTAGTCCTACAATGAGTTCGCTCACGATCATCCACATGGTAATGGTAAGCACAGCGTTCCAAGTCCTTGTCCCACCATCCGGGGTGTCCCATGATTCTTGCTGAGTATTCCGCTATGAGATGAACGAGAAATCTAGGCGGCATATCTCTATCCAGCAGCTTCTCGGTATCCGACTCCTTGCATCCCACCAAATCGATGTTCCAGTACCGGCAGTGTAGGTCGGTGAAGAACTTTTGCATGACATGATTCTCCGGTAGATTCTCAAAAGCGAATTTCGCTGCAGGAAAGAACGTTGGGGGACGATTTCCGTTAACAACGTTGATGATGCTGTCGACGATGAAGTTGTTGACTTTCTGACGAAACGCTGGAACCAGGTAATATTCCCCAAAGACGAGAGCTTTGGTCAGATATGCGATCCAAATATCGTCGTCGTCATCAGTGGCCGGCTGGTAAGTAACGGCTCTAAGCAGCCAGCCGGTTTTATCTGGTAATTGCTGAGTATAAAGCCATTGGACGAAGATGTCGAAAGTAGCTGGCTCGAGGTCTTCAATAAAGATCCTCTTCTCGACCGCTTCCTTCCACACGCCGTTGAACATCCTGCGAAAGTACTCTGAGTGCTGACAGAGCAGGGACTTGTGAACGTGGTAGTCGTGCTGCTCTGGCCCGATGGCCACGACGACGCACTCGTCTCTAGTGACTTGCCTAGGAAGAAAAAGTCGGCGACTCATTCCAGAGAGAGTCAAAAGGCCAAAACCAAGCGTGCTTACCCCATAAGCGGCTGATGGCTCGGTTGACCAGCACTTGCAGCTGCTGGTGTGTTGGAAGTCGCCATTTTTCCTACTGCTCCCGCCGAACAGGTATGAATTGAGCTCGTTTGAAAAGCAACTGTGGGTGTGAGGTGTAGGGAAGTAGAAGAGTCTTTCGCGATTGTCCCAAAGATAGGTTGCACCGACGCACGGACTTAAAGGTGAAGGTGCGACCCCGCGAACGAGCAAACGCACAATCGACTCATAGCAAGCACAGCCCGCTACGTCATGGCATATTATGTGGCACATTTCCTATGATTACGATATCTGGAACTCATGTCGATGCTTAACATCTTTTTAATAGGCGGCGCAAAAACATGCGAAGTAGAAGAGTCGGGAATCTAGAGACATGCCCCAAGCATCTGTACATTTCACACGAGCTTTCCGATAGTTCTTCAACGCAAAAGGTTTGGTTCATCACTTCTACTAATCTCTTCACTCAAGTCCTCGATAGCCTTTTCCTCTGGGATGAACATCAACGACAACGCTGCAGAACGCGCATTCTTCCATCCAGTGGACCACCGCGTGTTCTAATGCATTTAAGACAATGGATGAGGGGAACTCATAGTTAGCGCATCCAGTTTGGAAGATGCGATGTATATGTACAGCTTAATTCGATTTCCAAGTCCGCAGTCTGAAAGTCACCCGTCATGACCTGGCAACTTTTCCGCGTCCCTTGAGCTGCCCTGAGTTTCTGCCAAGTCACCCTCCTCTCCCTACAATCCTAACCCTAGGAGATGTATCCTTTTTTGCTTCTCAGTCTCAACGTGCTTTTCGCCGACCTTCTTCTGTGTGTGTGACAGTGATTACGCTGTCGCAGCGAACGCCTCCATACAAGCCTCCCAGTCTTCATCGGATGCATGTTCACGGTAATCGCAAGGGTCCAGGTCCATGCTCCACCAGCTACCTTCCTTTCCCTCGCCAATATGTTTGGAGTACTACTGAAGAAAGCGGGATAAAAGCTTGGCTGAACAACGTTCACGAGCTTCGACCTCATCGTTCTGGTCGAAGGCAGTCTCCTAGTACATGCAGGTAGCATCCAACAAGCAATTAAGGAGCTTGTTGTCGCTTGGCGAGTTTTCGAAAAGGTACTGAGCTGCAGTGAAACATGGGACTAGTTGGTCGGCCCTGATTAGATCGACGGTGTAGTTGTTGACTTTTCCCTTGAATTCCGGCACAAGGTACCGATCGGCGAACACATAGGCCTTGCACAAAGCGGTAATGAAGGAGTCGACGTATAAGGGAACTTCTGCCTCTCCCTCTTGCGGTCGGTGTTCCTGCCAGAGCGGGAGCTTCCTAGTGTTAACCCAGTCGATGAACATTTCGAAAGCCTCCGGCTCAGCCTCTGTGAGCGTCAATCGTTCTTCCACACCCTCTTTCCATGTGTCCTTGAGGGCGGCGCGAAAGTGCTCGGAGGAGGAGATGAGCCAGCTTTTCTCAACCTTGTACTTCTTGCGTTCAGGTCCGATCTCCACGGTAACACTATGACAAGTCAGCATGTAAACTTCATGCATGACGAAACAGGTAAAAGTGTCTTACTGGACGACCTGTGGGAGCTTTGTCTTCCGTCCTGATGGCGTGCTTGCGGTTTGGGTGGGAGTGTCGTTAAGTAGGCAAGGAAGGCAGCCAAGGGAACGCGATGATCAACCGTAGTTGAATCAAGGGAAGGGTGTGATTGGGAAGTGTAAGAAGGTGGAGGCCCTGTTTATATAGTCGGAGGGGAGGCGCTAGTGAGTGAGTACGTGAGTAAAGTCGCATGATAGGATGCCTTCACCTTAACAAGAAGGCACCAAGTGCAAGGATCCTTCGCATTGAACCAACAACATTACCGACACTAAACAAGGCTCCAACAACAAGCCCCAAACAAACAAAAGACCCAGCAAATAATAAAGCGCATCGTATTCCAGTGAAGCCTATGGTAATCCCATAATAACACGACCGGACGATGCACCTGGGAGATAGCGTCTCACCCAAATCCCACACTCTCCACCTTTAGTATCTCATCTTCCATGCCGGGCATCCGCAACCGCAAAGCCCCAATAACAATCCAGACAACTACAACACCTCCTTAACCTCTCTAAACCCCATCCTTACCAACAACCACAACCAAATCCTCCTCCCAAACCCTCTGCTCCTCCGTCAACCTCTCCACCGTCCCCACCAAGCCCTTCAACTCGCGACTCAACGCCTCATTCTCTTGACTCGCCTCAGCGAGCCCCCCCTTCAGCGCCTCATTCACTCCATTCACCGCCGCAAGCTCCCCGCTCAAAAACTCATTCCCCATCTCCAGCTTCGCAAGCTCTCCTCCAAGCTCGTCCATGGTATCTTGCATGCTGCGAACCTCGACCTCAGTCGCATTGCGGGTTTGCATCAAGTACCGGTTCTGTTTGATGAGGAGTTTGAAGGTGGGGCATGTGGTGTGGTCGTGTGGAGGAGGAGGAGGAGGAGGAGGAGGAGGAGGAGAAGATGTGGGGGTGGGGGTTGGGTTTGTTTGTGTTGTGCTGGTTGCAGTAGTCGTAGTCGTAGGCGTAGGAGTGGAAGTGGCAGGAGTGGAAGCAGTAGCAGCAGCAGCAGCGACAGTGACCTTCTTCCTCAACACCGCAATCTCAGCATCGCGTTCCTGGAGCTGCCTTTTCATTGTGTTTTGTACTTCTAGAGCCTTTTGACACTTCAACGCGGCTCGGCGGTATCTGGGTCGGGATTGTGCGACTTTAGACTGAAATTTTGCGAGTTCGGACTGGGGTTTGGTGAGTTCGGAGTTGGCTTTGGTGAGCTCGGAATTGGCTTTGGAAACCTCAAACCGTGCTCTGGCGAGTTCATCTTGCCTTTTCTGTTTGCGAAAGACTTTTTCTTGTGTCTTGGGCTTGGTGGGGACAGGGATGGGGAAGATGAATTCTACGAGCCCGAAGCAGAGGACGCTGACGCCAAACAAAAGAACGGCGCTAGCAAGGAGTATACCAATGGTCCGCAAGATGATTGAGGCGAACATCTTCGTGGTGTAGGGGGGTGCTGGGTTGTGTGTGTTGGATGGTCTGGGAGACTACAATGTCGAAATGGGTATCTGTTTGTAGACCGTTCTTTGTGCTGGACAACTACTTGGTGTGTGGGATGTTGGAAGAAAGAAGAAAGACCACACCTCTTTTATACTCCTGTAGAAGAGAACTTGCGAAAGACTCAGAAATGTGCGCAAGCTATCCATGGTTGAGAACAATCAAAAATGGAGTGTGGTTCCTGAATGCCTCCAATACTCAGAACGAGCATAGTCGACTTCTGACATACCGTGGTATTACAATTTGGACAAAAAATGCGGCGCAACGTGTGGACACCCCGCGGCCAGTCATGTGCAGTGAGTAATAACATTTTCTGTACCATGGTACCGAATTCAAAAATCTCGAAATCTGCACAGAGATAATGACAGGCCGAAGAAGCACTGCGGAACTAATTTAAGTCAAAGATGAAGTGAGAACATAATCGAAATTGATACTCTTATTTCCGGCTATAATACCAACACTTTTTGTAATCCAGCTCATCGACATGGATCGACCCATGTACCTGTATCAGGCATCGGGGGTCGATCCTGGAGGCTAGTCGCTATTTTCACACATCGTTACTCGTTAAGCTCAACGTAGTTGGCGGGGAAGAGACCCGACTGGCCGTTGTAGCTGCCGAGCCACCAGTCTTCATCGGGAAATTCCTAGAACAATGTGAGTGGATAGTCAAGCGATAGAGTCAAGGAAACTTACAAGTCCGGTAACGGTAGCTCCTTCAGGGAAGCTCAGTTCGTTGTCCTCTGCAGCCTCGTAATCGTAAAGAGCGGTTGCTGTAGGGCCTGAGCCACCGGCAGGTTGTGGCGGTGCTGCCGCGGGCTCTGGCTCTGATGGATGCGCGGGCGTTGGCGGTGCGGCGGCAGCACCCGCGTCATCGTCTTCGACCAACTCAACGTAGTTGGCAGGGAAAAGGCCGCGCTCGCCTTGGGAGTTGGTGCCCATCCACCAATCCTCGTCCACCATGTCAATGTCAGTAACATACTCGCCGTCGCGGAGCTCGACCTCGTTGTCTTCGGCCTTCTCATAGTCGTATTGGATGATTGCGCGCTTTCCAGAGCCTCCTGCTGCCGCGGGCTCGTCGTCGTCCTGACCAGAGGCCATGGCAGTACCAACGGCGGCACCGCCTACTGCGCCAGCGCCAAAAGTGGCAGCCGCAACAGCAGCACCGGCACCACGAGCGGGGTCCTTGGCTTGTACCTGAGGCTCTGGAGAGATGTTGCGGGCTTGCTGGGCTGCTTGGTCTAGAGAGCGAGCAGGCATGGGTGGCGCGCGCTCCTCGGCAGGAGACATCTCTTCGGGTTCCTTTCCGCGAGCGACGGGCATGGCAATACGCACAGGCGATCCAGAAGGCTCAGGAGATGGGCTGCGAGGTACAGCTGGTGGGGAGGGCACACGCTGGTGCTGAGTTGCTGGGACATCCTCCTCTTCCGCCTCTGGCTCCTTGGGACGGGTGGGAAGGCCTGGCATGGGAACGCCCCTTACACCAGCGTTGGGCTTGCTCGAGGTGTCAAGAGGTGGTGGGCTGGAAGCCTCTGGCTCGGGAACAGGACGAGAGCTTGGTGCTCCCATGGGTACAGCACCTGCGAAACGGTCCTTGAGGGAGTTGACACCACCCGCAGGAGAAGCTGGCTCTTCCGGCTGCGGCGAGCCACCCGTCCGTTGCTCCTCGAGATTGCTGGCAGATTGGCCTGTTCGGGTGGTCTGTACAGGTGCCCAGGACTTGCCCGAGTAGCCGCTCTGCCAGCCACCGCCTCCGCTCTGCTGGCTTTGAAGGGGGTTCGGGCGGCTTCCGGCATCGACAGCAGGCGCTGGGACAGCCTCGCCCCGGGCTGCCTTCTTCTCGGCCCAGATCTGTGCGGGTGTCTTGCCTCCTTCGTCGGCAAAAGTCTTGCTTGCTGCACCGACAATGGGCGCGGCAACGGCGGGCTTCGCACCGAATCCTCCAGGCGTCGGTGCCTTGGTGCCTGTGAATGCGCTCGCGCCGGCGAACTTGTTAGCAACCTTGGGCTTGGGCATGCTGGTGAGGCGTTCGGGCTGCGCCTTGAAGGCAGCTGACCTTTCGGCGAGCGACTTTGGCCTCTCCTCCTCTTCCTCGTTGTTGGAAGCTGCTGGTGCAGCGGGAGCGGGAGCTGACTCGGATGGAGGAGCGACCTGAGCCTTTGCGCGGATAGCTGCAATGTCGACCTTGCCAACGGGCTCGTATGCGCCCTTGACCACGCTGGGCCGGTCGTCTTTGGCGTCCTTTGCCTGAGCCCGGATCGCCGCAATGTCAACCTTTCCAATCGGCTGGTATGCACCCTTTACCACTTCGGGACGGTCGTTGGATGATGACTCGTCCTTTTTGGCGGTCAGTTCGGCCATGTTGACCTTGGTGGGCTGGTATGCGGTGCCGACCTTCTCAAGCTGCGACCTGGAGACTTGCGGGGCATCAGCGCCCCAGCCGTCCGCATCTTCATCAGCTTTTGGCGCGGGCTCGCGCGAGCGTCCCAATGGGTTGAAACCTGCGCCTCCGCCTCCTATCGATTTGGGTGTGAATACGGGCTTCTTCGCAACGGGCGGTGGGCCACCTGATGAAGGAATGTTTGGACCGCCACCGTATTTTGCGCCTGATGCATCGGCAACCTTCTGAACGATCTTCTCGGGACTGAGGTCGTCATCGGAGCGAGCGGTGACTTGCACGTGGTATCCCTGGTACAATTAGATGTTGAGCGGTGAGGAGTCAACGTTGGACCAACATACATGGAGAAGCTTGGAAACGACTGTGAGATGGCTACCGAAGTAGCCCTTTGTCCGCTCTGGAACGCCTTGACCGCACTGCGTATGGATTAGTGCTGTGCTTCCGTTAATGTCAGGCTTCGGCTTACCCATGCTATCAGGACATTCTTGGGCAGCGATGTGTTTGGGTCCTTGACCTTGACAAAGGCAAACTGAATGCGGCCCTCTGAGAACTCATCGACCAAGTCGAGCAGCTCGCCCTCTTTGAAAAGTCAGCCATTGCTCTTTTGTGACCTCGATTTCCCGTGATGTGTCCTGCTCGGTGAGGTACCGACACCCGAGCTTGGGCTGACACCTCATCATGGCACGGGAAGCTCGCAAGCTTGGGTATACACAGTCCGAGGCAGTTCACATACCTCCAGTACTTTGGACCTTCAACACGCTCTCTTTTCCGCTGTCGTGCTGGAAGGCGCTCACAAGCGGGGCAGCGACAGTGAAGACGGCCCATTGAGCGTACGTCGGGGAGCTCGCCTGGGGGCCGGATGGAGCGGGAGCATTGACGACATTCTGGTAGCTCCGGGTGATGTTTGGGCCGTTGCTGGATGTGTTGAGCGTGGCCATGGTGGGCGGCGTGTAGAGGGGAGCTGTCGTAAGGAACGAAGCTTGGGGCTTGGGGCTTGGGGGGAGTGAGGGGGGCGAGATGTGGTGGTGGAGCAGAAGAATGGTAAAAAGAGAGTCAGTCTACTAGCACCAATGTCGAACAGCTCAGCGTACGCGTATCCGCGGCAGTGTATGTAATTGGGCTCTGGGCTCAGACTATGCCAGCAGGCATAAGCGGCACAAGTTCGGTGTGAAGGGCACCACCAGCTATGTCATTTCTTGGCTGAACTGGCAGTTGGCGTCGGTGCCGACGGGGTAGACCCTCGCTCGCCTCACCGCGACGATTGGACATAGCTCCTCCGCAACACCTGACAGCGCTGGCTATTGCATGCAGCCTCCTGCATCCTCCAAATCATCGCCTAGACTCGACGCAACACTTTTGGCCTAGTTCCAGCCTTCTTTCACCTCCACTCTGCCACGACAAACACCTAGCTAGCACCGACAACACACCCATCGCACCGCTTTTTTCCTCTGCCCCTTCTCCACGCGCGCTGCGCGCTGATACAGCACACGCTGCCTTTATGTCTCTAGCCTGCTCAACACGACCATGAGGCTCTTGTGAGCTTTTTGCATGAGGACCGCTGTAGCCACCATGGAGGATCGCGAGTCCAGCGTAGTGTCGTCAGTCGACTTTTACGGCTCCGACGCAAACCCTTCGCATGCGACAGCTGTGCAGAATGATGCGCAGCCAAACAAGCGCAAGGCAGATGATGCGCCTGTTGAGCACGACAAGAAGCGCAAGCGCGGCGCTTCGTCTTTGTCGTCTCCGTTGTCATCTTCGGGTGACGTGCCAGGTTGCGCGAGGCTACCACCCGAGCTGTGGCAGCACGTCTTCTCCTTTTGTTCGCTCCCAGATCTCGGTCGATTGATTCAGGTCAATCGATCTTTTCATTGCTATCTGACAGATGTGCGCAGCGCCTCGACTTCAAAGTCTGGCGCTGGCCGTCTGCATCTCCTAAAGTCTGAATCATTGTGGGCCTCTGCCCGCAATGCAATGTGTACCAAGCCTCCGAAGCCACTCCCCGGCTTCTCTGAGCTGCAAATGTGGCAGTTGGCGTGGTCGAGGAGATGCCAGTTCTGTAATAAGCTTGATTCTTACCCTCCAGGCGACCGCATATGGCAAAAGGGGCCTGGCCATGCAGGCGTCAGAGTCATTTGGCCCTTCGCCATCCGAGCGTGCGGGCCGTGTCTCCTCGAGCAGTGCCAGACGGTGAGTAGAGTAGCCCCTGCCGCGTTGTGAGTCGCGACTGACTTGTTAGGATGCGAGCCTTCTCTTCTCGGCAGCCTCCGCCCTGCGACCAGCCCTCCCATTCGCGCTCCTAACCAACGACCAACACTATATCCCGGCCTACATGCTGCAGACAGCGACAACCCCGGCAGATGTAGAAATTGCAAAGTACTACTACAAGAAACACGTCGAGGATATCACGCATGAGCTGAATGACGCACTCAGCCGCGGCCCTGCAGCAGCCGAAGAATGGTCCAAGGGCCTTGATGCCAGAGGGAAAGAGCGCCTCAGAGTCGCGGAGAATTGGGAGCGCTGGGAGGTCAAGAGCCAGTGGATGGAAGAGCATTCAGAGGTGAAGCGTGCTGCATCGGCAGCTCCCTCTCACGCCGCCACGTCACACAGGGATGCATCAAAGTCCCCCCCGCAACGAACACCGTCTCCTATAATTCATGCCCCAGTTCCAGCGAGTAAGTATGCCTCTGCTGTCTCATTTGCTGCCAAACACGGCGATGCGTCTCGATATCTCAACAGCACTCCTCCAGTTCCCAACCTAACAGCCGTAGCACCATCCTCGCAGCACGCTCAAGCGCGCCCGCCCACGGTTCCACCACAGGCTTTTACTCCTTCCGGCCAGAGGAACCTCCATGATGCAAACGAGGCCAAGGCGACGCGCAAATCCGACATAGAGCGCCGGTGCCAGCAAATGGATCCCCCAATTGCCCCCAACATCTTGCGCCATATGGACTCGTTCAAAGCAGCTATCCAGATCTCGCAGCCAATGAATGACTTTGCATGGAGTGTGCTTCAACCCCGCTTGATAGCCCAACTCCCTGCGGCCCAACAAGCAGAAGCTGACCACGTGTCCCGCGCTGCTTCTCTTCCCACCAAAACTCCGGACCGCCGTCATCTGGACGCCAACTCCAAAGAGGCCCGAGAAGTCATGGACCGGGAATGGGAAGAGTCGCAACGCCCTATCCGCGATAGACTGGATGCTATTGCCGACGAATTCATCAATCGGGACTGGGATCATGGCCAAGCCGTCACGTACGAGACCAGCCCAAAGTTTGCAGCCGACCTCCTTGCTTACGTCCGCCGGACCTTTTACTCCGAAAAGGTCGAACAGGACGCCGCTCGTCTGGCAGCCAGTGTGCACACTTTAACTGACAATGCAGAATCTCGCCCAAAGCTCGTGCTTGACAACATGAAGTGGGTGTACGATAATAAAATCAAGCCTCTAACAGAACAGTTCCGCAAGGACATCTTCCTCTGCTACGGCAATGGCTGCGAACACAACAACAAGTACTATGGCTTTGAAGGCGTTACCCAGCACTACGGCGCCAAGCACACTTCTGCTTTTAGCTCAGGAAACGTCGTGGTAGCATGGCGAGAAGCCGAATGGCCCGAGGAGCCACCCTTTCACCCTGACCCCAGTTCTGTCAAAGTGCCACTTCACCCCCCTTATCCCCCTGCAAGCACAAGTGGCTATGGTAGCTACTACAGTGGATACTCGCGCGCAGGAACAGCGACCCCACACATGCCAACTCACCTCCCGCAAGCGAGTCCCGGGCCGTACAACTATGCAAACCAGTACGCAGGACCATTTGCTCCACCCCAAATGCCTTCCGGCACCATGACTGGACTGGAATATCCGCAGACTTATGCGACCCCCGTGGACATGTACGCACACCAGGCGATGGGCCCTCCAGGATATGCTGCTCACGCAGCTCAAAACCCTTACTTGACGTCTCCAGCCATGATCAACAATGCCATAGCACCACCGCCACCCAGTATGCCACCGCCCGGTCATGCAGTTCCTGAGACCGCTCCCAACGGTACAGAAGATACTGGCCAAAGTACTAGCTCGTTCGACAAGCAAGTAAGTACCGTTATCGATATGGCGCAGGACCTCTGGAAGCGCACTTCGGGTATCAAGGACATGCCAAACAGTGTCCGGGTCTACGTGCTGCTACACCGCGTCATCTCCAAGTTTCATGTAGAGTTCAACCACGAACCGAACCTGAATCACTTCATCGATGCCCTTTCTAACTATGAGATGCCCAAAGCATTGAAGAATGCACCAGGCCTCTCATGTAAGGCTTGTCAGGTTGGATCTGTACACCACCTAACAGGGTCTTATTACTCCAAGTCGGAAGAGAGAACAACGTACACAGTCCTGGGCCTTTTGCAACATTTCCGGTCCCAGCACCTGCCCTATCCGCAACCAATTCATGGCCATGGAGTGCAAATGGCTAGACTGGACTGGAAAGAAAACATGATTGAGCTTCCCAGTGAACGTTTCATTTCCGGCCTGATCCACGCTCCGGGCATGGACGATGAGAAGCTACTAATGATCGCGACTGTCTTCCCCAGCCTGTTCCCCATGCCGCTACCCAAGATTGGCATAATTGACAGTCATGGACTAGCCTCACCTGCTTCTTCCGGCCCTAATAATGCCGAGAAGGCTCCTGGCACAGCTGATGCTCCAGGCGAGACAGGGGAACACTCAGGTTCTGCAGCCATGGCTGGTGCAGAACCAAATACGTCATTGCCTGCAAAACCACCGGATACCGCGTTTGAATCTCATCGCCCGACATTGTCCAACGACACCAGTGATGCACCAGGCTCTCTGAAGAGGAATCGTTCTTACAGGGATAGCTCGCCTGGAGAGCGCAGGCAACACCATTATGCTGAGCCCCGGTATTATGTAGGTGACCCACAGCACATTCCGAGTATAGCAGAGCTAACCAATGGCTCTTCAGATGTCAAGGGATCATCTCGATGACGCATATCACCGCCCACGCGAGTACGTGGAGTATGCTCCCAGCCCTAGGATCATCCATGCTGGCCCCGCATATGACGATTATACCGGCCGTCGCACAGCGTTCCGAGAGCAAGAGCGGTACTATGGACCTCCGGAGGACCTTGTCTATGCACATCCGCGTGAAGGCAGCCATGGTAGTCGGGAGTACAGTGCCTACCCACGTCAGGTCCGATACTACGAAGAAGAAGATCATCAGCCCGAGTACCGGTATTTGAATGAGCGTCAATCGCGAGATGCTAGCCCACCACAAGGTCAAGCTGCCGCAGACAAGTTTCTGGCTGAGAACGAACCCCCGCAGCCTCCACCGCCGCAGCCTGAAGCCGAGCCTCCTGCGCCGGTGCAAGAACACGAAGAAGGGTCTCGCTACACGCCTCCGCCTTCTGATGCTCCAGCTCCAACGGAGGCAAACGGTCCAATCCGTCCCCTGGGACCACCGCACCCTCGCGCGCCGTCGACTGTTTCCAATGGCTCACGGTACGACGACTATCAATCAGGCGGGCATCGTATGCCCATGCCCGGGCCGCCGCGCAGACCTGGACCCCAGCGTCGGAGAGACCGACCTTATGAGCACAGAGGGCAATCCCGATACCAGCGATATATGAGTGTTGCTCGCGATGATCCATTTGGTCGCGGGTCCAGCATGAGTCGATCTCAGAGTAGGAGATACGAGGAGCAGCGTCGCCGTATCGACCAGCAGGAAACACCACAACCCAATGCTGAGGCCGACTACGAGCCCGGCTACTCGAGAGAGCAGAGCGCCGACCAGTCCGTCCAAGACGACAACTACTACCCGCCTGCACGTCGCCATCCGCGCGGGTACGTGTCAGTACAAGACCGCATGCACCCACACATTCGTGCGTACTCACCCCCACGATATCGATACGACGAACCTCGCGCACCACAACCTGTCTACGTGGACGAGTATGGCCACCCCATCCAGGAGTATGAAGTCATTCGTGTACGCGGCGATCCCAGACATCGCCCTTATGTGCCTCAGCCTCGGTACGAACCTGATCCATATGGATACCCGGTCCAATACGATAGACCGCAACCGCACAGATACAACAGCCGCCCTGATGAGTACATGTACTACGAAGAGAGGGAGAGGCCCATACCCAGAAGGCCGGCACCGGATGCCGAGAGCGAAATTTACGAGCCTCCGCCGCCAGAAATCAAGGTGGAGAGTGTACCCGTTCCAATGCCACCGGAGGCATCTTAATCGCCTTAGACATGGCAGTCAAAGGATGGTATCATGTTTTGAGTCTGTTCATACGTTGCTTACCACGTTCAAGTCCTTTACATAGTCAGGTACGTTAGTCATGTATATATGCTATGTCTTTTCTTATTTGCATTTTTGGGTATTTGGTTTGGCTTGGCTCATTTTTGCAACGACTGAATATAATGAGCTGTTCCGCTTTCATCCATAGTAGAAGTAATGTTATTTGTCTAAATGGGAAATTTCGACTCGAGTACTTGGGAACACTTGACATGTGGTTTCGTTGATGACAAAGACAAGATAACGTACAGATGTAAAGATGAGGTCTGATGATGGACTTTTGTGTGGCACGTGTGCCTTCTAGAGGGTATCAAAAACATGAGTACGAAGGAAAATGAGGAGGCATAAGTCAGACTAAGCCGTAGACTCGACGACTGGCTCCACCGAAGACGACTCCTCTACACCCTTCGCAGCAGCATCGATCTTGTTCTGCGCGAGACGCTGTAAAACCCATTAGCCAAACTCCAAAACTTCACATAGAACACAAAACATACCAGCAAATTCCTCAACAGCACCGCAATAGTAACCTTGCCAATGGCGGGAACATAAATACTCGCCTTCTCCTTGACCTCTGGGGTGAAATTCCTCTCGCTGGAGAAATTGATGCACGCAGCACCGTCCTTGATGAGTTCAACGGGAACCTTGAACTTGTCGCCTGGCACGCCGCTGATGACCACGTCGCTCAGTGGGAGGCAGTCTTTCAGCGTCCAACCGGGTTTCTCAACGACTTCATGCCTCCGCTTCCTGAGACCGACGCCGCGGGTAAATTCTTGCACGTCGGCGATGTCGACGCTGTACACATGCGCGCCATCATTCGCCAGCAGCGCGGCCAACGGCCGCCCCACAACCTCGCTCCGATTGATAACCGTAATGGTGCGGCCATGCAGTCTATTCCCATACGGCAGAATAGTATTATAAATCCTAAGATACTCCAGTATCTTAATCACGGCAAGCGGGGTGCAGGGCAGGATACTCTTTTTCGTGCTAGCGGGGTCCAGGAAGCGGATGTTCTGGTACATGTTGAAGATGTAGCGGTGCGAGAGGCCTTCTACATCTTTGTCGATGGACACGATTTGTTGCAGGTATTGGTCCTGACGGTTGGAGAAGATGGGGTAGTAGACTATTATGCCTGACACGGCGGGGTCGGCGTTTGCGGTTAGGAGGGCGTCTTCGAGGGTTTCGCGGTCGATTGTTCGGAGGGAGAAGTCGAAGCCACTATATCATGACGAAAACTGTGTCAGCGACCTGGTATCCCCAACCTTTTCTTCTTCCTATCACGGGGAAGCCATGGAAATGGTCATATGCTGATTTTCAAGAGAGTATTTGTGGCTCACTTTTCAACACACGTCTTGCCTGTCCATTCGGCGTAGACGCGCGCGGCGGGATCCGAGCTCGAAAGGAAGCCAACGAGAAGTGGCTTGCGGCCGATCTTCGCAAGACCGTCGCGGACTTCATCGAGAAGACCTTTGGCGATGTTGTTCGCAAGGATGACTTTGCAATTAGGTTTGTCGTCGGCCATGGTGGGGTAAAAAAGGACTCGCAAGTCTGGGGATTGCAAGGGTGGGAAACTTCGTGTTGCGGGAGAGTTAACGATGGTGAAAAAAAGGTTCCAGCGCAACTCTAGTATATTTTTTTCTTTTCCCCCGAGAAACTATTTATATGACTTCCCCTCAAACTTATATTGGCGCACAAATCTCAAATCCCCGTCTAAACTCACCTGCCGAACATTTCTTCCCTAGACCTTTTTTTTCTTTGCACCCGCGCTTAGCCCCCACCATTGCCCCCGATACCGGACCAATCAGCAACACGCCAACTCCGTAACGTCATCGCGGGAGTAGTAGCCCCAAATTTCTGAGTCGCGCGACACGAACGACGACAATTCGCTTTCTTATCTTCTAACCGACAAAAGACGTGAAAGCATGTCAGATATTCAAAAATATCTGCTCGACTTTGACAAGAATAAGAAGGAGGCGACTGCGACTGCTCAGCGGAGTGCGACGCGTATGTATGAGGATATTCATCCCCCACCCGAGGGGCATGCGACGGGCGCGTGCGGGGACATTGATGGGCTGACACTGGACAGGGCTGAGGAATGGGGAGTTGAAGCTTATTAGCTTGGTCACGGACCTTGGGGAGTACTTGAATAGCGAGGATGGAGCGACACGGTCGAAGAGTAGGTGGGCTGGGGGGGTTTGTGGCATGGGCAGTGCTGACTTGAAGTAGCCATGTCGTATCTCGCGGAGGTACTGGCTTTTACTCCACAGAAAGTCTTGTCGCTACAGCAGCGTAGGTGGATACCAAATCCGTCCTTGTACTATGTTAGAGCACGCCGATACAGGAACATGGGATTGACAGATTGTTTGGGGTAATCGGGCTAACTGAGTCGCAGGAAATTTACTATGTGACTTCACCCTCTCCCGGACCGAAGATAATGAAGGCCTAGGGTCATGCGCAAAGGCATTGATGGCGCTCGAGTCGCTCGGCAAATGGGATGACGACCGCGTTGTTAGCATCGTTGAAGCCCTCCTTTCCAACACACATCCATTACGACAGTTCAAGCAGCAGAGCGAACGTTACCCAGTATTACAACTTATCGATACCCTCATGGCCAAGTACCGCGAACCACTCAGAGCCCACCACGATGCGACTCCCGATCTCATGGGACGCTTCATATCATACTTTGACGGAGAGAAGGATCCTCGGAATTTGATGGTGGTATTTTCGATACTGAGGGTGCCCATGACTGAGTGGAATATTGGTGGCGATGCGCAAGATTTATTCGATGCTGTATTCAACTACTTTCCCATTACTTTCCGACCGCCTCCCGACGATCCGTACGGTATCACCGCCCAAGACCTGAAGGATAGATTAAGGGACTGCATTTCATCCACAGCCGACTTTGCACCGTACGCCTTCCCTGCGCTGCTGGACAAGCTTGACTCTACTTCGATGAACACAAAGCGAGACGTTCTGTCGACAATCACAGCCTGCGTGACCGAATACGGACCACGGACGGTATCATTATACGCGATAACTCTTTGGGACGCCTTGAAGTTTGAAGTACTCAATGTGCAAGAGGAGGATCTTGCCAAGGAGGCGCTGACAGCACTGGCCGCAATTGCAAGGACATTGTCGCAGGGTAACCAAGGATCACTGAACGCCTACCTCAAACCGATCATCAAGGAATGCAACGAACATCTCGAAGACGCACCAACTAAGCAATCGCAGGCATCTGCGCGGTTCCTCCAAAGCATTGCGGATGTATCCCCGGAAGTTACGAGCCTCCTCCTAGCTGGTGTGTTGCCAAATCTGTTCTTGCTGTTTCAAACAGCAGACACCATGGCCAAGCGTCGAGGTCTGCTAGAAGTCCTGGTCCAATTAGTCAAGGCCAACATTGACGTCTACGGTGACTGGAGAAAAATGGGCCCTGGGGGAGATCAAGCCGGGGAGAATGCGCTAGCTCAATTCCGAGACCAGGCACTTGAAGTGATGTTGAATGGGCTGGAGACGGCTCCTACCAAGGAGGTATCATTCCGATTAGTATGTCTCGATGGATTGGTCCACCTTCCCAAAGTCCGCGGGCTATTGAGCGACGAGGATGTCGGTAGGATCATCCAACTACTCCATACCATTGTTATTCACGAGGAATCGTACGGCAAAGACGAGGTCAAAGAGGCTGCAATCAACGGTATTGTTGATATTGCTCATCAAAAACCACAAGTCGTCGTCGACAAGGCTTTCCCGGCTTTTCTGGCCCAATTACCGGACACGGACGCAGATGGATCCAACAGCTATTCGACTGTGCTGGAAGCTTTTGCTAAGCTTGCCAGCGAAGAACAAGTTTTCGACACGGTCATACTTAGGCTCAAGAACAAATTCAGCGCAGCGGTTCAGCAGGGTGCTTCCTCTACGTATGTTGTTGCACTTCTCTCGGCGATGCTCTATGCCCTTAAGAAGGGCGAGAAAAATTTGTCAGAGAGCGCAGGCAGCGCAACATACTACAAGGATATTGCGCTGCCATTGATACAGCGTGCATCAAGCACAGATGAATCCCATCCGGCAGCGTTCAACGACGAGAAAACACTAGACCTTGTCGGTCGGATCTGCAATCTGGTCATCAGATATCTGCCCACCGAGCAACAAAACACAGTTGCCGCAGAACTGTACATGCTGTTCCGTGGTACACCCCAAGCAGAACTTCCGCCTTTCAAGACGGACGTTGGTGTTGAAGCTGACAAGACTATGATTGTCTCAACGCATCTACTAGCATCCCTACGGAGAGATACGACTCTCCCTTGCGAGCTACAGCTTTTAGTTTCCTCCCTTGCAAACTACGCCCAGCAACCCACACTATCCCTCCCCGTCCGATCCGCATCTCTTCGCCAGATGTCACTTGTAATCAACAAGTTCTACACATCCGCCTCTCTCAAAACCTGCATGGACCCGCTGATCGCAGATTTCGACCTCCTCAACCCAGAAAAACTGAACCCACCCCGAATACGCATAATCTTCGCCTGCCTAAAAGGCATCGTACTCCGCAGCAGTCCCGCGCTGAACACGCTCTACCCCACGTTACTATCCCTGCTCTCGCACCCCAAATACGGCAGCACAGTAGCCGCCGGCTTCACTACGCTGCTCCAACCCGACGACGTGCTCACCAAAGAAAACCACTGCCAGATCCTCGGTCTGCACAAGCACAAAAGCTTCGCCCTCCTCGTCCCCAACATCACCGCTGCGTTTAAAACCGCAGAGCCGCACACACGACCGAATTACCTGATTGCGCTCAGTGGGGCCCTGCGCTGGATGCCGTTTGACATCGTCGTCGAAGAAGTCGGTCAACTGGTTACCCTGCTGCTGCAATCGCTCGATCTAACTGGCGTGGATATCGTCAAGGAAGCGGCAATCGGCACGCTGTGTAGTACGCTGCTGGAGAAACCGCATGTGCTGGAGGAACACACCGGCGCGTTGATCTCCAGGTTGCTTGCTAATGCTACGGTGGCCAAGGATGCGAAGGGTGGTAGCCCGCCCCCGAGTGTCAGGGTAGCGGCGCTCAAGTGTCTGCATCTTGTTGCGGACAAGTTCAAGGAAGAGGGCTTGGTCAGGTATCGCAGGGAGGTCGCGAGACGTCTTGTTGTGGCGCTGGATGATAAGAAGAGAGAAGTTAGAGGTGCGGCGGTTAGGTGTAGGGCTAAGTGGTTGTTGGCTGATGAGCCAGATGACGAGTAAGGGATGGTTAGACGCTTTGTTAGCTGCAATTCACGATTTCAACGCTTGAGATTATGTTGGTCTGGCCTATGTGTGAGCTTGCTGTTGTGATACTCTTTTTTCTTTTTGCGGCTGCTATAAGACTTTTGCAAATGGTATTGTCTTGCTCCCCCTTCTTTCTTCCTTGTCGAACATTTCAAACGCCTGGAAAGTATGGATTCCCGTTAACGCCACCCATGCAGTTATTGAATAAGACGTTTTTGCGCACGCTTTTCCCCTTGATAGAAATATCTCCATGTTACACCCTCATCTTCTTGGGCGGAGTCTCATCGGGCATGTCATCAATCTCACTTCCGCTATCCTCGACACCAACCTCCTCGTCGACGTCCTCCTCAGCCTCCTCATCGTCGCTCTCGTTCCTCGCGCGCTTCAAACCCTTCATCTTCCTCGTCTGCAGGTTGGCAAAGTCCTGCTTGCCCACATGCACCTTGCCCGTCTTGTCGCCCATGATATCGGTGTCGATGTTCTTCTTTGTGCGGGCCTCTGCGCCCTTTGGCGTCTTAAGGGCCTGCTTGAGCATATCGGGGTCCGGAAACATTTCGCGACCAAGCGTGAAATCCATGCGCGGACCCATCTCCTCGACCTCAATGCGCGGCAGCTTCTGGCCGGAGCGCTTGGTGCGGAGGAGGTAGAAGCGGAGTTTAATCTGGGGATTCGGCAGCTCATCCGTGGGCTCCTCTGCCGACAGCGAAATCAAGTATTGCAGGCCCTCGACGTCGACCTCTGTTGCGTCCTGGCCCTTGAACAGATCGATGAAGAGGCTCTTGGCGAGCGTGTATTTCGTCTGATTGGGGTCCTCGAATACCGTGCCGTGGAAACTGATCAGCGGCTTGAGTCCAATCGACGGCTTCTTGTTCTTGAACTGCTGCAGCGTGCGGAACGTGTCGGCGTTGATATATAGCTCCAACATATCCAGCATCTTGTACGAAAACGTGCGCGCGAGCGTCATGCAGTGCGGCCGCTTCTTCGAGTGCAGCGATAGCACCAGCAGCGACGTGTCGTTCTTTTGCGAGAAGAACTCGAGCGACGAGGCGTCGTCGAAGGGGTGGATGTCGTTCTTCTTGGTGAAGCGCTCGATGAAGGGTCGCTTGAGCGTGCATAGGTCTGCGACGGCGAGTTTGAGGATTTGAGACGTTTTTTGCCCGGACACGAAGAGCGTGGTTTTGGGGTTTTCGTGCTGTTGCGGCTCGC
This sequence comes from Stemphylium beticola, assembly GCA_029100535.1. Lineage (NCBI taxonomy): Eukaryota > Fungi > Ascomycota > Dothideomycetes > Pleosporales > Pleosporaceae > Stemphylium > Stemphylium beticola. Next base: position 34,934 of record JARBXR010000149.1, on the reverse strand, counting down.
GCTTTTTCATTTCGCGCTTTGCGCGGGCATTTTTGGGTTTGCTGGAGGATTGTTAGTATTTTGTGCTTCTGTATGCGTCTGCGACTCGTTTTTTCTTCTTTACGTACGCCGTCTTCAACATTGTGGCTGGTTTGTTAGGATTTCTCTTGGTGATGTTGCGAGCTGATCTTCTCGAACTTTTGGTGGAGCCCAAAAAAGTTCCAGCGATAGCCGGGGCGCGGAGTTACTTTGGCGCCGAGCCTGATAAGCTAGACCCTTGCTGGCTGGCTGACTGGTGGGTGGCGGGGTGATTCCGCAATTCGGCGGCCGGGCCTCTCTGACGTGCTTGCCCGACTAAATATTAATCACATCACATCATAATCGTACCTAGAGGTCCTCGCAGTACTTAACCCGCAGGTTTCTTAATCCACGCCTGCAGTTATCGGCCGCCTCGACTACACGCTTCTATACAGAAGTCTACGCCATGGCCACCATGCAGGACATCACCGACGAGTCGGCGTTCCAGTCGACCATCTCCGCCCTCCCCGCTTCCACACTCGCCGTCGTCTACTTCCACGCGCCATGGGCAAAGCCATGCGAGCAGGTGACGACGATTCTCAAGACGCTCGCCTCCACATACTCCGCCGATGCGCCGCTTAAATTCTACGCCATCAATGCCGAAGAGCTATCAGAAGTCTCGGAGACCTACGACGTCACTGCAGTGCCGTATATCGTGCTACAAAAAGATGGAAAGGTGTTAGAGACAGTCTCAGGCTCCGATGCCTCCAAGATCCGAGCAGCAGTCGAAAAGTACGCCGGCGCCGGCAGCGGCAGCGGCAGCGGCCAATCCAGTCTTCCCCCCGCGCAAACCGTCACGCGACCGCAGGAGAATGGTGATAGTGCTGGCAAGAACCTCGCTGGCTACGCACCCAGCGCGCAAGATCCTAAGACAGCACCTCAATACAGCGCGGGCGAGCAGGAGACGAGCAAGGAGGAGCTACACCAGAGACTAGGAGAGCTCGTCAAGGCAGCCCCCGTTATGCTGTTCATGAAGGGAACACCGAGCGCGCCGCAATGTGGCTTCAGCAGACAAACAGTCAGCATTCTGCGCGAAAAGGGTATAAGATACGGCTTCTTCAACATCCTGGCCGACGACGAGGTCAGGCAGGGTTTGAAGGAGTTTGCAGACTGGCCAACTTTCCCGCAGTTGTGGGCTAATGGCGAGTTGGTGGGGGGTCTTGATATCGTAAGTTTTCCGCATATGCATGTCACATGGTCGGATAGTGCAAGGGCTAACGAGGCATAACAGGTCAAGGAAGAATTCGAAAACGACCCCGATTTCCTCGCCGAGTACGCTGCCAAACCTACAAAATCTGCCGCTTAGACAACTACAATGCTACATACGGCCCGCATGGCCAAGCGTGGACAAAGGGAAACCCACTGCCCTGGTTTGGCGCTGTGAGACGAGTGCAGTGCGGGAGGACATAATCATCATCGTAGCTGCCAGGAAAATACATGGTCATGGCGATACTGGAAAATCTTTCCAGGCTCTGTGATGACGCTATGATGGATATCAATTAGTGTGAAAACCGGGGGTTTATTGTGTATGTGTATGATCATGGGATGGGTCTGGGTCTGGATCTCGGTATAGAGGGGAGGGGACGCCTTCTTCTTACTGCTCTCCTCGAGAAAAGAGGGACAGGGTCAGTTTGTCGAGATTTCTTTTCTTTCAATACTAGTGTTTTCTCGTCTGTGTGTATGGGGTATGTATGCGTCTGGCGGAGGAAAAAACACGTCTGGTGTGAAATTATGGGACGTGTGTATGGAGAGGTTGTGATGACATGTAACTCGTCTGATCTTCTGGGGGTAGGGGACGCGGGTATGTACACCTACTTTTCCCTCTTTACTTCTCCTTCTTACTCCTCATTCATACATCGATCCCGGCGCATGTCTTTGAAAAAAAAAAGAACAATACGCTAATCATGTCTCTGTGTCTATCTCCATCTAAAACCCTACTTCCTAAGATGTCATATTGTGTCCCGCCTCTTCTTTCTTGCTTTACCTAAAAGGACACGTCTCCAGTGATATGTCTGCGCCCAGAACGAACGAAAAAAAGAGGGGCTGAGAACTCATACTACTATTCTTTCCTCCAGCCCCTTATCACGCAATCGAAAAGCGAAGACTATTGAAAAAAAGGAGTGCATGTTAGAATTGAGAATTCTGCGGAGTCGGAATCTGTGAGATGCATGGAAATGACGGCGTTAGTCTCGCGTCTGCGCGATATGACAGACCTCTATAATTCTTATTCTTTGAAACTTACATTGTGATGCAGATTACGGTGGCTTTTGATGTGCGTCTTCTCTTTCTGCTCTTTCTGGATAGGACGTGGTGGCGGTTGTGATGCGCGGACTTTGGGAAAGTATCTAGGTAGAGAAGGGTGGGATTGGGAAGTAGGGTGGTTGTTTTAGGGTTTTTGTTTTTTGGTGTGCGCGCGTGTTGGGAGATGTGTTGATATGATATATGTGCGGCTGTGTGGTGTTTAAGTTTCCGGTGAAAAGCGATGAGATGAGGTCTATGGGTTGTGAAGCTCTGGTTCGATAGAACTGAAAAAAAGGACGTTATAATTATGGGATCGTCTGAGTTAGGCATATCTTTATGTTGGCTAGACGCACGAGTTCTTCTGCGCAGGACTAGAATCTAAGAATAAACCCCTGTACTTGACCGCAGATGAGTTTTTGTTGTGGGCAATCAACGTCTTGTGTAAACAAAATCAACCTACGCAATACCTGTGAGGGGTTGTCGCCGTTTACCGGGGATTGCATAAAGCTATTACGGAGGATTATGTTGTACTGAGGACCGCGAGCGTTTAAACCTAACTGTTGCAAGGTGTTGCGTTAGTACCTGGATTTGAGCAGCACATGTGGAAGTCGAATGTTTACGTTCTAGTCTTCTACTCTTTTTCTACTTGATCAAATTCTGAGGAGTATCAAAACGTAAGCTGGTTTACTGGATGACATGTGGAGGTTGCCTGATGCTTGAGATTTGAGAAATAGTATGCAATCAGTGAGACGGAACATTGTGTGAGGTGCTGCGTTGAGGATTATGAGGGCTTGCACAAAAGTACGCGGGCTGCTCAGGCATGTCTAAATCTCTAGCTCTCGAAACTCCATGCTATCAGCTAACGCTAAAAAAGATTCGACCACCACCATGAGTTCTGGACCTTGATAAACATCGGAGATACTTGGGTATGCGCTATATCCTAGCTTATAGATGCGCGATAAGTCGAAAATCGTCTGATTTCGACTTGTACTTGTTGAGATGGTTGATAAACTGTCACTCTCGCTAGTATACCCTTTATAGTCTGATTCGGCTCGTTTGGGATACTCTCCGCTAACGCCCCTCTCGCGCAAGATCTCGACTACCACCTTGTGATTCCACCATGAAGCAGCTGCTAGTGCGTTACTGAAGTATCCGCCTTGCGCATAAGGATCAGCACCATGGTCAAGTAGCACCTGGACAACTACATCGTTTCCTTCAATTGAAGCCGCCTGGAGCGCATTGCCGAACTCTCCACCCTGCGCGTTTACCTCGGCATTCTTCTCGAGTAGCAGCTTTACCACCTGCTCGTGACCTCTCGCTGAAGCCGCCTGGAGTGCAGTGCCAAAGCTTCGACCTTGCGCGTTGACATCGGCGTTCTTCTCAAGCAGCAGCTTTACCACCTGCGCGCGACCTTCCGATGAAGCCGCCTGAAGTGCTGTGCCAAATTTCCCATGCTCCACTGGCTCGTTCACGTCGACCTTCTTCTCGTTGACGAAGAACTGAACAATGTCAAGGTTGCCCCCATGGGCCGCTGCTACCAGAGCGTTACCAAAAAAGCCGTGCTGCAGTTTCAAGTCGACATCTGCTTTTGCTTCGTTGACAAGATATTTCACGGCGTTCAAGTCCCCGCGTGCTGCTACCTGAGCTAGAGCGCTCCCGGTATACCCACCGTTGAACGGCCTGTTCACATCGGCTCCTCCATGTTCGATTATGTATTTTAGTATCTCGAAAGAAGACCTTGTTGCCACATCCAGGATACATGAATAAATACCCTTCTCCAAGTCCACGCCCACTTCGGCTCTCCCTGTTTCAACAAGGAACCTGACTGTCTCCAGATCTTCATCCTCAATTACCCAGACAAGCACAGTCTCATAGGGGTGAATTGGCGTGTTAATATCAAGCCCTCTCTTCACTAGTAGCTTGATGACTTCCAGAGACCTCGCTGAGCTGATGAGTGCATCGCCGTTCCCGTCTTTGATGTTGACATCCATATCCGCTGATTCCCATCACTCCATCAAGATGTCAGTGAACCCATGAGCGACCATAGCAAAAAGAGCGATTTTAGGAGGTTCAATCGGGTCAGGCCAGACGCCGGGGGGATGTTGCCATGCGTCAGATCCAACGGAATGCCTATCGCTATCGCTATCCTCTGCATCAAAAAGGGGGTCTTCTGTATCGTCCGAGGAATCTCCTGTGCCGACACAGGAGATGTCTGTATCGGCCAAAGAGAACGTATCAGCTTCCAAAGCGATAGAAGGGATCCAAGACACCCATCTTCGATATTGGTCAGAGCTATCCATTGGGCTACCCAGAAACTCTTTGAGAAGACGGACTATGTCCTTATCGAATGTCCTAGCATCGTTTACCGCTTTAACGTACTCAGGCCAGTGCAACTGAATATAGTTCTGGATGGAGTAACGTAGTCCCTTGCGCCTCGAGCGGCCCGCGGTCGTTTTGATAGTGACAATGAATAAAGGGTCGGAGGCCTCGTGAATGGCTAGTAGGTGAGAAAGACACACTTTTGTAATGTGACATTCAGCCTGTTCCAGCTTCCAATGACGGCTCTCTACCCATTCATTGACAGAGGCATGGGTGTATTGGAATCTGTCTGAACTGGGGTCGATTACTAACAAATACTGGCATAAGTCGAGTAAGGTTCCTTTTGACACCTTATCATCAATGTCTCCCTTTGTGGAGAAACGAACCGCTTGCAGCATGACGTAACTGGGCGGCTGCGGCTCAGCACCAAGGACCCACAAGAATGCTCGCTCCACATGCGCTAGGTCATACGGTGAAAGTTTCTCGGTGTTTTTTTGATAGATTGCCTCATAGGAATCGTTGAGATCCGGTGGAAGTTTCCCGAGTCGATCCATAATAGCCGGGGCTGACCTGCACTCCAGTAGTTGTACAAGCTGCAGATAAACCCAACGAAACCTGTCCGCTCTTAGTAACGAATCAGTTGCTGAATGCTGAACCTACATAGGACGCCTGCTTGTACTGTCTTCTAATAGTGTTGTTTCAACCAATTCCCTCGTCTTCTGAGACACGTCTTTCCACTCCTTACCTGCGTTTTGGATCGTTTGCGTGACATAGGTTTGTATATCTTCTAGGTTATCTGAGGTGTCGACTCGGAAAGCGTGATTTTGATCGAGACGGGCGAAATAGTCCTCCAGATCCTGAGTAGGGCGGCTTGCGATGAATACTTTGACTTTTGCCAGGGCGAGAATCGTATCGAGTACAGCCAAGAGCGTCTTTCGCTGATCTTGCTCGCATTCGTCTAGTCCATCGAGCACTATCACCGTTCGAGGATAGAGATTCACTGAGTCTTGGATTTGCTTTGCGCAATCTTCTTCGTCCAACCCGTCCCCCCCTTGCAGTTTTGTCTTGTTGTACAAGTTCTTGAGTTCTTCTCTCATCTTGAGCTCAGATCTGATTGTTGTTGATAGTTGTCGGACACAGCTCCGAAGGATGTGCAATGTTTCATTGTGGTCTGGAGCCTGCAGATTGCAATAGAAATATGCAAAGCCGCCCTCTTCCGAAGATTTCGTGAAGTCTTCCTGGAAGTAATCGATTACACTAGAGCTGAGAACGGATTTCCCCGTTCCAACTTACGGAATGAGTACATCTCTAGCAGAACACGTTATGAACCAGGGGGCAATTACCTGTACCTTGGAGCCAAAACAGAGCAGAAGACTCTAAGTTCTTCCAATCCTCGAAGCTCGGATGTTGCACCAGCCAGCAACCCGTATTCTTGGCTCTATTTTTCTTGATGGCTTTATGGTCTTTTAGGTAGAGAACATGGGAAATCCAGTCCAAGACCTTAAGATCGCCGTGCGAGACCAATTGGTCCACTCCTGCTTCGACATTTTTCAAAGTCTTGTCTCTTTTGGCAAACAACTCCGTTAAGAATTCGAGCCTGGTTTGGATCTCATGGATGGCTGCCTTCGTGGAAATTGTTTGACATTGAAAAACCACCTTTTGATGCTGCGACTCCAAATCTTTGAGTTTTGACATCATGTCAGTCATTTTACCAGGCTCTAGCAACGAATGCCCCGCTCTTTGTCGCTTGCTTGCCAGCTCCCTAGAGGCGTAGGCCAGAATTTCGAAGCAGTTACTGTAGACCTCGACTGCAACACTGTCAAGGTTATCCAGATGCACTTGCGGAGTGTTGCTCGTGGTGAAAACCGGCTCATAAGCTTGTACGCGGGAGAGAATTGGCGTGACTGATTGAGCCACCATGAGAAGGGCACAGAGCTCCGCTTCGCCATCAGCGTACATCTACAAATAATGGTTAGAATGTTAACGAGTGGAACTTTGATGGCAATACCTACTTTCATGATCGTTTTTATACCTGACCAGAGAATACTACCAGGAGCGGGCGCAAATTGGATGGCGATATCGCCGACTTGCTGAAGTATATTGAGTGTTGACTTGACATAATCCTTAATAAAGACATCTTTGCCTCTGATCTTGATTTTCCAGAACTTCTTCTGACATTCCTCCTCTTTTGATTTGACAAGGTCAACCAGGGCGTGGACTTGAACTGGAACCGAGGACGAGAACTTATCCGCGCCTGAAGCGGCGTTGGGAATTATCTCTCGAATATCGTCTTGTGTTTCCGCTGGAAGAGCATCCAATGCTTCCTTGGATAAGTCTTTCCTTGGTTCTTGCAATGCTATAACATCAGGCTTCGCAGTCTTCTGAGCTCCCGGGACCGCATTTCGTTTTGCTCCAGTAGCAGCATCATCAGTATCTGCAGCTGTTGGTTTTGTAATCCCAGGGACATATGAAGGCTGAGAAACGCTCCCACTAGGTTGAACACCTCTAGGGTCTGGTTTAGAGTCATTGGTGGGCTTCACCAACCTAGAAGCTGGTGACGTCTGCCGCGGCGCGGGGCTGCGGGGCCGAGAACCGCCGGGCCCAGAGCTGCCATGAGGAGTTTCTGGGCGAGGACTCTTCCAGAAGCCAAGGAATTTATCTCGTCGACGAACTCGATTGCCGTACTCAGACATATTTGCACCGCAAGAAAGGATTTCTCCAGAGCGTTTAAAAGGCTGAAGCTGTGAAAGGGTTTTCTCGTCGTTGCGGATCACTGCATGAGCTGGCAGGCAGATATCCATAAACGCCACCAAGCAATGTGCTCATGCAGTCAGCCAATGCACGCTGTCCCCCATTTGATGGCGATGCCCGAAACACTAAAATATTCCACGATTTCCAGCATAGGCCGTATACGCCACCAGGCTGATTCGGTGACGAAATATAACCTCTATTTCCTCGGATTGAGCCCATGCGAAACATCGTTATGTCGCAAGCGATATATGAACCATGTTGTGCGCTCTGGTAATCACCAAGTTCTTATTGCAGTCGCAGCCATGTTTTATACCCCAGCTGATGACCATCGTGGTAGTTATGATGCTGGCCGGCATGGACGATTTGTGGCTTGTCAGGTTAGCCAAGCTCGAAACCTTGCGCAGCAGCGCTGAAAGGAAATCAGCCATCAATACAAGCCCTAAGCTAAATGAGCATTGACAATATGCGCCATGTATCTTCTGAAATGTCAATCCGACGCGAACTCCAACAGCGACATTGACAATGTGTAGCGGTGTCGACAATAGTCTACTATGTAGCGCGTCCCCGTGCCGAAACGGTTCCCCGCACGCCCACTTTCACCCCTTGAACACCCAACCCACCCCGCTACACCCTCCATCATAGACAGCCCAATTCGGAGAATACAGGCCGAAATCCCATGCGCTTTCGAATGCCATCCAGACAGTTATGTTTTCACGCTTAACAGCATAGCGCCTATGTAGGAGCGGTAGCTGCTGGCATCAGACATGCCTTCGGACTCCGGGACGTAGGTGCCGCAAATGCAACAGCTTATCGGTCGCATTCGACGCTTACTCTCAACGCTCTTACACCGGACTAATCTGACTCGCCTATCTCTATATCGCAGCAACAGACAATTATCCTAATTCATCCAAACCCCAGGATTACTATTCACAGTAGATATCACCCACCCCCTTGTCACTACCACCACATCCAGTTCCACACGCCCAAACGCGCATAAAGATGCCATCCTCACAACCGATATCCAAAATCCCACCCGTAAAACCCGACACATCATCCTTCCCGCGCATCCTTTGTCTCCACGGCGGTGGCGTAAACGCCTCAATCTTCGAAGCGCAATCGCGTTCCCTAATCCGCCACCTACAACACTCGTTCCGCCTCATCTGGGCTGACGCGCCTTTCTTCTGCGATCCGCACTCGGACATCATCGGCGTATACAGCGACTACGCGCCATTCCGACGGTGGCTGCGGTGGCTACCCGAGCACGACGACATCGACGCCGAGACATGTATAGAGGAGATAGGATACGCGATGCGCACGGCAATGGAAGACGACAATCGAGCGGGTGGGACAGGCGAATGGGTGGGGCTAATGGGGTTCAGTCAGGGAGCTAAACTCAGCGCGAGTTTATTGCTGGAACAACAGGCTAGACAGAAGGTAGCGAGGGAACAAGGAAATCCCGTCAGAGCAGGTCCAACCTGCCTCCATGATATCAATTGGCGCTTTGGTATCCTGCTCGCTGGACGCGCGCCCTTGAGTAATCTCAATCCGGATCTCCTGCGCAGCGAAGCGCTTGTCAGCGCGGCGAATATCTCAGAAGGCTTCCAGTTTTGTAAAGAGGTCGATGACGAGGCGACGCTTAGGTGCCCCACGCTGCATGTACACGGCATGGCGGATCCGGGATTGCATCTACATAGGAAGTTGCTGGACGAGTATTGTGAGAAAGGGACTGCGACGCTGGTGGAGTGGGAGGGCGCGCATCGGATTCCGCTCAAGAGTATGGATGTCGATCGTGTTGTTGGGGCTATTTATGATTTGGCCGAGGGGACGGGGTTCAAGGTTTTGAGGACGGTGTGAACTTAACAACCATGGGAGGGGGAGTCAGTGCTAATATCGACTTCTTTCTTCCATCTTCTCAGCACCTTTGCTATGGGGCTCAATGGCCCCTTGTATCTAAACCTTCAACTTATTTCCGCATGATATTGTGAACGTGTTACACTTCCTCGTCGTCATTTGTGTCTTTCGCGAAGATAAACAAACCTTGTCGTCAGTGGCTAGGTGCCAGAAGCGCACGCAGCGTGGTACCCGCCCACCGACCCACTGTTACGCTTCACAGGACGCTCAATAGACTCATACAGGACTCCTGGTGGCGATTGGCTTGTGTGGGCTACGCAGTCCGCATTTTTGCTGGAGACCGTCAAATGGTAAAGTGGGAGTATTTACCTTGATGCTCTGGTCGAAATGTTTGACAGGTGTTTGAGCGACGGTTATTTCGTCAGAGCAGGCTCATAGCTCAGATGGTGACGTGATGTTCTTTGTGTCGGAGACGGTATGGTAGGCAAAGCTGGCCAAGCACTTGCTACCTGGGAAGTATCTTGGTTTGCGGCACCTGTGACGTGCTACAGTACTCTTTGAAGCAGCCACATGGCCGGCGAGTAACTGAAAAGAACGATGACATTTTCCTTGCGGGACGACAAAAGATACGTCTGGGATTTTGGCGTTGTGGTCAGTTGAACAGCCAAAGCTTGCAGCTGAAACTACTCGAATATTCTATGCACTCGTTTCAGCCAAGAGCTCCGCGTAGGACATTGAAGTGCCCTGTAGCCAGCCATCATGATACTGTCTTTGACTCAGGACTACGAAGAGCTGGACGTTGCCCCCCGACAATCGCCGAAGTAATGCGTGGTTTTGCCAGTCTGCGAGAAGTCCCGGAACCGATGCCACACGACAAAAAGCCCATGAGGGGTTGATGACCCCTCCATCGTGTGTGGTTTCAACTCGCTCAACATCTACTGAGCGGTTCCGCAGTGTAATAGGATGAATATTCGATGATGTCTGTACGCGGGCGCTTGGGTTGAGTCGACGTGGTGAATGGTTCGCTTTCTGACTCACCCCTCCTTTGCGGACCCGAAGCCTAGACTACTCTCTGCCCATACACACGTTTACATTTTGAATCTTAGTCCTGGTCAGAGGTACGCTGAGCGTATCCTTTACGACGCCTTTTCGTGTAATCCCGGCGTTTAGTCCCGAGTGCCGTTGAGCTGGTCCATGCAAGCAAGGTAGGATATCCCCGAAACGGGTGTGAAAAGGAAGGCATTCGTGTCTCGAGCCTGCCTCAGACAGACATGAGCAATTGAACGACCAAGCAAAAAAGAATAGGATCCTGGGGAGTGGACTGGGAGCAGAAAGGTGGCCTGTGCGAGTGGAACTAAACAGCGGGTACTGAGCGCCCAGACGCGATGATCTGCTGGGGAAAACGGTGAACTAACCCCTGCTCACCTCAATACCATACATACACTATCATTGTATGGCTTGCGGTGCTTCTTGCGGCTTTATGACTCTCCTGCACTTACGTGCTCTCTTAATCGCAAGCACCGATCTCGGTTAGCAGAGCGGTGAGACAAAAGGGAGTTTCCGGAATGGTAATGCGAAGGCCCGTCGTGGTTGTCGTGCTAAGCAAGGGAAGAGAATTGGTAATGGTCCCAGCACCAGACCATTACCAGGGTATGATGCGGTCCTTATCGTAGTGGCCTCTTCGAATGGGCCGATTGCAGTTGCATTGAGTGCCACGGAATTGAAGATAAGACTTCTCATGAATAAAATGTCTGTGGCTGATAGTGGCAGAAGAACTCAATACGAGCAAGAAGACTGAGGTTATGGGTATGCAATAGTATGCAAGTACTCGGGCTGATGACGAAGACAATGATCTCGGGGTGGTCGCCTTCCTAATGGGATGGAGAATAGACGCGGGCTTAGCCAATCGGAGCCGAGACTCTTCCGTGTTAACAATCCCCTCGCGTATCTACGGCTCCGCGCGCCCTTTGAAACCTTCAACACGCCCTACAATGCCGCGACCGCACTTAAATCGGCTGGTACGCCTCTGCAGTACGGGGTCCCATCCACACACTGTGCAATTGACCTCACACATTCACTAGCAGGAAGTTTGAAGCATAATAATCGACCCGCCACCACACCCATCACCCGCCCCGCGAACCCCTCCATATCCATACGCAGCCTACATACTTCGGCGCCACGGTCCAGTATGGGTGAGTTACTACACTACACTGCCAAGAGCAGCAGGAGTCTCTCCTTTGAACACGACGGCTCGGCCTGGGGCAGCGAGAAGAACCCAGCAGCCTTCGACTTTCGCTCTGATGTCCACACAACGCCTACCATGTCAATGCTCAAGGCCATCCAGGAGTGCTCACTACTAGACGATGTCACCATGGAAGACCCCACAACTCTTTCCCTTGAGCGCTTCGTTGCAGACTTGACCGGAAAAGAGGAAGGGCTTCTGGTACTCTCTGGCACCATGGGCAACCAGGTTGCATTCAGAGCCCATCTCTCCACACCCCCACATGCCGTCATAGTCGACCGACGAGGCCATATTGTCAACTACGAGGCAGGAGGCGTAGCCACATTATCCCAAGCCATGGTGCAGGCGCTCGACGCAAAGAACGGGAGATACCTCACACTAGAAGACATCAAGAAATGGGCCGTCATCTCCGATGATGTCCACGCCTGCCCAACCCGCCTAATCTCACTCGAAAACACACTCAACGGTGTCATCATGCCTCTGTCCGAAGTCAAGCGGATATGTGGTTGGGCGCGGGAGAACGGCATCACAATGCACCTGGACGGTGCACGCCTGTGGGAGGCTGTAGCTGCAGGTGCCGGTACACTCAAGGAGTTCTGTGCCGAATTCGACAGCATCAGCCTGTGCATCAGCAAAGGCCTCGGTGCGCCCATTGGCAGTGTACTTGTCGGAACAAAGGCTTTCATCAAGCGCAGCCGCTGGATCCGAAAGTCAATCGGCGGAGGCCTGCGACAGGCTGGTGTAGTCGCTGCTCCGATGCGCGTTGCCATTGAAGAGACATTCCTCGGCGGCAAGCTGGAGCAGTCCCACAAGAACGCGAAGAGGATCGCGAAGATGTGGACAGACCTGGGAGGCACGCTACAGTACCCAGTAGACACGAACATGGTGTGGCTGGACCTTGAGGCTGCGGACGTCTGCCTGAACAACTTTATTGAGCTGGCGGAGAAGTACGGCCTAAGAGTGCGCGGTGGTAGATTCGTTGTGCATTACCAGATTGGCGAGGAGGCAATTGCAGCGCTGCAAAAGATCTTTACTGAAGTGTTGACGGGCAAAGAGTCGGCGGGGAAGAAGGCCAAGGCCCCGCACAACCCCGAGGACCTTAAGCTGAAGGGCAAGGGCGTGGAGTAGGCGTATGCGCCACGATCGAGTATTAGTCCATGAAATGAATAGACGAATTAGATGTTCACGCTCAGCCACGTAGCCACATCGATCTTCAGTACCTGCATGACTAGCGCCGCATTATCCCGGATTCGCCGGAATATCGGTATACAAAAAACTTTCCAAGACTTGGCTATTACGTTAAACCTTTCATTCTAGTGCTGTAGTCTGTCTCCACGACACGACGACGTCAAGGGCGAACTCGTCATAGGGCCCCAAAAACGACATCGCCAAGATGGAAGCTCAAAGAGACTACATGAGGCTGCTCTGGACGGCGCGGCGTGCTTGTCAATCCAAATCCTGCTCCTCGGACTCTGCTTTGTTATGTATCAACCCACGCGCGTCGTCACTCTTGTGAAAAATAGTTCTCGATCTACGTCATTCATCACCAAAGGACCCGCTGGACCCTGTATACAGCGAAGTATTTCTACTTCTTCGAGGCCGGCTTCGTCGCGAGTTCTCCCATCTCCAACACGTCATTTTCACTCGACAACATCAACCATGGTGCCCCCAATCGCACAGAACCGCACACTCCTCTCATCACATCCAGAGAAGGTGCGCATGCTTGTTCTCGAGACAGATGAGACACATCCCGATACTCAGAAGGAGACGGGCTCTTTTGGCGTCGTCCTCGGCGAACTGCTCAAAAAAGCTGGGGACGAGCATGATCCAAGTCTGGGTATTGAAACTACAATGCAGTACGTCGTTGAACCGGAAGGAGGCGCGATACCAAAACCAGAGGAGATTTCAGATGATATCCACGCCATTCTCATCACGGGTAGCTGTTGGGATGCGCACGGCGATGATCCGTGGATTCTAAAACTCATGCAATTCATCAGAGGTATACATCCATCTTTCGAACAACTAAATGGCCACCACTAATCAAGATCCAGATGTATGGATAAACCGCCCCGACATTCGCTTCACAGGAATCTGCTTCGGCCACCAAATCATCTGCCGCACGCTCGGCGCGACCGTAAAACCAAAAAAGAACGGCGAATGGGAACTATCCCACCAGCCAATTCATCTCTCCGCCATCGGTCACGATCTCTTCAATCTCCCCGCTACAGAATCCAAGATCCATCTTCATCAAATGCACCTCGACCACGTCGTAAACCCGCCGTCGCCAGATACGACCGACTTGCTCCCAAAGGACACCAAGGTGCACGTTTGGGGCACTAGCGAGCATACAGGTGTCCAGGGTGTATATATTCAAAAGAGATTATTTACTACACAGGGACATATGGAGTTTGATGAGAAGCTCGTCAAGAGGCAGCTTCAGATGAGGGTTGATAGCGGTAGCGTGGATAAGAAGGATGCGAATGAGGCTGCGGAGAGGGCGGATTGGATGCATGATGGGTTGTTGGTTGCAAAAGCTGTGCTGCGCTTCTTCCATGGCGACGACGATAAGTACGCTTAGTGCGACATTGCGCAAGCTTACGAGTTATGATTGTAAATGATACGAAGTCACTGTCGCGGCGTTCTTGGGTTGGCATTCACGAATTGTATGATGGGTACCGGTCGTTGTATAGGCGTGTCTAGATAGCGTTTGTCGTCATGGCATCAAAATATCCTTTTTCTACAGCAGCTGGCCTCTGCATCGAGACTCCTGTTCTATCCCGGTCACGTGCGACATCCTCCCACCGCATCGAGCTAACGTTGACGCCTAGTGGAAACCATCGGCGAGCCGATGTCGCACACCACAACACAAGCAGACATCACACCCTGACTGGCGCAACTAGAGCTGAACCACGAGAAGCTTGTATCGAATTCTAGCATGTCGATCTTATGTACGCAGAACCCGAGGAATTGGTGTAATCCTCCAACGCTCTCAGTATCGTTTGCGCCGACACTCCTCGGGTATAGCTCCTCGAGACCTTATCTCCGGAAGCCGCCTCCCGACGACTTCATGCAATCAACCCTTTCCGTCATCTGCGTCATGGGTCCACAAGAATACGGCACAGCTATTCATCCCAGATTACGAACAGCCTGCGCACGACTCGATCATGCGATTCTCGACCCCGGTATGGCTATCGGTGAACATCGGCAGGTTGCTGTATCCTTGCACACAGCACCGCGCTTATAGGTCTTGTGTATGGGCTGGCGTTGACAACGTCGCGGAGCAGGATCGCGCGGAGTACGGCACCATCTCCACGTCCCGGCGCTAGCGCGATGCTGGACAGGTTGGTGGATGAGTTAACATTAGAAAGGTGGAGGTGGCCCCATGATGCGGTCAACAGTTCTCTCAGCCTGGCATCTTCTATCCTCGAACCCTCTCTTTTCGTTCTCGATATACCCGGACGCATTTGATTCTGCTGGGCGTCAATACGCAACTGGAGACTCGATCGCCCCACATGCTTCGGATATAACGACTTCGACATGGCTAACCCCTCCAAGGACACGATGAGCGACGACAATGTGGATCTTGTCAACGAGAAGGATGCAAGTCAAGAGGCGGACATTGGTGGTAGTTCACAGCAAACCGACTTGGAACGTCAAGTTTCTGAACCACCGTATTCTGTGTTTAGCAATGGGATGAAGATATGGATCATAGCCCTTGTCTCAGTCTCGGCTCTGATATCGCCTTTTGGCGCCTCCATGTTTCTCCCGGCGCTCAATGTACTTTCGGACGTCCTGGATATCACGCCTACGCAAGTAAATATCTCGATCACAACGTATATGGTATGTCTGACCAAGTTTGTTGCGAAGACATGAGCTGGATGGCTTCGTAACAGTCACAGGTCGCATTGTCTCGTATCGTCAGCAGCTAATTCTCGCAGATCGCGCAAGCCATAGCTCCAGCATTCCTTGGGACTTTATCGGACAACAGTGGGCGGAGATTGACATTCATCATTTGCTTCGTCATCTACAGCATCGGCAACATCGGTCTCGCACTGCAAACTAACTACGTCGCCCTTCTCATCCTGCGCATGGTACAGGCAGTCGGTGGTACAGCGGCCATTGCGCTAACAATGGCGGTCGTCGCCGATATCGCTACTTCGGCTGAACGAGGCACCTACATGGGTTACGCACAGGCTGGCGTATTGATGGGTCCTGCTTTCGGGCCTACCATTGGAGGTCTCCTTGCACGTTATCTCGGATGGCGATCCATATTCTGGTTCCTTGCCATTTTCTCTGGGGTCCTACTTGTCTTGTTTGTGCTTTTATTTCCGGAAACTTGCAGGAAGGTGGTAGGAAACGGCTCTATACCTCCTCAAGGCGTGAATCGCTCCGTTATAAGCTGCATCCAGCAGCGAAAGCTTGCCAAATTGTCGCCTGATTTGGTTGAGCCAAGACCAGAGAAGCAAAAGGCAGGTTGGCCCAATCCGCTCGCCACCTTTCGCATCCTGGCTGAGAAGGAGTCTGGCATCCTTCTTCTATACAACGGTCTATTTTTTACAGGGATGATGATCACCATCTCGGCCATTCCGGACTTGTTTTATGATGCCTATGGTCTCGACGAGCTGCACATCGGCCTTTGCTACATTTCCAACGGCGTAGCTTCGCTCATCTCGTCGCTTACCATGGGTCGGGTGGTTGACTGGAACTTCCGCCGCTACGCCAAAGCAATGGGTATGACCATCACTCAAGGAAAACAACAAGATCTCAGCGACTTCCCTATTGAGCGCGTTCGGCTGCAGATCTTGATTCCTGGCCATATCACAGGTATACTCGGTCTTATCCTCTTTGGTTGGACGCTACAGTTTCGAACACACATCGTTGGTCCTGAAGTCGCGTTGTTCGTCATGGGTTTCGGAATTACGACGGCCTTTAATATTACCAATGGTCTGCTTATTGAGTTGCATCGCGATAAGCCCGCTGCTGCGACCGCTGCAGTCAACTTTGCGAGATGTCTGATGAGCGCTGGTGGCACGGCAGCTATATTGCCAATGTGTCATGCGATGAACCCAGGATGGGCTTTCACTTTCATCGCTCTACTTTATGTTGCGTTACTAGGAGTTGTTTTCTGGGTGATGAGGGATGGAATGAAATGGAGACAAGAATTGGCAGAGAAGAAAAGGATACAGAAGGAGACGGAAGAGACAGACGCTGGAAAGGGAAATGATGCGTGAAACACCCAATATCATTCATTCTTAACATTCGCCAGTCCACTCTCGAATATTGTTCACTGGAACAAGGGCACGGCTTTGTATATGTGGCTATGAACTGATCATTGGACCAAGCTCGGACGCTCACATCTGGAACGCTCATGGTGAGTCCCATTCGATCACGTGAGTTTTCTATTCACTTATCAGCGGCTCCCCAAAGAGTGTAGTATCATTGGATCGTGGGGTGTATTAGAGCGGGGTCTCTTGGTATAACGAAACTTGGTTCTGCCAATTACATTTCTGTCTGTGGTAGCATTCACTCGCCGGGACATCGCCTTTTGTACTTAATTTCAGCCATCTGGCACCCAGTACTTTGTCTTTTTTCCATCCGCTTCTGCAACAGCTGCTCTCAAAGGCATAAGCACAGTTTTCTGTCAATCACCATCCATCATGGCCTCTACAAACACGACTCCGCAGCTATGCGCTACGTGCAATGCCCCAGCCACCTTGTCTCGCAGCGGCTGCAGCGACGTACGATGCTGCTCCATGGTCTGCTAGATGAAAGACTGACGCAAGCATAAGCTGTTGTGAAAATCAACCAAGGATTTCCTGGTGCCTCCAACCCCCAACCACTTCCGTGCTATTTACCTCCCTCTAGACGGGACCGTGCAGTGCATCTGGGTATTACTAGAAGGTATGCACAAAGATATGGGTATCATTTGAGTATTGAGAGAGTCGCAGGAAGATGTAGATGAAGCCACAAAGTCCACAACAGCTACAACCATCGAGGTCCTACTCGTTTCCCCCGACCACCGGCCCTTGCTGCAAACAATCTCCATCGTTCGATCAGATTCCATGTTCCACTAGGCAATCCAACCCATCACGTACCTCGGTACATTCCACAGCGAAGCCAATCCGCAGTCTGCCAACAACAGCGTCTCGGCCGTCGGCTCGGAGCTCTCGATTTCCACCACATCATCCACTAGCTCCAGTAACCCCACTATCTCCCCCACGACGTAGCACCGCTGCGCTACCCGTCTCTCCAAAACATCGAATGTGTCCAAGTCAGCTGTGCCGGCGACATGGAAATCGGCCGGCAGCCCGGGTTCTTCTCGATCCAGTATCCACTCTCAGCAGCGACCTAAACAACAACTACAGCCTCGACTAGAGAATACAAACACCTCGGCGTCCCCGTCACTGCCGCTCTGAATCTCCCTCTCGCCACCATCCGCATTCCTCATGCCCCGCTCTGACGCGGCCACGACTTCGACAACTTCGATGCGAGCTTGAATAGAGCGTATGGCCACCTCAACCCAGGTGCGCCGCCCGATTCCTTGCCCGGCACCTTCGTCATAATACACACGGATGGGAAGTCGATTAGCGTTGCGCAGGCAGTGGCGGTGGTAGGTTACTGCAAGTGGTTCGGTAGCGTGGTGCCTTTCTCGCGGGATCAGCACCGTCTGCCGTTGACGCAACGTGTGGAGTGTAATTTGAGGTATTTGCAGGAGAAGGCAAGATGTTTGGTGGGGAATTCGTCGGAGGCTATGTTTCGCTTTTTTGAGAACGGCTGGAGAATGTGGATGGAGAGATGTGCCCTGATAACGCGCAGGGGGGGGGGGCATGGGTAGTCAAGTGTATAGGGGTTTTGTTTATCGAGTACGTGGAGAGTTATGCGAGGTTCTATGGGAAGAGAAGCAAGTATATGCGACATGGGAATATAGCGGTTCTTGATCGATGAAGCAGAGAAGGAGATGTATCTAGTATCAAATGCCGAAGTCGAGTCTCTCGCTTCTAGTAAAAGTATGATAGTCCAGTCGCGAACTTGAAGTTAATGTAAATGTTTCGCCCTGATATAAAACACGTGCCGGAACTCAGCGAAACACAGTTACGAAGATCTGGTCAGGCCACAACTGTCGATGAGATGGTGATGCTTATATCGTATCCTAGTGAAACTCACTGTACTACCCTCAGGCAACGAGCCCTCTTCATTTTCGGTAAATAGCCTTCTACACACCGACTCTAAACAACTACATAACCCACCTCCTCTCCTCGCTCCTCAAAGCGGAACCCACTACCTCGACTCCACGATCTCATCCTCGTACGGCCGGTCCTCGCGTTTCCCGCTCTCTTCACCCCGTATCCTCTCTAGAACCCGTTCATGTAGTTTCCCCGATGTGTACTTCCGATCATCAGCCAACCTCGCCTCAAACAAATCGCTCTTTCTCAGAGTCTTCTCCCTCCCCTTTTCCACCCTCTCCTTCTCAAAACTCGGCACGTCTTCCCGCCAAAACACCCTCCCCTCCACCGTACCCTTAAACCGTACACCTTTCCCATCGAAGCTGGATTTCGGCGTGCGTGTTTTCGTCGACTTGACACTTGAATTGCGGACGAGTTTCTTCGCCTGCTCAGTCCATATCGCGTCGTCGGTTACAGCGTCGCTGAGTTCCTGCTCTAGACTGCGGATGAGATTGGAAAGCGCGGTGTAGGTTTCTTGGATCAGTGGCCAGTATTTCCGCGCTGCTTTGTCGCGGCCCATCTTATCGAAGGTTGATTCGTCGTTGCAGACGATGATTTTTCGCTGCATTCCTGCTTGTGCGTCGCTGAGTTCCTTGAGCCACGGCTCGGTGGACGTGGTTACTTGGAGGATGAGAGAGGCAAGTTGCAAAGTGATGCAGCTGTAGCGTTCTTGGATTGAATTCAGGGTGCTGATTGTGTTGATGCCTTTCTTCTGAACGCAGAAAACCTCGATATATGCGCTTTGTTCGTGGAGAGACTTTTCGAGGTCGCGGCAGAGGCCGAGGAGGAAGGAGGCGCGGTCTCGGGTGAGGCGCATCCCCGCAATGAGGGGATCGTGTTGCTTTTTGGGAAACCAGGGCATGACTGATGCGTAAGAGTCTGGAATGAGGTTAGGGTGGGGGTGGGGATTTGGTTTTGTTCAGTTGCAGGTGGGTCACTTCGGTCTGGTTGAGCACAACAGGGAACCGTGGTTGAAACAAAAATTAATAGAAGAGTGACATTTCACTCTTTCGATAAGTAATCTGGTGGACCGCAAGGGACCTTGCAGGTGTATCATAGGCGACCGTAGGATGCGCTCACAGTGCAGACGCAGGCAAAGTTTGCTCAGACGTCGAGTGCCAGCGCACCGACGCGTAACCGATTTCGAGTGAATGTCGAGAAACGTGGGTATCATACGAGGAATACGTCATTGAAGTTAATTACACGAGTCTTTCAAGGCGTGAGAATAATGCTTTTGGAGCTCTGCGTCGTCAATAAGGATTGGCCCGTTGACGTGCGCTTAGATTGTCAATGCCATCGAAACAAGTGGTGCGCACCTAATATGAGTATCCAAACCTTCACATCCTCGCCCTATCCTCATAATCAGCGTTTACCAGAACATATCGATACCTAGCATGTCCAACCTCCATGTCGACCACGCTCTTATTCGCATCCTTCATATTTCTCTTCTGCACCCAAGGCTTGACCCCCTTCTCTGCTGCAAAGTTCATCATCTCCTCAATTTCCTTCGGGCTGCCTATTTGGCTTCCACCAATCTTACATCCTTTGCCGATAAGACCGAATGCGGCGATTTGTGGGAGCTTATCTTCGGGTGCGCCGACCTGGATGAAGGAGCCGCCAGTGCGAAGGAGGCGCAGGTAGGATTCCAGAGGCATGTCTGGCGAAGAGACAGTGCTGATGATGAGGTCGAGCGATCTGCTGTGATTGCGCGCCCACTTCTCGTCTTCCGAAGTCGCGATGTAGTCTGTCGCACCCATAGCCTTTGCATCTTCGACCTTGTTTCTCTTCCGGCTAATCGCAACAACCCTTTCGCACCCGAGAGCCTTTGCGAACAATACGCCAAAGTGACCAAGGCCTCCTAACCCTACGATGCCGACTTTCTTGCCAGGTCCTGCGCCGTTGTTCTTTAGCGGCGAATATACAGTAATGCCGCCGCACATCATCGGTGCTGCCTCTTCGCTCATGAGTCCGGCCGGTATCTTGACAGCAAAATGCGCCGGTACGCGAACGTAGTCTGCATATCCACCCATACTCCAACTACCATCTGGATACTTTCCATTGTAGGTGCCCACCATCTTTGTACAATGCTGTTCAAGGCCTGCGCTACACTCCTCACAATCATCTTTGAGACAACTGAATGCTTGCGCACCGACGCCAACCCTGTCGCCCAGACTCAACTTGTTGACCTTTTCTCCCACTCGAACAACGTTTCCTACAATCTCGTGTCCTACACATGTGGGATAGTGTGTGTTGCCCCAGCCCCCTCGAAGCGTGTGGATGTCGCTACCGCAGATACCGCAATGCGAAACTTTGATGTCGACGTCGATATCGCTGAAGGGCTTCGGCTTAAACGATGACCAAGTCATATTTCCCTGCGCCGCACTCTTATCGTGGCCTATCCAGCCCTTGAACTCGGCTGGAGACGTCATGGTGGTCGCGCGTGGTTCGGAGATGCGTGGATGCGCCGTTGGGTACAATCAGCCTTAGGGACAATCAAGGTTGGTGGACAATGTAGACACTGATGAGTAAACTTTATCAGGTGTTACAATTAGGAAGACGAGTCGAGCAATTGCGGTCGGCAATTCAACGTTGCGAGCCGAGCATCGCCGACGTCATGGTGTTGGGATCATGTTATCCGAGGTATCTCAGGGAGCGTCTGGCCGAAACTGAGGGGTGCCCGGACTTAACATCCTCAAGTCCGGCGCCCAAATACTAAAATTCTGTTGGCGCTGGCTCTGGTCGGTTGCGATGTCGCCGGCGCATAGTTGAACATCTTGTAGATAGGCGTATACAAAATCGAATGCGTGTGGGGAACCGATGTTTGGCGGACAAAAGGTTGTGGCGCGTTCTGAGATGGATGACGTGGGCGAAGATGAATTTGGTAATTGATCAAGATTACGTAAGTAGACAGAGAAAACTGTAAATCTATCGGCTACGACAAATCAGGGAGTTTGTGTAACATTGTGGATTGATGGGGAAGTAGAAATGATGCATGTGCATATTCTGCAAATCAGAGGCGAACGTGGGAGAGAGGATCATGATGGCCAGATGATTCGTACATTCTACGCTCGCCGAAACGCCCAACTCTCCATGGCTGTGGAGAATATAGAGAAACCGTCACATTCATCGCTCATGTATCAGTCTTTTTCATGCCTTTCGTGAAAAGCGGACTCTGCCTGACAAGCTCCCAGTTATGGAGCAAGGTAGTATTCGCTGTCCCATCCCTGACCTCCGTTCCTCCCCGCTTGATCATCTCATCTTCGAAAGCTGTTAACGCGTTCTGTCTGTCCCCACCGGCATGGATACAGGTGATGGCCTCGCATAGTTTTCCTGCATCGGTCACGGAGTGGTTCAATCCCTGCCCCCGCTGGTAAGTCATGGGATGGACAGCATCGCCGACCATGGTAACAAGCCCTCCATGATTGTTCCAGCGATGGCCATCAAGCCCGGGATCCCACTCTGTAAGCCCCAGATACCAGACAGGAGCATCGTCTGGGGTCCACTTCAATGCGCTTCGCCAGGGATCGCAAAACTCCTTTGCGAATTCCTTCTGTTGTGCGAGACGTCGAGAGGGGCTCCAGTTCTTACTAGCTTCCTGCTCTTTCAAACTACACTGCCATGAGATGTAGTAGAAAAAGGTCCACGAAGAGGGATCGTCGGCATCTGGTGCGTCGTGCATGCCGAAGAAGGCGAATTTATTGCTTGGGTGCGCGCTTGCCAGATAAAGCGGATGGAAGGACCTCAGATACAGCGCCTGTTCTTTGGTGAACCGGCACTGCACAAAAGTCGCAGCATAGGGGATGTGGTTGACAGCACCGATCTCACGGCCTAGCAAAACCTCGCGTGTTGAAGACCGAGCCCCGTCGGCGCCGACGAGCATACATCCAGTCGCTGTGGTATTATCGGAGAAGTGCGCTGTGACTGATCGCTCGTCTGCGGCGTAAGAGATGTCATCGAGATGCTTTCCGTATTCGATGTCAAGGTCTTGTGACAACAGATCACGCAGCTTACTTCTACGCAAGCGATAGAATGGACCGAACGTTATGGCTGCAAGAAGCTCTCCAGTGTCACCGCGAACCCATTTTAGGTCATCCTGCTCTTTTGTAGGTACGTTCGGGTCGACTTGCACACTCTGAATGCGTTCCCACCAAGTATCAGGCATGAGGCTTTTCAGCACAGGCGCGCCCCAATGCAGGCCCATATTCCAGTCTCTTTCTCCATGCTTAGCGCTGTTCTTTTCGAACACGGTACATGATATTCCGGCCTGGTAAAGTTGTCAGCGCGTCAGTTTTTGGGATCCGAAAGTCGCCATACTTTACGCAATCCCTGCGCAAGAGCTAGGCCTGTTGTTCCTGCCAATCAATTAGCAGGGTGCACATGTAGGCGCGCGGCGCGGTCGACATAC
The DNA here is from genome assembly GCA_029100535.1 of Stemphylium beticola. Lineage (NCBI taxonomy): Eukaryota > Fungi > Ascomycota > Dothideomycetes > Pleosporales > Pleosporaceae > Stemphylium > Stemphylium beticola. The sequence goes on along the minus strand of JARBXR010000149.1, from coordinate 11,845 downwards.
CGGACCCGATTATAAGGACAGGTAGATGCGCATCTTGTACTGGGCTACCAGCGACTGCTTCCCCCATGGTTGCCGCGAGGGGGTGAGGGGGTGATTTTACAGTTTGACCAAGGCGGTTGATGGGTGACGACGGAGTCCAAGGTTGGTCCACTACCGAGCTTGACGGTCATAGCGGCCCCCCCCCGGCATACAGTGCCACCCCAACGAAACAGCACCTCAACCTCAACACGTGACAACTCCACCAGTATGACTCCAATCGAGGCTGCGATTACAGCAATTAAGTCGCGCAAATCTAGCGAACAATTTAGCTATCGCCAAGTTGCAGAACAGTATGGTTGTAGCCGCGTAGCGCTGTTGGAAAGACACCAAGGCCTCTCAACCTCGCTCGCTACCTACTAAAAGAACCAGCGAGCTATTCACCCACAAGAAGAGCAGAAGCTCTTACAGTATATTAAACAGCTCACCACGCGAGGCCTTGCACCTAAACAAGCTATGATACGAGATTTCAACTCGCAGATCGCGCAGAGAGAGGTCGGAGTACACTAGGTTAATCGCTTTATCCAGCGATACCTAGACGAGCTCATCTCAAGATAGATGATAGGTATCGACAATGATCGCCATAAGGCTGATTTAGGGAAGAAGTATAGCCTCTACTTTAATCTTCTACGCGAGAAAATTAATTAATACTACGTTAAGGCGCGTTATATATATAATATAGAAAAGAAAGGCTCTATACTTAGTGTCGTGTTACACGGGGTGTTACACGGGGTTGGGCGATACTTTCCTAGTCCTGGTCCGTACTAAGGCAGGTAAGGTATTTTGTATGCGTGAGGCGGTGGAGTTGTCTAGCGATACTGTGGGATTATAGGATATTTAGGTAATAATAATTTAATTCTATAAATAATAGAATAACTAGTTAGTAATCTAAGTAAGAGATATAACTATTTAAGTGAACTCTATAATAAGAGAAATACTAAAACCTTTCTATCGTTATATTGTAATTACTATATCCTATATCCTCTCTGTTATGGGCGGCAAGAGGCCTACTAACGAGTTTGCATTGGCTCCTATATACAGGATAAGAAAGGTGAAGAAAAGAAGTGTAGGTATCCTCCTCTATACGGTACTTATCCTCCGCGCTATCCTTAAGTAGGGAAGTAGTGGTTCTTAGGCGTAGCCCCTTATAATACCTCCCCTCTCCTGTTAGAGGTGTTATACGGAGGAGGATATATGAGTCCTCTAGTACGTGGCTTATGCGTTCCGTATAGAAGAAGTCCCTCGTGTCCACGTGACTCTCTTCTAGCTCCTGCAGTCGCATTCTACTCTTTTGCGGTAAATCTGTCTTCTTACTGTACGCCTGTAGTTATAGCGTTATTATCTAATCATAACCTTATATTCTATTTACTTATTTATAGAGTAACTTAAGATAAAGTTATTCTTTACTATATAATTGCAAGCTACTACTATATTACTTTTTCTCTCTTATAACTAATTATGGGTCTATACTAAAAGTAATTAAAGGTAAAGGTGCCCTTCACTATATAATTGCGAGCTGTGATAATACTACTCCTTCTCTATTATAGGCAGTAGGAACCAGTCTTATAAGTATATAAGGAGATAGTTTACCATCTTTTTCTCTTTAACTTTTTGTAAGGGGCAGTTATAGGCAATAGTATTTGCTTCACACTGCAAGAGAATAGTGGAGGATGGCTCTGTATTACTACACTAGGTGGGGTGGTAGTAAGGGAAATAATTCTTGTCCGTCTTCCCTTGCGCAGAGCGCAGGTTAAGAGCAGGCACCTTAGCTAAGGCGCGAGTGCAAGAAGCAAACATGTTGGGACCAAATCCTTCTAACTGCAGGCCTTCGGCCTAGGTGTTACACTTTTACTCTAACAACTCTACTATAGCGGAGCCTCTTTATAGTCCTTAGGCTGGCTCTAGCGGATAAAACCACCTTACTTACTGTGGCATCTTAGAGATCATTGATCAAGTGAGTGAATTGATCAGATTGTCACTATCGAAAGATGAGATGAAAGACGAGAAGCTATTTATCCTAATTAGGTATCCTCGGCCTAAGTACCTCTGTAATTAACTATAATCACCTAATCCTTTATATAATCTAGAACGTCTAGTCTCTAACACACCCTCTAGGTTTGTTAGACTACGTCTACTAGACCTGCTTTAATTACTAATCTAACTATTCTAGTCGTAGTTATATCTTCTTACCTTATTCCTATGATGGGCTACGCCCTAAAGAGTGCGCTACGCCCAAGTGGGGCTACGCTAAGGCCCGAGAGTCAAGAGACCTCTGATGACGATGATAAGTACTGACTACACCAAGACAACGCCTATGCTTTGTTGTATTGTGCCAGCCTTTTAGCTAAATGGGCGTACTGTGTAGTCGTACGCTGGGCTGTCGCCCGCCCATTACAATTCCTTAAAGCTTATAATTAGCGGATCTATCTATCTTATCTAATAAGTCTAGATATCTTAGATCCGCTATCTTTAAGATAGAGTAGTAGCTTAGTGCTACTTACTGTTACTATCTCTTTACTTTTAAGATCTTAGTAATCTAACTTCCTCTACTACTTTAATCTATAATTCTAGTTATTAATATCGCGTAATCGCATTGATAAGGTCACTATTATTATTTTACAAACGCTATAATCTAGTTACCTTACTACCTTATCTCTAGCATAAGTAAGTATCTGCTCTAGAATGCCTCTAATTAGTGAGAGAACGTGTTATTTTGCCGGCTGCCTAATTCGCGATAAGTAACTAATCGCGATAGCGCTCTGATCGCGCTTCGTGGGGTAGTATATAAGAATAACTTCTAATTATCTCTCGCTCTATATCCTTAACTACTTACACTTTTATCTATATCTACTATAAATATAAGAAACTCTCTAAACTCTACTACTTTTCTATTATTATAGTATATATCTATTCTAGATACTATCTATTACTCTTACTAATCTAATATAGTCTTCTTTATCTAAGAATATTAATAGCGCTAAGCGCTTATATAATAAAGCTAAGCGCGCTTAAGGTCTAGAGACCTCTACTAGAAACTGCAGTTAGTTAGGTAGCAATCTATATCGCTAGTTACTTATCCCTTTTTCTCCTATTACCTTAGAGTCGCGTCGCAGATCTAATTATCTCCGCGATACCTAGCGTCGTTATAAGGACGCTTAACTAAGTGACAGCGATACTAGCGTTAAGAGGGGCAAGACTACTAAGGGTAATAAGAAGAAGACTCTGTCTAAGAGTGAGGTGCTTAAAGGCTCTAGGCGCCACCGTGTCTGCGAGAGTTGCGCAAAGCGCATACTTAAGGGTACTTAGAGCGGCAATTGCTATAAGAAGAAGGGCTCTAATAGTCAGCGCTATATCGTCTACAGTACTTACTACTGTGATAATCTGCCTAATAATCTCTATTAGCGCTTTAATAATGTTATTAAGACAATAAGTCTCTAAAGTCTTAAACTACTTATCTTCTTTTTACTAACTAATTTAGGGCTCTAATACTTAGAAGTAGTTACTTTATTTAGATATTGTCGCCCGCTATAATAAGGGTAACACATCTCCCATCTAGATTGACACACCTTCTCCTGAGGTGGCTCCTGCTCGGGTCTCCCGCGGTCCTCGTCGAGGTGCTCCTGCTCCTGCTCCCCCGGCTTTCTCTTCGCAGCGCGCTGCTGTCGCTTATCTAATTATTAGTCTAATTTAAGGACAAGCTTATAGTTAAGGCTAATATTAGGGTTTTAGATATTCTTCTACTTAAGACTTTCTAGCTTCTCTACCTACTTAGTCGCAGTATTAAGATTAGTAGCTATAGTTTTTTAGTAGTTATTGTATTAAGTTGTATCTATCTCGCCGTCCGTCTAGAGAGCGGTTGTCTGCCGGCGTTAGTTAGTGCCTGTCTCGCTATCCTTCTGTTACAGATAACAAGCAAAGGTCTCTCCTGAACGAAGGATGCGATGTTGGCAGCCAACAGTCGCACGAGACGAAGGATAATGATCGGCGCGGGGCGCGCAGATCACGTGACTAGCATCACGCCAAGACCAGGGCATTAGTAATGCCACCCCCGATATATAAGGACATAGCCTTATAGAAGCAAAGAGGAGTTAGTAACTCTAAGACCTAAGTATAATACTAAGATATATAGTAATAAGAATATAAGGATAGAAAGGTTTTATTATTTCTTTTATTATAGTTAACTCTTATAGTTTTATCTTTTATTTAGATTATAAGCTAGTTATTCTATTATTTATAGAATTAGATTATTATTACCCTAAATATCTACTATCCTACTTAGTCGCTAGACAAAACCGCACGTAGCTATACACATAGCTCGCCTGCCCTAACCCGGATCAGGTACAGAGAAGTATAGCGCACCCCCCGTGTAACACTTTGACCACCCACGGACTTTGTGGAAGGTATTTACCAACAGGACGCCTTAAGAAGATCAGAAGGAGCCATCATGTCAGCAGCAGCCAATGGAAGACACGCACCGGCTACGCCAGCCGCGGTGCCAGGCCCCAGTGGGACCTACCCGCCTGCCGACGATGAAATGCTCGAGAACTCCGAGTCTAAGGACGACGAAAACAACCAGACAGAGTCAGTCAAGGATCTTAAGCGTCAGCTTAGGGCTTAGGTAAGGCAGACTACCGCCCTAATAGAGCTAGTAAACTACCTTATAGCACAAGTTATAGCTACGCCTAATAAGCGCCCTAAACTACTACCTAAGATAGCAGCTCTAGAGAAATATAACGGCAGCTATATTAAACTTTACTTATTTCTTACGAATATTAAACTATTCTGCGAATTTAACAGCGCCACTAATAATTAAGAAAAGATTATTATAGCTAGCATACACATAAAAGGAAAAGTGGCTAGCTAGATATAGCCTTACGTAAAAGATTACCTCAAGAATCCTGTCAGGGGAGGCACTAAGGCAGAAACACAACACCTATTCACAAGCTAGACCAATTTCAGAGAAGAGATAGGACGCATCTTTAGGGAAGTAGATGCTCAGAACTAGGCGGAGAAAGCAATCACGCGCCTGAAGCAGACCAAGTCAGTATCCTCGTATACTGCTAAGTTCAAGCAACTGCAGTCGCGTATCGACTAGAATAACGCAGCATTAAGAACGGTATACGAGAACAGTCTAAAGGAAATAATTAAAGACAGCTTAGTATATTACGATAAGCTAGTAGATCTACACTTACTAGTAGAACTAGCCACCCGTATTAACAATAGATTGCAGAAATGTTATTAATAAAAGACTTAAGACAGCTTTATTCCCGCTAATACAAAGAGATTCTGCTAGAACCTTTAGATTGATAAGGAGGGAGACGTAATTATAACTAATTAAGTACAAGCCAAGGATCGCAAGCCTAGAAGGAAGTTCAACGACGGACTTTCTAAGGAAGAGCGCCAGAAGCGCTACGACAATAAGGCATGTCTCCGATGCGGGAAGGAAGGACACTTCCGCAGAGACTGCCCACAAAACGACTAAAAGGGAAAATAGGGAGCTGTTAAGATCGGGATAATTAGATAAGGCACGCCCTACTCTAGGGAGTAGTCTACTAATAGTGACATTAGTAATATAGAACTATATAAGGAATCTTAGCTATTAGATAATACTAACTATAAGCTCCTCCTCTAAGTAGTTAAAGCGCGAGAAATAATAATATAGAACGAGGTTTTGTAGAAAAGGTGGCGGAGGAGGATTACTAATACTATTAGTAATAGTATTAGTAATAGCGGAAGATAGGAACTAGAGTTATAACTATATCTATTAGATATAAAAGGGGGAGTTAGACACCGAGTTAATCTAGGTGTTAACTCCTTGTTATATACAAATACTAAGTTATCTAGAATATTCTATCTTACTAATAGATAACCTAGATATACGTAATCTATAAGTCATAGATTACGCGTATAAGAATGTAATCGCAATGCCTATCTAGCCTAAAGAGTACTAGTGCTTACTTAAGCTTACTTAAGCTTACTTAAGCTTACTTTGCATTCTAACAGCTCTTTTAATAAGAGCGGCGTCGCTAGATAATTCATATTCTCTAGCTTAAATCTCTTTGTAATCTTATTAATATACGTATTATAAATAAGAGTAATTGTTTAGGTATTCTAATATCTAATTACTTAGACCTCTAGGAACTACTCTATAGGCTTTTACTCCTAGATCTTATACTTCCCTATAATTTAATTCTATAAACTACGAGCTTTCTACTTATATCCTTTAGCGTAAATAAGAAAAATATTATTAACGTAGAATAGAACTAGGATCTTCTTATCCTAATTAAAGAATAGATATAGTTCCTCTAATAAGGCAACTATACTAATAGATTGCAGTAATCTAGAGAACTCCTTATACTAGAGTAATAGCGAATCTCTTAATCTATAAAGCGCGCAATTAAGTCTAACGTATATCCTTAGCTCCTTAAACCTATCTAGTAGATTATAGATTACTAAGTTCTTAGCTATAATTATTGCGTTAAGGAACGCTCCTACAACGTCATACTGCATGATCTCTATATCAAAGTGAGCAGTAATAGCCATTGCTGATCAGAAGGACTTCGCTGCTAGAGTCGCTGCATATGTGGAGCTAATCAAATCCTTTTCCTAGAGATTACCCCTTACAACAATTCTTACTTTGCACTTAAGAAAGAAGCTATTCTAATTAATTTTATACGTCTACGCCTACTTTAATAGAAGTAGCTAATTAGTTACTTATAATTTAGGTATCTTTATCTAAGTATCTTTCTTACTAAACTAATTAATTTTACGCCTAGATGCTTCTTAAAATAGAGCCTTATACAGATACTATAATAACTACTTCTAAGTCTTTAGTAGCTTAGAAAGATTATCTTAATATATTTAAAATAGCGGTAGCTAATAGCTTACCTACTATTCTTTAAGATAAGCTACTGTAACTACTACGTTTAGCGTTTTATAACTTACTTAGTTGATCTAGATATTACTAATACCTAGTAGGTAGGTATAACTAAAATCGCTCTAATCCAGATCTGCGATTAGTGTATACGCACCTGTATCCCCACCCCCCACGTAATCGTTAGGATCTGATCCTTCGCCTCCGCCTCTTCCTCGACATTAACTAGCTCCTAATTATCGCTATAGTAAGTAATCCTGTACTTGCTAAGTTAGTAGAGGTTCGTTTAGATCTATGTTACACGGGGGTGCGCTATACTTCTCTGTACCTGATCCGGGTTAGGGCAGGCGAGCTATGCGTATAGCTACGTGCGGTTTGTCTGGCGACTAAGTGGGATAGTAGGTATTTAGGGTAATAATAATCTAATTCTATAAATAATAGAATAACTAGCTTATAATCTAGATAAGAGATAAAACTATAAAAGCTAACTATAATAAAAGAAATAATAAAACTTTTCTATTTTTATATTCTTATTACTATATCTATTACTATCCTATCTATCCTAATACTTAGAGATAGTTAGGATATTCTACTATTCTAAAGTACTTTACTATTCTAGATAGTAAGTCTTAGTAGGATAGTATATCCTGTAATCTATATGCCCCTCGCTAATTATTATCTTTTATCTTATGCGATAACTAGCCTCTAGTATCGCTTCTCTTAACTAAAAGATTTAACCTACTATTATTTATAATATTATTCTCCCTCTTAAGGTAATTATTTTAATACTCTAGGTTATTATTTTTCTATACTAAGGAGGTAGGTCGCATATATAGCGGCGGCGTGCCCGCGCCAGTTTTATTATTCCTAAGCCTTCCTAACTATGCCTAAGATCTCTTTAACTTATTGTAATTACGCGTAAACTTTAACTTCTAAATATTACTTCTATACTAATTATATAAAAGAGGAGGGTCTTAAAATAATATTCTAGTATAAGCGTTATAAGAAAAAGAATCTTTATTACTTTATAAATACTAAGTCTAGTTATTATACTAGTTATATTTCTATAAAAGTAGAATATAGTCTTTTTATTTTATAAGAAGAGTAGAAAAAGATTTAGTAGAATAAATATAAAAAGAAGCTAAAGCTTACTTGCGCTAAAGAAGCTATTACTTATTTTTATTAGGAGCTCTTAGAGGTAGAGGTATAAAAATATTCCTACACTAATTATAATTTTATAATTCTAAATTTCTAAGAATATATTAAAGAAGAGGCTAATAAAAATTCTACTCTAGGTATAGGCTTTTTTAATAAATTAATACTACTTAAACTACTAACTAATCTAGACTAGTTATAGACTAATATTTTTAATTTTTCTTTTAATTATTTTTTTCTTTTTATAGAAATAGTCTTAGTTTCTTTAAAAAATTCTAGTAGTACTTTTATATTAGTAATTTATAATTTATTAGATTTTTTTTTAAGTTCTTAAGTATTATAACTTTTAAGCTATCTTTTCTACTTAACTAAGTATTTCTACTAACCTCTAAATTTTTATAAGTCTTTAACTTCTTTAACTTTATATTTATTATCTTTAAGCCCTATATCTATTACTAGTTTAGTATTTAGAGGTGCTAGTTCTAGTAGTTTCTTATAGAAGATAGAGTAGATATATATACTTAGTAGTAATTATAGTCTATAGTTTACTAGGCCTATTACCTCTAGAACTTTAAATAGTCCTATTTAGAGGTTGTCTAATTTTCTATATAGCCTCTTAACTTTTAAATTCTATCTTAATAAGAGAACTTTGTCCCCCTTCTTAAAAGTTAGTCTTTTAATTCTTTACTTATTTATGCTCTAGAATGTCGTGAGGTTCCTCTAAGCTATATTCTTACTTAGTTCTTTATAGAGTTCTCGCATAAGGCGGGCTTTATTATCTACGCCTACTATAATACTTTCTATATCCTTTAGATCTTAATAAGTAACTAGCTTATATCTATAGTTTACGTAGTGCGGTAAGTGCTTCGTAGTCGCCGATCTCGTGCTATTATAAGCTAATTATGCTATTAGTAAGAGTTTAATCTAGTTATCTTACAGCTTATTAGCGTATATCCTTAGATACTATTCTAGTGTCTAGTTTATTTATTCTATCTAGCTATCTATTTTAAGGTAGAAGCTAGTTAATAGCTTCTTCTTTACACCTAATTTTGCTAGAAACGTATTCTAGTACTTAGACGTAAATAGTTTATTATAATTAGTAATAAACTTTTTAAGTATTCTATACTCTAACACTAGTGCCTTAGAGACCTTATATACGCATTTATCTACTATAATAGTTTCTTTAGTAGGCACTAATTTTACTCTCTTAGTTAATCGACACACGATTACTAGAATTGTGTCGTAGAGTCTTCCTGATCCTAGTTCTAACGATTTTAGGAGCTTTACAATAAAGTCTATTATTACGCTAGTCTATAGTCGTTCTAGCGGCTATAAGGGTTGCAGCAGGCTATAGGGTTTATGTCTCTTAGGCTTGTTCTAATAATATACTAAACAGTTGCCTAGGATATTCTGCACCTGCGCTCGCAAGCGTGGTATGGCGAACACCTTTGCTAATTTTCTAACTATTTCTTCTACACCTGCATGTCTATATTCTAGAGACTTATATAGTTCCTTAATAAGGTCCTTCCTTATGTGTGGGGGTACATATGTCTATTCTTTGTCGGTCATACTTCGGTACTCTTTTGTGTCTTGCAACAGTTCATCAGAGCCGTCTGCCTCGGGCTCGAACTGCCAGTTGGCTGCTTTCTGCTGCTATTGCTGTTGTAGCGTTTCTACCTGCTCGGCCACCTTGGCTATTCTAGCCAGTTCCGGCTAGTTGTACTTAAGACTGCCATCAGGCATCTCCTTAAGTACTACGTTATATGGTTCTTTATAACCTTCTTCTTATAGATTAGATCTTTAGCTTAAAGTATCTACTACTCTATTAAGTAATCTAGCTTAGTAAGTAATTTTAAAGTTAAACTAAGAGAGTATCTTAGCCTATTAGACTTATCTTCTATTAAATTTCTTAGTTATTATAAAGCTTATTAGATTCTAGTAATTAGAAAATACTTTAATCTAGTCTAGAAGTCCTAATAGGTATACTTTCTATTATTTAAAGGTATTAACTACTCTAAGTAATTTCTTATTATAGATATTATAATTAAGTTCTACTCTAGAGAACTTCTTAGAATAGTAGAACACTAGTCTCTATTTTCTATTATCGCATAGCTGTGACAATATAGCGCTAAGTGCGTAGTCTAACGCGTTAGTCTTAACTTGCGTCTTTTGTCTAGGGTTGTATATTTTGAGTATAGAGGCTTTAAGGAATACCTACTTAATTTATTTAAAAGCCTTTTAGTTTTCTTTTTTTTTATTTAAATTTTACTTTTTTTTATAATCTTTATAAAAAGTGTTATAATCTAAAACTAATTTTTAATAAATTTTTAATAAAAGTTTATAAATTTTAAAAAAGATTATATATTTTTAATTATTTTAGAAATTAGCTATTCTTATATAGTCTAGATTTTCTTTAGATTTATTTTTATACTCTCTATTAAAATAATAAACTCTAGAAATTCTATTTTCTGCGTATAGAATTTATAGTTTTTAAGTTATAGATATAGCTTATAGTTCTTAAATTTCTATAATACTTTTTTTATTTATTCTATATATTCTTTAAGCGATCTCTTAGAGTACATAAGTATATTATCTAAGTACACTATCGCGAAAATACCTAGATACTCGTAGAGTGCCTTATTAATAACTACCTAAAAGGTTGCTAGCGCGTTTGTTAAACTAAATAGCATAACTATATACTTATATAGTCTGTACTTTGTTTTAAAGGCAGTCTTCTACTTATATCCTTTAGCAATTTAAATATAGTAAAATCCTTTCTAAATATTAAATTTTATAAACTACTTAGTGTAGAAAAGGTGGCGGAGGAGGATTACTAATACTATTAGCAATAGTATTAGTAATAGCGGAAGATAGGAACTAGAGTTATAAATATATCTATTAGATATAAAAGGGGGAGTTAGACACTAAGTTAATCTAGGTGTCAACTCCTTATTATATACAAATACTAAGTTATCTAGAATATTCTATCTTACTAATAGATAACCTAGATATACGTAATCTATGAGTCATAGATTACGCGTACAAGAACGTAATCGCAATGCCTTTCTAGCCTAAAGAGTACTAGTGCTTACTTAAGCTTACTTAAGCTTACTTTGCATTCTAACACTTAGCTCTTTGAAATTAGTCTATAAGCTCTATTATTAGTAGTAAAGAGTAGCGATTTTTTATTATATTACTATTTACCTTTCTATTGTCTACGTAGAGTTGCTACTTTCTATTAGTCTTCTTTATAAAAAATATTAGAGAAGCTATAGAGCTACTACTCTTATAGATAAATTTATTTTTTAGATTTTTCCTAAGATACTTATATAACTCTAGCTTATACTTAGGCGTAATTAGATATATTAGTCTTAAAATAAGTTTAGATCCTTCTTAGATATAGATTTTATAACTCTACCCTTAGTAATTTACTTACTTAGTTACTTCTATTTACTTAAATAGTTTTTAAAACTTATCTATATTATACTCTTTTAGTATTTATAGTAGTACTAGTCTTTTCTTTACAGTCGCGACTTACTATATCTATATAACTTCTACTTTCTAAGAGTCTTTCTTATAGATTTTGTCTATCTCACGAGGCGAGATCTTGCCAATCCTCCCTTTCTAGGTGAGCTCTAGACTGTCGGGCGTATCTCTTCTACGTACTCCAGCAACTCTACGGGCAGGTTCTTAGCTAAGTATTGTCTTCTATAGCCAATTAATAGCCAGGTTATACTTAATTAACTAATTATAGCTAATTAATATGTCTTCTTCTCTAAG
>JARBXR010000148.1:10804-59576 GCA_029100535.1 Stemphylium beticola | reverse complement strand
GCTGCGAATTGATAAACGAGCGACTGCAGTTTTGGACGTGGGACGTGGACAAAAGGTTGGAGGTTGAGAAGAGAGTCGCGCGGGAGGAGGTGATCGTGTCCGCATTGCTACCTAGGTTTCCAACGGGGGGCGGGACCCTGACCTAACCTCTTTAGTCCATGTTCCCTCTCAGTCTCCCCCTCCTCCGCATCCAAACACCACCAACTAAGTTATGAATAAGCTTACGTATCCTTGAAAAACATGCCAATTAACTTTCGCATGTCAAGTACCCCATCCGTCACAATTCTGCCTTTCCAGTAAAAAGTGTAAGAAACCACCAACCATCCAATTGCAAAGCCACAATGCACCCCAGGCCGCGGAAAAAGAATCTCCTCCTCTGCCTCGACGCATTCGGAACCCTCTTCACCCCCAACACGCCCATCCCTGTGACCTACGCGCGCGCCGCCGCCCGCCACGGTCTAGCCGTTGGCGACGCAGAGAACCCCACCACCATAGCGGCAAACTTCAAACAAGCATTCAAGTCAACATCGCGCACTCATCCCAACTACGGTCGAGCAAGCGGTCTGGGAGCGCAGCAATGGTGGTACAACGTGATCCGCGCAACTTTTACCCCGTTGTTGAAACCCGGTCAAAGCTTCCCTGACGCCCTTGCACGAGAGCTGCTCCACCGCTACTCTTCGAGCGAAGGGTATGCTTTGTGCCGGGATGTGAGGCCTTTGTTTGATATGTTGCAGAGTGTTAGGATGCAGGGTCAGGGCCGAAATGGTGCTGTGGGGGTGTGGCCCTGGGAGAAGACGGTAGTAGGTGTTATTACCAATTCTGATGATCGTGTACCGGGCATCTTGGAATCTTTTGGGTTGCGTGTGGGACGCAAACGCGCTGGCACTGTCACAGAAGAGAAAGGTAGTGAGGAAGGAGATATGTTCGATGATGTCGATTTTGTGGTGCTGTCGTATGATGTTGGCGTCGAGAAGCCGCATGCGAACATGTTCCGTGCGGCTGAGGCGCTGGGGGAGACGGTGGCTGGAATTGGAAAGGGTACGCTGGATCTCGAGTTCGAGAAACTATATGTTGGCGACGATGTTGAGAAAGATTACTTCGCTGCGAAAGAAGCGGGTTGGGGCGCGGTACTGTTCCAACAGCCATCGAGTACGCATGCGCAAGCTGGGTTGAGAAAGGGGGTTGAGACTGTTGAGGTCAAGGATAAGCATGGGGAGACAAGGCTTGTAGATGCAGTGAGTAGCCTCTCGGACCTGGCTGCATGGCAGCCCAGCAATGCTTGAAATCAAGAAGAAAAAAAAAGAAAAAAAAGAAAAAAAAAGAATGCTGACACGAAGCTGCGATTATCCTATTGGATGAGCTTCATACATTTCATTGACGTGAAAAATCGTGAAAAAAGACATGTCTACCACTGTATTTGTACGTCGCATCGTCAGACACGGATGAACGTATTTAAAAGTCGTCCATGTATCAATCCTCAATCGTCACCCACCATCATACCTGCTTTGCAATTGCCGAAGCTCGCAACATAAGAAACGTGAATCATGTACAAGTCTGCCCGCAGCCCGAAAAAAACCAATGACTGCCCGTGATACTGACTGGTATCCAAGTCCCACTATTGTTTTCGGATCCGTCCGAATGCGCCTTTGATGAGATGCCGGCTGTTGCGCCGCGTGGTATCATTGGGGGATTGTGATGTCGCTGGCTGCAACGTTGCTGTACAGCGCAATAGTCGGGATAAATGAAGATTACAAGTGAGCTTGCTGCATCAACCAAGTGCACTTTGAAACCTCTGGTTCTAGTGTCACAACTCCTCATCCTCCTCCATCTTCGTCTCAATTGTAGGGATGTTGCTCTCTGAATTGCCCCGCTCTTTCTGCGTGTCCATCAACGCTTGGCCAAGACTCTTGCGCACATTGTCGTCAAACCCAGGCAGCGAAGCGCGTTGTTTCTTGAAAGGCGAAGCGACGGAACTTAAAGAGCTGGGCTCAGCCGAGGAGTTTGCGGGCGCAGAAGAGGAAGCTTCGTTTGCTGACGAAGCGTCGGGTGCTGGCGTGCCAGACAAAGGAGACCCAGAGGCATCGGATACCGAAGGGCCTGTAGGACGACCGAGCGGTTCGGCGGAATGTTGACGTTTGAGCTGTGGAAGGTTAATACCAAGATTACGTCAAAACGATACAGCACATACCTTAATCTTCCGTACACCCTCTGCTAGCTCGCCCTGTTTGAGCGCATCCTCTGGGGAAAGGAATCCCTTGTCAGCAACGTCCTTGTCGTCGTCTGCATCTTCGACCTTGACATCGTCCTCATCGTCCGCATCGCTGTCCATGGCATCTTGGCTCTTTTGCTTAGACTTGGGCGATGTTTCCCGGTAACCGCCAAAGTTTTTCGTTCCGGAGCCTGCGTTCAGAGGCTTCAGGCTTCCAAAATCGAGCGCTCCTGACTTCCGCTTTGAGGTTGGCGAAGTGACCTTGGGGGTATCCTTTGTGTTTAGAATGCCCATCTTGCGCAGTTGACCTGTTCGGATTAGCAAGGGATCTGGAATGCTCGGTGCTGGAACTTACGCTCTCCGCGGTACAAAAAGGTGAAGACGGCGTAGGGCTTGTCTGGAGGATCTATGCCAGTGACGGTCTGGGTGCTGATGGACTTGGGGTCTAGAGTCTTGGGCTTTGCGAAACTCGTTGTGTGGTCGACATCCTCGCCCTCTCCACCTCCGTTCTGCTCGTCGTCGTCGTGAGCGTCGAATTGGGGTGAGTACTCGCCGCGCTTGATCTCGCCCGAGGCCAAGACACGGAACAAAGCCACCTTGATTTGCCCTGCTGCTTCGGGCATGGGAGGCTCGTCGTCAGAATCCGAGTCAGTGGTGAAGAACTCGTCGTTTCCTGATAGTGTTTCTACAGGCGCATCCTTGCTCTCGCTGTAGCGCAACACACCATTGGCTGACGGTTTCTTGTCTTCCTCGTCGCTGCTGTTCATGGCCTCTCTCCGCTTCGCCCGCTTCTTCTCCAGGCGCTGCTTTCTCCGCTCAATCTTTGCGGCCACGTCCTTGTCCTTGCCCTCAAGATCTAGGCCATTGAGCCATCGCTCGAGACCGACCTCGCGGAAGAGGAACTCGCGCTCTGCGAGACCCCCGCCTTCAGACTCGGGGACGCTCACCCACCGCGAGTTGACCCATGTCTCTTCGCCGCGCCGCAGCAGCGTCGCAACCTCTTCCTTTGCCCGGCCGTCAAAGTATATATATGCAGCAATTGTCTCGTTCGGCGACGTGGTGAGGGGCTTGTATGGGGCTATCGTAGGACTGTATTTGCCCCGCTCGCCAGTTTGACCGGGAAGACCACCCACAATTTTGGCCTTGGGGTTGGGGTCATCCTCGGTGGGCTTGGGGGTCGAGTATGGGACGTGAAGACCTGGAGTGAGCAGGGTTATGGATATGGCGAAAGAAGACTGTTCTGGCTTGGTAGCGCCAGGCGGTATCTTTGCCGGGGGCACGGGGATATACGACGTGATACGGTGATATTTTGATTGCTTCTGTATCGAGTACTCTGGCAGCGGGTTAGAGTCGGCGTGTATAGACACGGCCAGGCCCAAAAAGGTCGGCATCTTGGTCGAGGCGTTGTGAGAGATTGTTGGTGGTGAAGCTGCGGAGATGGAAGCGGAAGAGCCCTGGTCTTGGCAGAGGATGGACTGAGGGAGAAATTATCCCTGCGATAGAGCCGCTGCCGGAGGGGCAGCTGCGCGAGTAAGAGGCGAAAAGGGCCGGGAGGCGGTGTGAGGTAGCAACTACAAGTGTCTGTGTTGTTGGTTTAGGCGGAGAGCTTCCGTAGCGGGCGGTCCCACGATGTTGGGGTCCACGGGCCAAGTCACGAGCCAATCACGATTGCACCTGATCGCTACCTCGAGAGAGTCAGAAATTCACGCCTTCACGACATACCAACGGGATCACCGTGCCTTTGCCCAGGGTATCGAATCAGGGGTTATGCTGAACGGCGATCAAGGGTGGGGTTGGGCCTGCTAGCGGCATGGCGCCCTGCTTGCTTGTTCAGCACTGCGACGGGTAAGGGAGCCCTGGGAAACACTCATCCGCGGAAGACGGTCCGTCACGATCAAACTCTAACACGAACTATTCATTCATCACGAAAATGACAGTTGAGAATATTCACACTTCATTCAGGGTATCTTGCACCTTCACTTCCCCTCTTCACTCATCTTCGTCAAGTGCAAACATGTCTTCTGCTCTCGGGCGCAACCGGCGAGCCCTTGCTACTGCCGTCTCCCCAGGAATCATGTCGGGTTCGGATGCTCGCTTTGGGACTTCTGTGGAGTCTTGGTGTGTTAAAGTGCCTTCAGTGGCCTCGTCAGCAACAGCCTCATCAGTCTGGGGAACCTCCGGTGTTGCCGTTTCCGGAGTCTGGTCCGCTTCGCCCTCGGCAACCTCCTGTAACTCGTCCTCAACTTCCATCTTCTCCTCTCCATTCTCATCTGCACTCGTGCTTACTGTCTTGCGGACGACGGTGCCTTTCTTTTTCCTTCTCTCAGCCAACTTCCTTGCCTGCTCCTCCTCTTCCTTTTGTCTTTCGCGCGCGTTAAAGGCCTCGTCAAGGTGACGGAGTGTCGACTCTTCAAACAAGTGCTCTTCCTGCCATACCTTTAGAATCACATTGACCTCGTCTCGGTAGCTTCTCTCTGTCATCCGGCCCATCTCCAGTTGGGTTGGAAGCTGTTCGAGGTGTTCAAAGACTTTGCGTTGCACAAGTTCTGTGCCGATAGCTAGACGGTATTTGTAGGAAACCCCAGACTCTTTGGCAGTCACGAGTAGCACGTCTGAGATGATTCTCAGAGCATTCAGCGTTACCTGTCGGGTATCAGGGCGTCTGAGATCGTCCTTTCCATCCGCATCAGCTGGCCGATTTCTCGGGTTCGTATCGGTCAACTGGAAAGGCTGGATGATATTGGAGACGAGAATGTGTATAACCTCGTCCATGCCTTGCCCGGCATGCTCCACGGCAAAGTTGGATATGGCAGCAATGTCGTCGGCGACGATACTACCAGGTGGAAGCGAGGTGAGCAACCACAGGAACATTGCTCTTGACCGCGGGCTCATAATGCCATGTCCATTGTCGACGCGTCCGGGGTAGTTGTCACCGACAGGGAGGGGTTTGAACAGTGGCTTCTCCTTTTCGTCTTCGTCGTCACTGTCCGGCATCTCGTCCTCGGAATCAAATGCGCCCAGATGATCCGCAAATTCATCCGCTAGTGGATCTATGGGCCCACGCCAATCACCTTGTCGCGCGAAGATTTCAGAATTGGGACTATCGCAGACAATCTGGTGTAGCCTCCATCTATAGCAGCGATTGACAGGGTGCTTCTGGTCGTACAGCCATGCAAATCGTTCCTCGTCTTGTATTTGTGGGTCATTCATCAACGCAGCCTCGAACTCTACACCCCCAAGTATGACACCCTCAATCGTTTGGTGTACTAGTCGGAGCGTCGCAACATCTGGTGGTTGGTTGGCGGTAACGATAAGCTGCTCTGTATCTTCACGGGGCCTGTCTCTGCCCCCACCTCCGCCACCTCCCAAATCTGGGGGAGGTGCAAAGCCCTTGGGAATCTCGGGTGCCTGCCATCGCGCGCCAAATGGCTCTGTGCGCTGCACCGTGTCTGCCGGGCGACCGCCGAGATACCTATCAAGATGCAGATAGTAGCCCTTTCCTAGGTATTTCTTATCGTTGAGCTTGTTCATTGCATCGTCCAGATCTCGCGCATTTGCATCCTTGTCGAATATGACCTTCATCGTCGCAGACGGCCGGCCCTTTGGCGACGGACCTTGTGGTGGTATTCGCTCGACTCGTGTGATTTTGAGTGTGGGAAAGTCTGCGAACAGTTCCTCTACTCGTCGCGGGTCGATTGCGGGCGGCAGATTCGATGCCTTTGCTACGACGGTCGTAAAGACATTTTCGGTCGGTTTGGGACCCTCGAGGGCAGCGGGGCCTGTAGGGACTGCTCCTCCAAGTCTTGACTGCAGCTGGGGTGGCAGAGTTCCTGTGCCTCCACCGGGTCTTGAGTAGCCATCGAGAGGTTCGGCGTCGAGCGTTCCAGGGCCGCTCTTCATAGTTCGTTGTCTTCCTGTAAAGTGCCTCTTGCTCCCAGTTGGAACGAAGACATCCTCTGCATCTTGGTCGCGTTCTAGCTCTCCCAACACACTCTTCTCGGCTCCATGCTCCGCCTCAAAATCCGCCATGACCTTGTCGAGCGCATTCTTCTCTTCGCGCGCCTTTGCTTCCTCCTCCTCTTTGGCTTTCGAGTTTAATTGCGCCTTGTTGGCTTTTGCGCCGCCGAGAGAGAACTTGAACGCCATGTTCGGCTATTCGTATGAAGGGATTCGAAGTGTTTATTGTGGTTTTGCGTGGGGTGGTTGCGACATGAGGTTGGGAGGGTTGGGTGCACAAATGTCAAAGTTGAGGTTGCGACATGAGAGGGTCCACGCTAGCGCGTCCCGGCAGCTCGTAACTTTCCCCAGGATCTCGATCAACGTCATTTCATCTCGCGAAACAAGATCTAAACCTTGGAATATAGTCAATATACGAAGTGACCGCCATGGCTTCGACACTGGATGTGCATGCGCTGCTCCGCTTTCTGTCACAAGATGCCAAGGTACCGCTGGCGCAAGCCATGAGTAAGATCAAGGACCTCCAAGCGGCAAAGCTCAACACGTAAGCACGTGACACCGTATGACCGTGTCTGACGGTAGTACTGACGCGTACAGCGCCTCGGACCTAGCAAAGGCAGACTTTGAAACACTCAAGAGTATTTTCGGAGAGGAAAAGGCAGCGCGCCAATGTCTTAATGCAGCGAAACGGGTATCCAAGAAGCGCACGGCAGACGATGCCACTGCGCCTTCGCCGTCAGCAAAGAAGCCAAAGCCGACCTATGGACAGCCACTGAATGGCGCAGATCTTGAAGCATCTCTCGCTTTACCAGATCCTGAGATGGATGAGGATATTTTAAAGTCTACGGTTCTGTACACCAACCGTGCGCCATTGGTACTCGCCTTCGCCGTCACATTAATTAAGTACACGATGCCTGAACAGCCGGTATCGAGTCGGTTGAGTCTGGCACAGGCAGTAACATCCATGAACAGCAAGACCAAAGCTATCCATCTTGGGCTAGATAACGGACAGCCTGCAGAAGATGAGGGTTGGGGTGAAGGGCAACCGATGATTCGCATCATGACAAGGGACATCCGGGTTATGAAACGGTGGGGGTATGAGTGGGAAGAGAATAACGACTCAATTCAAGCGACGTTGAAGTCCTCGCCTGATACGGTGGTTGAAGAAAAGGCAAAGGAGCCTGCACTTTGGGGCGTGGACCTCGAGGCTCTTAAGAAGGCAAATCAACCAGGTGCAGCGAGATTGTCCAAAGGTGGATTCAACAATCTACCCATTTACGCTGCGCAGAGCGCGAGGGCGTATCTCCTCAAGGCATTCGAGACGCCGCCTGAGCAGACTCTCAAGGAAGAAATCAAGCAAGAGGGCGATGCACCAAAGAAAGCCAAGGCGAAGAGAACGGCTGCCGTTGTTGCAGCGGAGAAGGAGCGCAACCTGGGTCTACTACTGGGCGCGTTGGAGCTCCTATATCAATCATGGGCGCAGATACTCAGCAAGGAAGATCTCGACAAACGGGCTTGGGGGTGGTACGTTCGTGTTCGACCCGAGGTAGCTCAGGGAGCGGCGGGTTGGGGAGGCAGGGGCAATGTAAAACTCTCAGACATTCTGGATCTGCGGAGACCAAGAGGGTAGCTGATGGTTTTGCAACTTCGGTATTAACATGGATTGGGTCACATTGATGTATTGGGGGTATCCAAATTTTCGCTACATTACAACTTGAACTCGGCATTGGTGAGCTCCCAGCCCACTCCTCCAGCACCTTCCTTCCTTGCAGCGAGCTTCTCGGCTAGCGCGAGTTTCTTGTCCCTGTTCCGCTCGGTGCATAGCTCAAATACCGTGCTCAGGTTCAAGACAAGTGAGTGGAACGGCGGACTGTCGTCGACCAAGTTGCTCAAGACGCCCTTTGCGTCCGAGATGTGACCAGTATAAAGCAGACAGACAGCTAGGTTTTGTGCTACCATGGCGTCATTTGGGAATTGTTCGCGGAGGGCCTGGAACGATGTCGCAGCAGCCTCGTAATCGGAATCGGCGAGCTTGATCAGGGCACCAAGAGTACCATCTACGAGCTCATCTGGTGCAGTTTCGGAGGCGCGGGCCAGACAGCGCCGTGCTGATTGCATGTCACCTACCCGCAGCCAAACCAGAGTCTCCATGAGCGAGATTTCTCTTGTCTGATCATCATTAACATCATCCCCAAGCGTTCCCAAATGCCGCCCCGCGCCCTCGAGGTCGCCCATCTCGACTAAGACGTTTGCCACGCGTATGCCGCAGTCTCGCAAACGCGACCTCCACAGCGACTTATCATGCTCCGGGCCTCTGATGATATTCTCGCGGCACTCGCGTGCGAGCTCATAGTAGCCCATGATGCCCTTGCGCCACTCCCCATAACCCAGCGCCGCCAGTCGGACTACCAGAAGACGCAATTCCCATGGCACCAAATGCGCGTTTGTAAGAGGATGGCGATAAAAGGCGCTGCCCAGGTCACCCAGGACCTTTGACTCTTGAGCGGCCAGCGCATGCTCCTGCAACAGACAAAGACATGCTAGGCGGACATGCACAAGATGGAACAGGGTATCATGATCTCCTGCTGCAGCTGAGATGAGGTTGCGGGCGGCGGCAATGGCAGCCAGGCGATAGTGGCCCGAGAACAAGAGCGAGTCTATGGGCGAGGAGATGGGAGGGGCGTGCGGTGCATTGAGAAAGGGGGCGGGGACATTGTTTACGGGGAGGAGGTGGTAGGCTTGCGGGTCTTGCAGGAAGCTGAAGTCCTTGGACGGCATGTCGTCGATGCCGCGGCCGGGGCCATGGTGTGGAGGATGCGGGGAAGTCTCACCACGCGCTGGGGACCGGACGCGCGAGGGCAGAGAGGGAGTGCTCTCGGCGAGCGGACTGCATCACCATGTGAGTTCTTTCTTCTTGCTTGTGAGGCACATCTACTGTCGGCTGAATAAAAAAGGGCGCATACTGTTCTGTAACTACGACATCATTATCATCATCATCGCCGTCAAGCGGTCCCCTTGTCATGCGACGGGTGAGGGCGACTGCGGGTGTCAGCTACACGGCATTGTCTGCACCGGGAAGGCATCGTCAAGCATACTTCGACGTCGCTCATCGCCCGAGGGAGAGCGGCCATGTTGTCCTCGCGACGGCACTTGCATCGTATCTCTAGTCGTCCTGCTGGGTCGCAGAGGACTGTCAGCAGCGCTCCGATGTTCGGCACGAGGTGGTGGAATTGCGGGGATCATCCAATCACGCCCCCTGCTCACTAACCATCGACTCCACTAACTTTTCATATGCGCCACGAACCTGCCCGTCGGTCGACTCAAAGGCGAACGGGCAATTGACTCAAACGCCCTACAAGCGTCATCTTTTCTCTTCCGCTTCCTCTCCCACGCCGACCTGCTTTTGCTGTTCCTTCATCCCTCTCTCCCCCGACGTATAGTAATTTCTAGTCCCCGCGAGGACGCCCGCCCTCACAATGCAGCAATCACGCATGCGAGCCATTAACGCTCTCAAGGGCACCCGCAGCTTTTCCACGACCGCACAACGACCCGGTGTCTCGCCATTCCGCAGACCCGTGCAGGCCGTCTCGAGCAAAGTCACTCAGGAGGATGCGAAGCGACCACAGAGCACCGCTGCGGCGGCCACACAAACCCAATCGCGGTCAAGACCTGCGCCCGCCTTCAATCGCGAGGACTACAGTGATGTCCAGCCCTTGAAACAGTACCGTTCGCCCGCAATGGACCATTCTTTTGTGGGCATGACTGGAGGCGAAATCTTCCACGAAATGATGCTCCGTCAGGGCGTCAAGCACATTTGTATGTCTTGATTTTTAACTGCGCTGAACATGTGCTAATAAATCTCAGTTGGTTACCCCGGCGGTGCCATTCTCCCCGTCTTCGACGCCATCTACCAGTCAAAACACTTTGACTTTATCCTTCCACGACATGAACAGGGCGCCGGCCACATGGCCGAGGGTTACGCCCGCGCAAGCGGAAAGCCCGGTGTCGTGCTCGTTACCTCGGGCCCCGGCGCCACAAACGTCGTCACACCCATGCAGGATGCGCTGATGGACGGAACCCCACTAGTTGTCTTCTGCGGTCAGGTCGTCACCAGCGCAATTGGATCAGACGCTTTCCAGGAAGCCGACATGGTTGGCATCACAAGGCCCTGCACCAAGTGGAACGTCCTCGTCAAGAACGTCGCGGAGCTGCCCCGGAGAATCAACGAGGCTTTTGAAATCGCCACCAGCGGCCGTCCAGGACCCGTTCTCGTTGATCTTCCCAAGGACGTTACAGCTAGCGTCCTTCAAAGAGCCATCCCCATGAGCAGCACCCTCCCCACTACTGTCAGCGCAGCCACCATTGCCGCCAGGGAATTGAGCAAGCAACAGCTGCAACACTCGATCCGGAGATCTGCCGACCTTATCAACATGGCCAAGAAGCCCGTAATTTACGCTGGTCAGGGTATTCTGCAAACAGAAGACGGTCCCCAGCTCTTGAAGGAACTTGCCGACAAGGTCAACATCCCCGTAACCACCACCCTGCAGGGTCTCGGAGGTTTCGACGAACTCGACCCCAAGTCCCTGCACATGCTGGGCATGCACGGCTCAGCCTACGCCAACATGGCCATGCAAGAGGCCGACCTCATCCTCGCTCTCGGTGCCCGCTTCGACGACCGCATCACTGGTGCCATTTCCAAGTTCGCTCCCGCCGCCAAGGCTGCCGCAGCAGAGGGTCGTGGTGGAATCATCCACTTTGAGATTATGCCCAAGAACATCAACAAGGTCGTCCAGGCCACCGAGGCCGTCGAAGGTGATCTCGGTACAAACCTGAAGCACCTCCTCCCTCTTGTGAACAAGGTCGAGGACCGCCCCGAATGGCTGGGCCAGATTGCCGCCTGGAAGGAGCGATTCCCCTGGGCTTACGAGAAGGAGGGTGAGAACGGTCTGATCAAGCCTCAGACTGTCATGGAGAAGCTCTCGGACCTCACAGCCCACCGAAAAGAGGAAACCATTCTTACTACCGGTGTCGGTCAACATCAAATGTGGTGCGCCCAACACTACCGATGGCGATACCCGCGCACCATGATCACCTCTGGTGGTCTTGGTACCATGGGCTACGGTCTACCAGCTGCCATTGGTGCCAAGGTAGCACGACCAGACTGCACCGTCATCGACATTGACGGCGACTCATCCTTTAGCATGACCCTGACCGAGCTCTCCACTGCCGCCGAGTTTAACATTGGCGTCAAGGTCATCATCCTCAACAACGAGGAGCAGGGCATGGTCACACAATGGCAAACCCTCTTCTACACGGACCGTTTCGCCCACACACATCAGCGCAACGCCGACTTTGTCAAGCTCGGCGACGCCATGGGTGTCCAAGCCAAGCGCTGCATCAAGCCCGAGGAGCTTGAAGACTCGCTCAAGTGGCTGTTGGAGAGCGACGGCCCGGCCCTCCTGGAGATTGTCACCGATCAAAAAGTACCCGTACTGCCCATGGTACCTGCCGGTAGTGGCCTGCACGAATTCATGGTTTACGACGAGAGTATGTATCGACCGATGATTGATGTCATGGCAAATGCTAACGAAATATTAGAAACGATCAAGGACCGCAGAGCTCAAACAAAATCCAGGTCGGGACGTTAAGCCCAATTGTTGATACGTTTTTTCTGCGTCCGTCTTTATTCGTTGTGTATATTCTTGGGTGAGTACCGGCGTTTTTCTGTGTTCAGCATCTTATCTTTTCGTGGCATTCGTGTGGACCTTTTTTTGATAGTTTCTTGGTGAGAGAAAAAGGTTCGGCCAGTCAAAAGCAAGATATCATCATCCTTTTTCTTTTTCCGTACGCGGTAACATGGAATATCGTGTGTAGGAGGCGATGTACATTGTTATTGTTGCTATTGTTGTTGGTTGGTGAAGAGGAGATTTCTAAATGCCTCAAACCTGGTTTGCATGAAGAGAAATACGATTTCGAGAAGTCTATAACACGACACAGCATACTCTCCCTTTTCACTTTTTGTGTTCTTCAAATGTTGAGATTGGAAGACGTTTCACGGCACCCCCCTGCACACGAGGACAGGGAAAACCCCACGCTATCACTACATGCTCTACATTACGACTCTCACCACACCGAGATCGAAATTATAAACTATAAACTAACGCCAGAAACCCCACTCACCCCGCCAGCGCGAATATAGGCCCATCATAATTCATGTCTCTATCATGTCCCCCAACCCACCTCCGCCCCCCACCGCATCATCCGCAAAACACATCCCTTCCACTCCCTCCTCGAACGCTGCCAACTCCCTAATCCTAGCCTCGCAAACCCTCTTCTTCGCTTCCATCTCACTTCTCAGCACCGTAACTGTCTCACTAAACCCGCTGAGCGTCGCGAGGAGCGCAAGAACAGTGTCCAGCGAAGCCAGATGCGCGCGCGTCGCTGCTGTGGCTTCGTCGATGGCTGCGTATATAAGGTCGCGCGATGTGATAGGGGTAGGAGAGGGGATGATGGGTGTGCTCTGCGCTGGGATGGCGGTGGTTACGGATACGGACGAGGACGAGGAAGAGGCGGCGGTGGGGGGTGGTGGGATGGAAGAAGCAGGGCTGGTGAGAGAGGTGGTTTCGTGCGCTGCGTCTTGCTTGCTCTTGGGAAGGACCTGTGTGGAGGCTTCCTCGCATTTCGATGTGGCTCTCACGTCTTTTGCCGCGGTCTCCACGGTAGGAGCAAGTAGCGCTAGTGTAGCCGCGTTGCTGGCAGTCCCACGTCGCACGCTTTCTTTTCGTCGGGAAAGGGCGCCGTGTTTGAACATGTGGCGGAGGAGATTTCCGCGAGGCATGTTTTCGGATTGACGCTGGGGGTTTGGCGATGGCGGGTGGGAAGTGTGGCTGTGGATTGCGAGATGAGAAGGGTAGAAAAGCTCGAAAGCTTTCGACAAACGAGAAGATTGTGCGATGCAGACAGTGAACGTGAAGGTGAAGCGAAGAGAGGATCAACACAAGTATGTTGGTTGCATGGTGACGAGTGAAAAGGCATCTTGAATCTCAGGAACTGCGTTTGCAAGCAGTCCGAATCAGGAAGTGTATGCGATACACTCGGGGCGGAGCGGGTGAAACTGAAATATCTGCGATCGCTGTTTAGGACGCTTTGTAGCTCGCGAGATGTCTTTGAGTGTTTCCAGTGACTTTTTCTGGTGAGCTCGATTTCATTGTGATATAGGAAACATCAAGGCAGCCGTCACAATGTTGATGGAAAGATTCATATTGGACGGGATAGGGACGGGATGGCTCCAGTGAATCTAGGATTATGTTCCCCTTTACTAAAGTTGCTTATTAGTAGGCACTTCATCTTATTCGTGAAACCATTGACCATGGGACGCGTTTCAAAAGCTTGTACAACACATGACTTGAAAGCGATTGAATTGGCGATATCGAAGCTTGACAGGGTGACAGCTGAAGAAAGAGGCGAGAACTTGCGCGTGTACCTCGAGTAGCGGGCCGTTAGCAGGAGTAGGCATTCGATGTGGGAGAATGAGCTGACATGTGGGAGTGATTTTCTTGAGCAATCACGCACTGAGATGAAATGGAATACTACACGACCAATCGAATATGTTCAGGCACAAAACGATCCATGCCAAAGATTTAGGAGGAGAGACACACACGGAGAGCGCACGAACGTATGTGCGGAGTGTGACGATATGAGACAAGAATCCCAAAGACAGTGCCCAAAACGAGATGGTCTGCCAACGCAAGTCTGTATCAAGTATGAGGAGCAGAGCCAAATGCCTTTCTCAAATACAAGAGCAGGCTTGCAGTATCGATCCAGTCGATCTCACGTGCATGCAGTCACCACATTCTTACATTGGTACGAGCAAGCCGGTACGGCATCATCAAGTTCGGGACATCGAATCGAAGATCAATCGGCATGCCGAGTCCTGAGAGAAAACCTGTCAAGCCAGTGAAAAGTGTAGCGAGCAAATGCATCTTTCGCACACCGTTCGCTGTTGTCAGCCCAAGGCCCTCGGTTACGCACAAATGAAAGGAGCGGTTTGTGCCATAATCGTCCTTATCGCTCACCCCCGTTTCTGGTAGTCATTGTCATTTGCTATGATGATACTCATCGATAGGTGGCAAAATGTCAGCTCAAGCAGAGGTCAATCTGTGTTACTGAATCCTGGAAATGGTCTGATACGGTCTCGACCGATCAGAGGCCAGACACATGCCGTAAAAGTGTAAGATATCGTTCGATGAAAAAAAAAAGGCTTGTAAGCGTCCCTGTGTGTTTGGGATATATCCATCTTCTTACGGGCCAGCAAAGTGAAGCACAAAATTGCACTACACTGTCGATCAGGTGGCCATTCGTGTGGGGCTTAACGTCTTTGACCAACTATCATGAATTCGGGAAATGAAAATGTTAGGGGACCTTGTTGTTCTGCAAGATATCCCGCCTATTTGACTCGCAATCATGCAGAACCGAAGGAATAGGGTTACGGGGCCATTTTTTTTTGCCAGCAGTCAGATACAAACCTTGACTTCCTGGTATTCATGCGACGTCAGAAACAGACAAGTCAGAAGAAAGTACCGAAGAAAGTGTCATGCGAATGCCACGGATCGGTGTGCGGACGGTGCCGTAGGCGCCATTATGTGCCACCGGTAAATGCGTACTACGGAGTCGCTGTGACGACTCGGGTAGAGCGTAGCCTAGTGCGGTGAGGGATAACCAGACGTGGGTCACTCTTTCGGAGGAGGACAAATGCGAACAGCGAAAGAAGCGGGAGCCAGGGTGTTGTGCTGAGCTGGGTCAAGATGCGGCGTGGTGACTGTGGGGTGGAGCGGCATGTACTCGAGAACGAATTAAGCGACCTCATCCAGGCACCCCGGAAGTTGGCGACTATGGATAGTGCGTCCGAGCGAGGAACGTTGGCTCACGGCCGGTCCAAAGACCCGTCGGCTCCACCGTTCGTGCATAGTTGCGCGATACTAAATCCTTGGGCCTGATGGATGAATGTAGGATGGATTGGTTATGGCTGTTCATTGGTCAATCACCGATGGACGGGAAGATAGGCGAAAGCCTGGCTGCAGCTGTACCACATGCCAGCATGCGAGCCGTGTTCCTTCGCGCAGTATCACGTATGCTTCTCTCGGAGCGACCAATGATTGTACTTTTGACGTGCTGGGAGCATTTGAAGGTCATCTTCCAATACCAACATACTGATTGCTGGCAATCGTGACGTGCATTCTTCATGCTACCAGGGGCTAGGCGTTAGTAAAAGACACTACCCAGGTTAATAACTCCCTATAAAGCTGTCCGAGCGAACATGAGTTGCCCGGAACTTACTCCGTAATCTCACCACTTTCTGTTAAGCCCGTAACAGCTATGGTAGGAACAGTTAATAAACGTGTCGTGGTAGTATGTATGAACCGATACGATATTCGAGTCGCAACTGATTCAGTCCACAGGTTGGCGGCTCTATTGCCGGGCTCATGCATGCCTTGGTGTTGAAGTCGCACGGTCACAACGTCGTCGTGCTCGAGATGCGGACCGAGCAGCAGATGAAGGCTCGAGCTGCCGGCTTGAGTCTTTGGTCCAATGCCCACAACCTTCTCCAGACCTACATTCCTGAAATTGATCTGGATGACATCGTCATACGCAACCCGTCCTTCCCAATCATGGACAAGAACGGGAAGGTGTCGGTAGACGTGCCGATCACAGAGGACGTGCGCACTTCGTGTTGGGCCGGCATTCACGGCTTGCTCTGGATGGCTTGTGAAAGAGACATTGACGGGCATGGAACTGTGACGATACAGTGCGGAAGCCAAGTGACCGGCTTGACAGATCAAGGCGCTCACGTCGTAGTTGCATACAAAAGCAAGGATGGTACCGAGGATGACCTCACGGCTGATCTCGTCATTGGCGCGGATGGTGCACGTTCCCAAGTCCGTAGCATCGTGCTCCCCGACGTGAAGACGGAATACGCGGGATACCTGGCATGGAGGTCGTATTTCTCTGAGCGCGACGTGCCGGAAGAGTTGCGGTCCGTTATCGATGGCAAGATGCCTCAATGCATGCTTGACGGTAGCTATCTTGTGGTGTACGTGTCTGACATGTTTTTCGGTTCAGCCACTGACACTTGCAGGTACCTTTCACCCAATGAGATTGGGAGTATGCGACCAGGCGAGAGGGTAGTGGAATGGTGTTGGTACGACGCATGCGATGCATCGACTCCTGTCTTTGCTGACTTCATGACCGACGTAGACGGCGTGCGACACAACTTCACGGTACCGTCGGATCAGCTTCGCCCGGAAGTCTGGGAGGCGCAGATCAAGCGCAGAGATGCTGATCTGTCTCCGATGTGGAGAAAGATATTCCAGCAATCTCGCCCGCCATTGCTGACGGCTATTCGCTCGTTCGATAACACTAAAGCTTCCTTTTTCGGAGGTAAGGTGCTGCTGGTAGGCGAAGCTTTCATGCAGATTCGGCCTCATCTTGGAGCGAGCTGCGACATCCCCGCAATGTCGGCGTTGGCTTTACCAAGCGTCCTCAACGGGACCATGAGCATGAAGGCGTTGGAGATGAAGGTGGCAAAGCATGCGATGGAGAAGGCAATTGGCAGTCGAGCGACAGCCATCTTCGGTATGACAGGACAGTGGCCAGACGGCTACACGGCCGAAGGCGCTGCGGATTTCTCACATGAGGTAGAAGGGTAGAATGTGACTTGAGCTACTTTATCGAGACACTATGCGCGACGTTCTTCGTGGATTACGGTGACAATCAGGGATGCACCATTGTTAGACGCATTAGGTGCTCGTAGAAATCTGTGGATGGCCAGTCCGGGCTAGAATAGACGCAGAAATGGTAGTAGTGAGGCTACGGCCAATTCTTTCTTCCGAGCGCTAGTCGCGTAGGAATCGTTCGGCGCCCGTATATTGGGGCTCCCACGACCACACTAAGCTTAGTTACCGCGACTGTTCTTGTCAAACTCACCCTTACTGTGTAGTTTAGTTACACAACCTGACTTTCGAGTAAAGTCTTATGTACCCAATAACTCAGAAGACCATAAATAAAATCCAAGGCGTATATTTAATCAGTATATCAAGAAAAGCTTGGGTAGCATGCGAGAAAGAACGGAGGCAAAGGCTAATCACGGCCAAAATGTTTAACATGGACAAAAGGTTCGTAGCAATGACAAACAAGCTTTCGGCAACTTCATCCCAAATCCGGCAAGACATATCCTACCTCTTTATTGCAACATGGATGAGCATCGCTTCTCGCGTTTCATGCTACGGATACAGCCAGCCAAGCCAACTTTGACGCTGGGTAGCCCAAATATTTCCGTTCCGATCCGGTATTGCTTAATAAAGTAGTCTATAAAAGATAGGCCAGCCATAAACGGGACCTAAGTTCGTTAGGCGTCTATCAGATACAATCGCACATTCACTTAGGAACGTGGTGTACCCGGCTCTCCTGACGCTTTGTTCTTTGCCATTATCTTTGGCTCTATCGCAACCTTCCCCTTGGACTCCACCAGATTATCCACCTACAACTATCGAAAATGACGGTGTATGTTGCGTCTCGATTTTTGAAATACAAAAAGATACAACCTAACAATCAAAACCCAAGTCCAACCGATACGATGTGCACAGAACTCTTTGGTACACGACTGACAGACCGACCAACGTCAACAAGTAAGTCAAGTCTACCTCCCTCCACCTTTGCGTGCTATTTTCATGTAAAACCACTTATATTACACTGCAGCATCTTTTTGCTAGTCTGGGTGAAGACAAACAACGGAAACAAATATCATCTCACCGTCAACTCTAAAATGATTGGATCTGACCAGCTCACCACTTTCCTCTCCTTCAACGGTCTACAAGACAGAACCGGACGCGGGTCATCTATCTTGCAGCCGGGCCCTGGCGCTGATCCTCGAGAACGACGTTCAGCCAATAAATCTATATCAGCACCTCAAGGTGGAGACTGCTGGACAGGAACAGCACTCAACATGGAATTTTCTGTAACTGTAACTGCAGTGTCGGTCGGAGGCTGCGGATCAACAATTGTATTGCTATCTGTTGTCGTGTTCTCATGTTCGTGTTCTCATGTTCGTGTACAGGAGCTCTCAGCTCAGAGGTAAGTGCACTTACCCACTAGGTAGTGCCTGCTATAACAGAATATTATGTGACTCTAGTCACGTGGTTACATTATCTGGTATCAAACTCGACATGAAAATTAGCCCGACAGGTGGTAACTTCTACTACGGTGGTACTGAAGCTATTCAACTATTTAGTACAACTCTAGAATCCTCTCCTGGAAACGTCAGTGGGACAAGCACCACGGCCTCAGTCGAAGATTACTCCTCAGCTATTCCGGGATGGTCTTGGTACTGGGTACGTCAAGTCTATACGTGAACAAGACGGAGGAAAGCTAACACTTGTGTAAGGCAAATCCTACGACTCGCATCAATGGAACAATTTCTGTAGATGGGCGGGTTGAAGAGATTGACGCCAAGAAGTCCTATGCTCTATTCGAGAGACAGTGGGGCGACTTCTCCGTGGGCCGGGGCTATTACGCTCTCTGGTTCTATTTCGAGACTGTCGAGGTACTCATATACTGGGGCATGGAACCGGATTATGCGACGTGAACTTCGCAAACCGCATTCGCATCCATCTGGCACCCCAATGGTCTTCACGAAAATGTTCCTGTCGGACCGTACACCATAACTTCCGATATCACAACTACCGAGGCTGAAAGACACTATATCAACCACTTCGTCTTGCATCTCCCGGCCAAGAACGCGACTATCACTTTCGAGAAATGGGTGCGGGAAGCTGAGATCTCGCCAGTGTTGCCTGAGCAGCGAGACACGGTTACCAGTATCTCCGAGTCTTACGGAGAAGGTTCCGTATATTGGAATGGCCGGAAAGTTAAAGTGCAAGGTCATGTAGTGGAGTGTTGCGTGCAGGAAGAATTAAAGGATTGAACTGAGGTTGTATTGTGTGAAGCTACGAACAGTATATACGGGTGAGTGACCGTAAACGGTGCTAGCCCTAGATAGGCATCGCGCCTTTACCAAAGGTGAGTTGTGACTGCAGATGCAGAGCAGGGGAGACCCTAAGCCGTGACACATGTTGAACAATTCACTAAAGTGGTGGCTGAATAGTCCGACGAGCGCAGCGGCTACAGGGGGAACAGTAGGAAGATAGGGCTAGTAGAATACTCTATTACTTTGCCTCCAGTTACACCTTGTAGAGGTGCCAAGTATATATATAGTCTAGATTATAACAAGTACAACGACTTTATTTCAGCATTGCGGCTATCAATCGCTAGCTACCTTTCTAGCCTGCGAACAACCAAGGTGGCAACTAATGACTATACTTATCAACTGGAACAAGCATCAAAAGAGAGGGCGAAGGCAGAAAAGCTCGCGCAGCCTTTGACAAACAAGAAGTGAGATAACAAAAGTGTGGGTGGAGATGCCAAAATATAACCTAATCTCCCCCAATAACGTATTCTATCACCTTGAAAAGAAGATTGACTTACTCTAGCTACTGCTGTAATTCAAAATAATCGAAAATTACGCGTCTACAAAGTTGCAAAGCTATATAATACTCCTCGCTCTACTCTCCAAGATCGCCTCGCAGGTGGCCTACCGCAGGCTGCTGCTAACACTCAGAAATGAAAGCTATTACCTATCGAAGAGCAGTCTCTCGTTCAATGGATCCTAGACCTTGATCGACGAGGCTTTCCGCCTTAGGTCATCGATGTACGACGTATGGCGGACGCTCCACTCGCCGCGCGCGGCCAAGATCCACCTCCTCCACCTGTAGGCAAGTGCTGGGTGTCGCGCTTCGTCAACAGCCAGTCCGAGCTACAAAGTGGAATAGGAAGTTTCATAGCCAGCGCGTGGTTTAAGCTTGTAGAGGAGACGCGCCAGGCGTATGGCATGCTAGATAGACACGTACAACTTTGATGAGACTGGCTTTATGATGGGCGTCGCAGCGACTTCTAAGGTGGTCACAAGCGCAGATACAGTAGGACGCGCTACTGTTGTACAGCCAGGCAATCACGACTAGGTCATAACAATCGAGAGTATTAACGCGTCTAGCTAGTGTCTTCCGCCCTTCGTGATCCTATCTAGTAAGCAGTACTAGGCCGCCTAGTACTACTACGTCCCTATAGACTAGATTATAGTAGTAAGTAATAACAGCTAGACAATAGATAAGCTCGGAGTCGAGTGGGCAAAGCACTTCAAGAGATATACCGCGTCTCGTACACGTGGAGTCTACTGTCTCCTTATTCTAGACGGCCATAGCAGCCACGCTACGCCTGAGTTCGACCAGTTCTGTACAGAGAACAAGATTATTACTCTCTGTATGCCGCCTCATACGTCGCACCTCCTCCAGCCGCTTGATGTGAGCTGCTTCTCTCCGCTTAAGCGGGCGTACGGTCACGAGATCTAGGAGCTCGCACGCCAATGCGTCTACCACGTTGACAAGATAGACTTCCTTACGATCTATGCACGGATCCGGCCGACAGTATTCACGCAGCAGAACATTCAGGCTGGCTTCCAGGCGACAGGGCTTATCCCTCCCTATCTAGGCCGCGTTCTGTCGTCGCTTACTGTCGTCCGGACGCCATCTCTATCGGCAACAACAGCAGATAATAACGTCGCATGGGCAGCAGAGACGCCGCGTACGGTAGCCCGGCTATCAGTGGCACTAGGATAGAATATGTGGTGAATCGTGTTGTATATTGTGCTACGGGGACTGAGATCTATATCTCTGCTGGCTAGCGCTGTGGGCGCTAAGCCTTGTGCGTACTAGCCTGTGAGTGAGTGAGAGATGGGATAGAACCTGGGTCATATACCCTAAGGCCCACACTGTGGCTGACACCGGCTTTAGCAGCAGGCTTGTCACGTATAGGGCCTTCTTCGTCGCCAGTCACAGAGCCTAATAAGCCAAGCTATTCGCTAGCTCATTAAAGGTTGTCAGCTTGCGATGAACTCAGGGACTGTACTTACAGAGGTTAAGAAGCTGCGTAGAGTTAGCGAGCGCCAGCAGCGTAGGAAAGGCCAGCGGCGTCAGTATATAGCTCTCGGAGGAGGCCTACAGGTGCAGCAAGGCCAGCAGCTCGCTGCAGAGGCGGGAAGGGTGGTCGCGGAGGTAGAACAGGCTCAGGCTACTCAGGGACGTCAGCGCGCGCCACCAACGTGTAGCAAATGTCATATTCAAGGACACGCGGACTTAATATAGGCAGTGATAGACTAACTAATAGTAAAATTCTATCCTATTATCTTATATTATTATAGAACTATTAAGCAGAGCGTCGCGATAATTTTGGTGGGGCTGCCGGATGAGTGATAGAAGATGTTACCACGTGACTAGAGTCACATGATATTCTATTGTAGCAGGCACTGCCCGGTGGGCAAGTGCACTTACCTCTGAGCTGGGAGCTCCTGTACACGAACATGAGAACACGACAACAGATAGCAATACAATTGTTGATCCGCAGCCTCCAACCCGACACTGCAACCGGAGTGACAGAAGACGTTGGAGGATCGTGTAAAATCCATTTTTTGAGCGTAATTGAACATCTACAATAGCTATTATAATACAACGATTAATTTCTGTATCATGGGAAAAATATTAAAATTTATTCTATCATGCAGAGTAGTGCTCCTCTCTAGTCCTATTATTGCATTACAATATCGCCTTGATCATGTATATATAGACTTAGATCTACTACAAGTAGCGATACAAAGCTACTTCTCTCATTTAGCAGAGATGGGAAGTCCAGGATGGCCTGGAGCAGCCGGGCTTTTGTTCAATTTTCCGAGAACCTTGTTGATCGACGCAGCGATAACCAGATTGTTCTTCTCCAGGAACATAAAGTGCGCATTGCCCTTGATACCAATGTCGGCAAGTTTGATCCACAGGTAGTTGGTGAGGCCCATTTGCTTGAAGTACTCGACAAAGCAGTGGTCGTACGTGATATGCGGGCTGGCCTCGGCCGTGATCATGATGTAGGGAACTTTACCGAGCTGAGTGAGCTTATGGATGGTGCCGGTCTGGAGAACGCAGGAGCGCTTGGCCGGGTCGTCTGGTCCAACCTCAGTGGTGGTAATGGCAGAGCAATTCGTTACCGGCGGATCGTATTGCAACGGTGTGTTTGTAAGACCACACGGCCGAGCTGCGGTGCGACCGACTCCCGCAACAGTGTTGTTTCCAATCAGAGATGTAAAAGGGATGTTTCCAGGCTCAATGTTTATGTTTGCGCGCAGCAGATCCGGGCAGGCGTCTGACCAGATGGCTGTGTATGTGCAACCTGCAGAATGGCAGACTGTGTATGACTGGCCAATCATGCTCAGAAGCTGACATCCAGATGTGCGCATGGTGTTCTCCACATTCACGCTAGACGAAGAGATGGGAACGTTGGCGGCAGTGAAAGCGTCGAAAACGGGATCTCCACGAGATCCGTTGCCGGGCCATTGTGTATGGATTTCTGCCTGTGGGTACTGGTTGAAGTTTTCCGGGGCCGTGAAACCCTGCTCGTTGATAACGTCTGTGGAACCGATGCGTAGGGGGTACTTGGAGAGGAGTTGCTGGCCACTTCGGCCGTTGGCAGCGATATCAACAATGTAGACCTGGTAGCCTTTGTCAAGGTAGTAGGAAGCCCACCCTTTGCGATTATCTGGCGTGTTCAGCCATTCTGCGCCCGTGTTGACTCCCGCGGACACGAAGACCATCGGGTATGGCTTGCTGGTTCTTTTGGCGGGCGTTAGCTTCTCCACGTAGAGTTGGTCGCTCCACAGCTGCTGGCCTGGGATGCCGGAGTCGAAGTAGCCACCACCAATATAGAAGAAGTCTCGCTTGTACGCAGATTCTTGGCTGCTACACTTTGGACTGATGCCTCTGACACCAGTGCAGTCGTTTGCTGCTGAAGCCAAAAAGGGCAATGCTGCCGATAGCAGACCCGAGAGGATAGTACTTGAAATCATGGCCGAGTGAAAATGAGGACGATTGGAACGAATGCACCCTTAGTAGCAACAAAGGTGTGAAGTTGGCTACTGATTAAGTCGCCGATGGAAAGAAGACAGAAAGCTCTTGAACCTAGGCGTTTTCCATGTTCGCATTCTCTGCATATCCTTCTATACTCAGGCACCGACACGATTTTGGAAGGGGTGTGCGCCGCTGAGCCGGCAATCTGCATCCGCCTCCAGCTTGAAGGACGGGCTCCTGGGAGAAGCGGACATTACCTACTATAAAGGGCCTAGCGGGCCGGTCTTCTTGATCCTCCGGTCCCCGGAATATACCGAAATGCCCCCAGAGGAAGGTCCTGCGTCAAGGAGCCACAAGACGAGGCTAGTGTAGAGTTGGCTAAAGACAGAAGTAGAGCGAGGGATGTTCTGAAATAGGGGTGGGGGGCGTTTTATAGATGTATCATAATGGTAGCGATGGGTTTATCCGGGGTAAAGATCTAGGTTGGACCACGTAGCGTTTGCGAAATACCTTGGTAGAGATAGTAGTTAGGGTCTCTGTCCCGCATCTCCTTCGGTGAGGCCGCATGATTACGAAGAAGAGAGCTCTTGGTGATGGAGCCCGGTGCACGAACCTCCAAGATCGTATCGTGCCGTCTTTGAGAGCTAGCCTTCATGAGAAGGAGCTAGTAACTAGCGTCCGACGGCTTCCAACCGGCTTTTGCCTGCGCCCTGAAGTTCATCTCAACACCCAGACTTTACACCGTCTGCAGCCCCCGCATCTATCAAATATCACATGCGTGTACCAGGCGTCTCAAAATGCTGAACTACAAGGAAAAGAGGCCGGAAAACCTCTCTGAATGATGGCACAGGGTTGACTGCAGCTGAGCACGCGCTCCCGGCTCGCGTTATCAATGCGATCGAACATGCCTGACCGCGTACATGGACTCGACAACACGTGATAAAGCAACTCATTCTTACTTTCTTGACCAGCGCGAGGGGCAGTAGGTACTAAAATACTCGGGCAGCATGCCCATAGAGATGATCAATTGATGGGTGAACCAAATTCCGGAGCAGGGGTGAATGTGCCGGAAATCACGGGGTGACCTGTGCGTCATCTGATAAGTCTAGACTAGCACCCTCATATGCCGCGACATGTACACGGACAGGTACCTGCGCACGAGCACCCAATCTGCAGACCTCCGGCGGAGCCACCCCCGCGCGTCTCGGACGCCCTGAACGTCGAGTGGACACGTGCCCCTGTTGGCCAAACAAAAAGCGATAGTCTCTTCGACTGCGAATCCTACACGGAATGTCAAGATAAGGCGCCACCCACGACCGCTTCTAGTGGAATCTTTTAACGGTCGTCCTACCAAGAAGGTAGCCGGCAACCCGACCGAGATCTTGTCAGCTAGAATCTGCGGCACAATCTGTTTACCGGTATTATCCCGGCCAAAACTGTCAGCCCGATCTTGAAAATTTGGAATCCCCAGGCGACTCCTGCATTCTTTCTCAGTTGCAGACTCCAGTTTTCTCGAACATCATTGATCGGGAATAATTTGGTTTCCTTCAGCAACGGCCCTTCCCGACACAGTTGCTTTCAAAGATCAGGAGACCGCATAAGCCAATGCCACTATGCAGAGCGGCGGTTCGGTGAAAAGAGGGTGCCCGTCAGCACTTCCCGCTCTTCATATGCAGCACAACCCTGTTCCTAGCATACCGGTGGGATGTGGCTGCATCCTTCTAACAGGGCAATGGGCTGAGCAAAGCCTTAAACACAGTCAAGTCCAAATCTTGCGAGTGTACTTCTGTTCTGTCGATCTTTCGTGGAGTCGCCCCAAACCCATGTGCTGTTCCCCCGTACGGTATCGCCAAGCCGAGTCAGCACAACCATAGCACAATGGTCTCGGCTTACTTCAACACGCCACCGGCTAACGAAATCGACGAAAGGATTGCTGCAGGCTTGTTGCTGCTGACTGGCCTTACACCTGAGATCAAAGACCCTAAAAATGGGGTTACGATCCCGCCGTTCCGACCAACCGAGAACTATCACTTCGAGACCAAAGGTCCGGCGGTCATAGTTGCACTCTCAGTGTGTATGGTTATCCTCACTCTTGTCACCTTCCTCAGGCTGGGCATCCGGCTATTCGTCCATGGGGTCCGTTTCGGTGCCGATGACTGGCTCATCATTCCAGCCTACCTCCTCTCAATGGCGTACCCAGCGCTTCAAATCGCCATGGTGCAGTACGGTGGGGCCGGAAAGCACTTTTACGACATCACTTACCAGGAGTATTATCATTACAAATATGTAAGCGAGGTCGATCCTGATTATCTGCTGGCGCGCATGACTGACTCCAATTTGTAGCTTGCACCGTTAGCCGCGACCGTGTTCTACGTCTATGTGGGAATCGTCAAGATGAGCTTTGCGTTGTTTAACGTTCGACTGACAACTCTTACGACGCGATTCTGGAAGAACGTCAACTGGACGTTCTTCGTCATATGTGCAGCCTACACCTTGGCAGCACTGTTCCTGAACGTCTTCAAGTGCAACCCTCAGTATGCGAGTTTCAACTTGCTTCGGATCGCCGAGTCAGGCAGGGTACCGGAGTGTCTGTCTGTCAATCACATGAACAGCATCCTTCGCTTGAACCTCGCTCTCGACTTTACCGCTCTCGCCATTCCCGTAATAGTACTATGGAAAGTCCAGCTGAGCTGGAAGAAGAAGATGCGCATATTCGGCTTGCTTTCAATCGGTCTGATTGCTTGTATCGCCTCAGTAATGACACTTGTGTCGCAATATACACTGGCAAAGGATCCGCTTTGGAACTACACGACTCTATTGGCATGGATCATGGTCGAGCTGGTCATCAGCCTCGTCGCGGCTTGCGCTCCTACGCTTGCCTATCTTCTTCCTCGCCGCATGTTCTCGAAGCATGAAGCATCCAACAGCGCTAGCAAACTGACAAGTCATAAGCCAAGCACTGGTTTCGGCTCGCGACTATCAAAGAACGACTTCGCTTTGCGGGCACGACCTGTAAACGGAGAAGACGAAGAAAGCGATGAGGAGGAACGCCGTATCATTGTGGAGGAGGATATCAAGATGGAGTGGCAGACTAGCGGACGCAGCTATGCTCAAGGCTCGCAAGGAAGCGACCATTCGCGTGATGACATGGGCCCAGCAAACTGGTATGGTGATCATGGAGGAAAAACCGGCGTTGTAGTCTATGACGGCCGCCAACACAAAGAGAGCACGAGAACTTGGGTCAGGACGAACATATCAGTGAGAGAAGGCCCCAGTCGTGGGAACCTTCCTGGACAGGCGTTATGAGGATTTATATTATGCATAATGAACCCCATCCACCACAGCCCGTCTAATTGACACATCGTTCCTACGCGACAGCAGGTATTGCCACTGGCCCAACCGGTCCCTTACTCGCCCCAATATTAGCCTGATGCATAGTCCTTACCCCCCAATGATCTGGATAATCCACCGCAGTATGAAAAAGTTGGTAGTTTGCCCACATGACTATATCCCCTTCCTCGACCTTGGGCAGCATAACGTACTCCGGTTTCAACACGCGTTCCTGGATGGGTTTCAGCCATCGTCGGATCTCCGCTACATCGTCAATAACACGCGGCTCTTCATGTTCGCTCGAGCGGAAGAAAGCGCGGCGCACGCAGATTCCGTGGACCATGAATGCGCGTTCGCCTGTGATGGGATTGAGCCAGACCATCGGGTAACGCTTCACGTCCTTTTCATCGTACGGACCGAGGTCTTCGAGCGCTCTTTCTTTGCCTTGGCTCACGACGCCGAGACCGTTTGGTTGCGCTTTGCAGTCGCTCATCCACTGGTAGGGATGTGGTGCATACTCGACCCAGGAGTGATCTGCGAGGTTCTTTTCTTGTTCGGTCATCATGTCGTAGGTTTGTACGTTGCTTATGAATGCGGTGAGACCTGGCTCGGTCTTTAAAGTTTGGCCACTGCCGTCGTCCCAGTGGATGGTTAGTTCAGGGGATGTGGGTCGCTTGATGCAGCGCAGTGTGGTGAACCAGGCAGGATCGCGGGCGTAAAGCGGTGCGTCGATGTGCCAGCGTTGGAAGCGGGTGTGACCTGCCTGATATTCCTTATCCGTTGGAGGCTCGTCGTGCCACGCGTGAAGCACACCTTTTTGAATTGTGACGTCCTTGAGACCGTAGTGGTCTTCTCCTTGATGACCTTTCCCGATTAGGCGTACGTTCTCTGCACCTGGGATTCCGAGTACGTCCCTCCCTTTCTAGGTGCCAAATCAGCCACATTGTCTCG
Source organism: Stemphylium beticola (assembly GCA_029100535.1). Lineage (NCBI taxonomy): Eukaryota > Fungi > Ascomycota > Dothideomycetes > Pleosporales > Pleosporaceae > Stemphylium > Stemphylium beticola. The sequence continues at coordinate 32,132 of JARBXR010000148.1, read as the reverse complement.
CGAAAACGTTCCAGCGGTATACTGACTGACAATATTCCACCTTGCTTATGGAATGTTTTCACGTCACCGTGAGAATGGACTTGCGGTGCTTTAGGATCAAAGCGGGTGACAAGATCCCACTGTTTGATAGGGGCGAGGTCTTTCTGTCCCCTAACGACGACAAGCTTATGCTTCCATATAGCATTAGAGAGTGCTTTCACATCGGTGTCTAAAGGAGAGTGTCAGATCATGTTGTAGATTGTGCAAGGCCAGGTTGTGCATACCATTGATGCCATTTAGATCGAGATCATCAATAACTGCTCCAAAGTTGTGCTTCTCCTTTGAAGTTTTTGTTGGTTCCTTGACTGTGAAGGTCTGCTCTGAAGCGAGAATTCCTGGCGACATCGTTGGAAGCAGACGCGTTGGTGCTTTGAGCTCTACCACCTTTCGAGAGATTCTTCTACGGGAAGTCTTGAATAGGAAGAGCGAAAGTTCCAGGGGTGTACAATCGAATCCAGAAGTCATGTATCAGTGATTCTAGAGTCCTCAGGTTGTTGAAGTAGTGCTGCATGTGTGTCCATCTCGAGTGATCGCAAACCAATCCCCGCATTCGGCATCGCGAGCAGTTCGGAACCTGGTTCTACCTTCCGACATCTTATCACAGACCGTGCCCAAAAATTGGTCAAGATTAGGCTTCGCCTAAGGTCGCATTTACCGAATATGCGGGGAAAGACGCACTGCAGTACGACAGAGGTTCCCCGTCGCTAAAGCGTTATCTTATCAGAATTCATTCCCTCGGCCGAGCGCCACTTCTGGAGTCACTATCTTCGGCCAATACCTCGCTAGAGTCTCATAGCCGCTAGATAGTGGGAAAATGTTTGGAATGGAGGAGGACCAATAGCCCTAGTAAATAAGTGGTTTAGCGAGCGCGTCCCCGCAGCCGGTGGCTCAACGACCACGATAATCACAAGTGCCCCAGCAACCCTTCACTAATGCCCCGTCTGTCCGGGAAAAATGGATGAAAGCGCATTTTTGGATGACTTACTATCATCCTAGATGATGCAAACATTTCCCTCTTTGAGAAGACAAAGTATTCATTGAACTGAATTGGAAACAAATATCTTCTAAACTGGCTATCGCGGTCACATGTTTACACCCCACTCTCCCACTCTACACTTTTATCTATACTCTAATGAACATCTCAAACGGAAATAAACCTCGCCATCCACGTCTCTGTAATCTGTTTCGCCTCATCTACAAGTCCCATATCAAGCAAAAGCTGCACCGTTCCCCTCGTCGCACTCTCCAAGGCACTAAAAATCCACGTATGCGTGAATGTCGCCGCTTCCCCAATGAAAATAGTGTTGAATTCCGTCTGGTAAAAAGCTGGGAGATACAAATGCTGCTGCCCGAAAATCTGCATGGTAAATGCACCAGCCTGGTGCTCATCCTGCTCCCAGCATTGTCGCGCATAGTTGCCAGTCCAGTTCTCCTCGATGACGTCTTTGCCGTGCATCTCGATAAAGGCGCGCTTGATGTATGCCATATGTTCGGCTTCAGGCATAGCGCATGCGACGGTAGCTTCGTAATCGGAGAGGTAGGACGCGAGCATGGTTCCAGGACCTGTGGCGTTTACCTGCCAGCTTGGGTAGCAGACTTGACCGAGTTGAGGCTGGTAGAGGCGCGTGCAGCCGCCAATAATGGGCTTCTCGATATGCTCCCAGAACCGCGTTTTGAATTGAACGGCGACTTTGCAGGCGTTGGCGAATAGAGTGCGATCGATGGCGCGCTTGAGTATGCTGGAGTACTTGGGTAGATGCCAGAATTTCATCAGGTTTAGGGGAACACTGTTAAGCACGTAATCGAAGTTCTCGACGTTATCGGGGGTCTCGTAAGGCTCGGCTCCGGTCGGCTTCCAGGAGACGGACATGGTCTTGTTCTCTTCGTTCCAGTATAGACCGTTGATCTTACTGCCGTACTGAACTCGTCCCTTGACGAAAGGCTCAAAGGCCGCAGTCATCCTGGAAAGACCTCCCTTGATTGTAACCCATTTGGTAGCAAGAAAGTAGACGGTTTCATACTCCCACATCGGCCAGTAGATGTGGGATTGTCCAACCTCATCGGTGGTGTTGAGGTCGAACTTTAGAATGTTTCTGAGGTATGCCACCTCAGAGTAATCAAACATGCCATCATCCTTGGCTTGCTTGTATGCTTTGAAGATGTTGGTCGCATACATCTTGACACGCTCAGCGTCCAAGCCCTTGAACTCGTCAAGAGCAGCAGTAGCCTCCTCAGCAGCGGTGGAATTGCCGTATGACGTTGGATTGTAGTATGCGGGGTCGTTTGCCACCTCAGTTCTGCTGGGAATAGTTCCATCAGGACGGCGGAAGGGACTATCAACTGGGGTGTTTGGTGAAGTTTGGATCCACTCCAAGAATTCCACTTGAAGTTCCTTGTTTCCAGCGTTGAGTTCATTGAGAACGTCTGCCAGCTGGAAAATCATGCGCTGATCATTGAAGGGAAATGTCTCGTTGGTTTCCGAGTCTGTGATCTCATACGGGAAGCGCATGGGTCCAAGTTCATGGTATTGGCCTTCGTCAGGAGAAGTGCCATTCAAATAGGCTGTGCGAATACGACCACCGATACGCTGTGATGATTCGAGGATCTTCCAGTTGTGAATGCCGACACTGTCCAAAATCAGCTTTTCGTTTCTTCGTTAGCGCAAGTTTGATTATGTGTGGTGATATGAGTACGTACAGACGTCATAAGTCCGGAAATGCCTCCGCCCAAGATACCGAACGACTTGTTTTTAGCTGAGGCGACGAAGACATCATCAGGCTGCTTTTGTTGCAGGTAGGCAATCCCGTCGAACCAATTGCTGTCGACTCCAGCGACATCAACAAACGACTTCTTCTCGTTCCGGCGAACATTGCGCTTGGCGACTACAAGCTCCTCGGACTTTCCAATAAGCTCTCCGTCGAGGAAAGCATGTAGACACCCGCCCGAAATCTCTGCTGGAGTCAACCAGACGAATCTGTTCGGCCGCTTGTTCTCGTGTTGCTCATTACGCTTGGCCAGGGGATGTGCGCCAACATGTGTTTGACCTATGCGTTGCTTGGCAGAAGCAATAGAAGCAGGGGAATCACATGGCGCGTATGTCAATGTAAGCTCGCCATCGACATCCCCGAGGTAGTCAACAGCGATATTCTGAACGCTTCCGGGGGAGGTCTCTTGTAGAGGAGCGAAAGCGATCGAGGGTTGGCTCAGCGGCTTGGAATTTGAAAGTGAAGTAAGACTTGCCAGAAGCGGCAGCAGCCTGGAGATAGACGGCATATCGAATGCTATGGCAGCACGAAACTAGTGCTTGACGAGATTATGCAGCTGTTTTTCTCTTTGCAGTCTTATACATACTTCAGCGGAACTGCTTGGCAATACCAAGAGTTGTTGGTATCTACCTTGATGTCCATGATACCCACTATTGAGTGTTTATCAGTCATCCCGCGTTGTCATTGTACGCTGCCGTGTACTCTGATCTAGGCATGCTGGCCGAGGAGCCGCCGGCGAACCTCCGAATTTTGGCAACTGTACCATTATGTTGAGTCCTATATTTGGAGTCATTATTGAGGTTTCGAGAAACTGCAACGAACTCATCCGAATCTGTTCCCCCCACTTACGAATGCTTTCCAGTTGTTGCCCGCAATTGCTTGTGTGATTCACCTACGTAATCCGGCATCGGCACTCTCGGAGACGGTATATGTGATTCTAATCATTGATTGGCGCGGGCGATATTTTTCAGTCTTGGCCGATGAAAGCGGTCAAGTGTAGGCGATAGCGAAGGTCCTTCGGCTGGGCACTACCATGCCAAGAGCGACGCTGTAAGACGCCAAGCATACCTAGCTACCGGCGAAAAGAAAAAAGCTCAACAAGGTTTCTCGTGCACACCGGTTAAATATCCCTCCACTAGTCTTTGCGATAGGGCTATCAATAGGTGCGATATATGAGGCAGGCCCCACGAGCGTATCAGACTTGGCAAGTCCTCTCTGGCCACGGTACAAGTGCGATTGCATGAACTATGATTGCACGCAGTTGGAGATATAGCGCATTCAAAAATCCTATTTATTCATTTTGTGATTTATCTTTTTGTCGCTGGTGCCTTTCAACCAGTGGGATGGTCACTTGCGGCAATGTTGCATTGGTGCATGACTCGTGGTCCATACGACTTCGGAAACTCGGTCTGGAGTCATCGCATGATTAGTTGTGTCCGATCCTAGGCTGAGCTGAGCGAGAAGAAACCTACAATACTATGCCAAAGCGCGCGGTTGTACCAAAGAATCACATCCTGCTCCTTGTGTGGATGAGCGTAGATGTTCTGGGGTTGAAGAGCCGGCCGCATGATTCTGGCATCGATATCAGTATGACAGTTTCACAGAGGGAAGGTCCGACTAACCTATCCATGAAAGCGCGAACCTTCTTCAAGTCATCTACAACAGTTTCTGGCCCCTCTGGACTGCTCTTGAGGTACAGCTTGAACGCGCCCTGGCCATGTACTTGTAGCGACTTCTCCCCAGTCTTTGGGTTGGTCCAAACCATCGGGTAGACGCATACCTTACCCTTGTCCCACTTTGGAAGCTGATCGAGCGCCTTCTCGAGCCCTTCCGATTCGATAGAGTGCCCAAGCCGCGTGCTGTGAGTTCTCGACATCCACACGAACGCATGTGGGGCATATTCGATCTTGCTGTTCATGACGATGTTTCGCGTCTCTTCATCAAGCACTTCCAATGCGCGGCTTCCAGCAACCATCGCAGTAGCACCAGGCGCCATCTTCATCTCTGTGCCTGCTTCATCTTCCCATCTCACAGTCACGTCCGGACCCTTTGGTGTGCGGACCGCTAGGAGACAGCCTACGCGTGGCGGGGGAATGTCGTACAAGGACGCATCGAAATGCCATTGGTAGAAGCGAGACGCACCCAATTCACGTTCTTCGGCCTGAATGTGTGGCGGAAGATGAAATTCCTCGTGGTCGATGCCTTGGACTTCAAAACCCGGTGGGAAGCCAAAGTGACCGTCGGGAACTGGACCTCGACCGAGTATATGAACTTGTGGCTGCACTGGAATGGCTGGACGCTTGGGTATACCGTAAAAGTCCACGCCGTTGTGATGCGTAAGAAACGGGTCGTGACCGTGGGCAAACCCTCCTGTGGTCTCTTCAGGATCAAAGCTACACTCTTAGCTCAACCACAACTAAGTGGGGATAGATCCTTACTTCGCAGTCAGCAAGTATTGCTGCTCTGGCTTTAGCATCTCCGGCTGCTCCTTGAACACCAACAGTTTCCATTTGTGCAGCGCGTCCGAAATAAATACGAAGTCGGCATCTGTAAAGTTGTTCAAGTCGATTCCGTAAACTTCGGCGCCGAAGTCGACGCTGCTGTCTTCCGCATGTTTGATGGGCACTACTCGTCCAGTAGTCGACTTGGCATGTGGAAGGTCCAAGACAGGCTTTTCTGCCTTCAGACGTAGGTACTTGGAATCCTCTGTGATGACTGCCGTGACGACCATGGCGTTGAGAGCGTAGATGGTAGGGTTAATAAGAAATATGGTTCATCAGTACAAAAAGCGCTCTCGGAACTTTGAGATTGAATGCAAGTACCCGGGGTAACTAACTGACGACCGGGAGCACACACTCACATAGGCATACTAGCGGCTGTGGACACACTCGGGTGAGAAGTCGGGCCCCACTCCGAGCTAGCTTTCCACCAGTAGGGTCTATCAGCGCCCTGCATGAGTGATGGCAATCAGACTCGGAGCTCGGCCGAATCTCTGCTTTCCCATCTTTGCTGCATAGAAGCGTGCCTATCGTGGTAGTTCCGAGTTGGAGTGTGGCATCAAAACTTTCATTATCAGACATCTTCCTCGAAACAGACTTTTCCATCGGCATGACAACTGGATAGATTGTTGTGGCTGAATCACCTTCCCAAGATGACTGCTCAGAGATTTACCTCGAACTACTTGACGACAAGCTCAGGAACCAAGTCGCATTATCTACAGTGCGGAGATTCTTCCGGCCCGCTCCTAGTATGCCTCCACGGACTTGGCGGATCGACCGAGACATTCTTGCCGCTTGCGCCATTCTTGCCTCAGGACTATACCATTATCCTCGTCGATTTCCAGGGTTTCGGCAAGACACCCCTGGCGAGACCCCGTGGAAAAGTCTCAATAGCAGACCATGTCTCCGACTTGGACGAACTCATCACATCTTTACAAGGATATTCGGAACCATCGGCTTCCTCGAAAATTATCTTAATCGGACATTCCCTCGGTGCAATCGTCGCTCTCCAATATTGCGCCAAGTATCCAAAGGCAGTCGAGGGACTCGCACTGCTTGGTTCCGGCCGGGCAGCAGGCCACATACCCGCAGCTCGGCAACGTATGCTTGAACTTGCTGATGCAGTAAGGCAAAAGGGCATCCGTGTAGCAGCTAACGCTGCCTCTATATCCAACTTCTATGAGAATACGTGAGCACATCTCGACCGGTGTAATTGCGCGGAGATTAGCTGATAACGTAATTGCAGACCAGAACGGACGGTAGACGAGGCAGCGCGGAGGACAGTGAGGGACCAAGTGAGCGCTTCAAGCCCAGAAGCTTATGCGCAGACGTGCGAAGCTGTTGTGGATCTTGAACACGAGGATCCTCCGTACGAGAAGATCATTTGCCCGACTGTGTTCGTGGCCGGGGACAAGGACATGATAAGTCCTATTCAGAGGTCGATCGACTTGGCCAAATTAGTAGGTGGCAATAGCTCAGTGGAAGTGGTGAAGAGCGGTCATCAGCCTATCTTGGAAGACTTGCCCGGCGTTATCAAAGCGCTGGAGAAACTATTACTGGTCATCAAGACTTAATCGATAGAGTGAGTGTAGAGCGATATCCAGTGTTATGTAGAACGCATTGCAAGTTCGGATGTACCATTCAAGAAAGATTTCGATATTGAACGAATCTTTTATATGTTGGTGAAATCAAAATTTGCTAGATACAACAGATCATCGAAGCTATTTGCCCCTGGCGGAAAAGGCATGTGTGAATGCAATTGCGAGAAGTCCACTGGCATTCGTTCGCTTTCGCCCGTGTCGTAAATTGGAGGAGGATCGTTCGAAGGAGTTGCAGATGCACTATCGTTCGGCAGACCGGATGTTCTGTCTGTGCCGTTGCGACCGTAAAAGTCTTTCACTAGATTTGACACGTCAAAACGCGTGACTGGCGCGCCATCTCTAGTGTGCTTCTTTCGGCGTTGAGATACAGCGTCATGGGACGTGTATGCCAGGAGAGCTCTCAACAGTTTGCTACCTCGAGTGGCAATGGTGCTGTTTTGCAGCGAGCGCAAGATCTGGAGAACGTCCTGGACAAGCGCGCGGTGTTCTGCACATTGGTTGTCGTATGGATCGCGATGGAAGACGTCCAGACACAAGGTTATCGATGCAGCTACAGCGAACGCCTGATGGATCCATAAAGTAGGCCCATCTTCCACGATGAGACATTTGTATTCTTTGATGATCGTGTTGGAGGCAGCCAAGCAGGTCCGACGGGTGAACGCGAAAGCTGGATTCTCAAAACTTTCCAAGAGAAAGGAACGGTGGATCATGATTATCTTGTGGCTCGAGGTGATGGCTAAAGCGTGGCGCGCCCATGGTATCCAAGTTGGCCAGCTAGGGTCCAACGGCCCATTTGTCATGAAAAGCGGCCTGTCGCGCGTTGCCAGGCCACGCAGTATAGAGTCCCAACGAAGAACCTTTTCGTAACGAGTGTAAGGGGTATTGCAAGTGATCAAGCCGTCTTGCAGCTGGGGCATGATGACGGCAATCTCACGCAAGAACCGTGAGTAGCTCGTGATGGTAGGAACATTGGGGCTGAGTAACACCATGTCTTTATCATGACAATTTAACGGTGATGAAGATGTGGAATACATGGGGCTGATGAGGTAACTTTCCGAGAAGGGTATACTGAACCAATCCTGACTGCAAAGTTGACACCAGACGCGACGCCCTGTCTCGTTTTCTACGACTGTCCCGTTCGCATTGGAACCTAGGCGATGAAGTCCTAGTGACTGAGCGATGCGCACCGCCGTTGCAAGATGAATGCTCTGCGTTGTGCTGAACCCAAGTAGATGAGCCGAAGTAGTGGCAGTCGCTATAGCTTGGCAAGATAGAATGCTCAAATTGCTGGTGTAATCTGCTCGTGTGAGGCAAGCAATGATTGCTTGGAACCATCGTCGTGAAAGTGTCTCTTGCTCGGGCTCGCCAAAACCCCACGATCGTACGCGCGCGTCTGGTGCGCATGTCAAACTTACCGTAAGGACAGCAAATAACAAAGCAGTCCACTGAAGGTTGATTGATGAATTGCGGATTATTCCATCATGCTGGTCGAAGAACACCCGAAGTTGAGCTTGGAAAGTGGGGGCAAAATAACTGCCGTGGTACCACAGCAGGCATTCAGTGTGATAACCAACCAACTCTCGTACTTGACGTGGGCTGGGAAGGAGAAGTTGTAGTACCGAAAGTTGAGATAGATCGCCCAATAAGTTTGGCCCACTTTGGGGTGCGATCTCTTCGGCGGGCTCGAGCGAAGCAACAGTATGGCAATCTGGATCCTTCGTCCTGCCCCATGCCAGGAACTCCAACACTGTCGCGGCATTACGGCCAGTAGCTGCGTTAGTATGCGCCTCAATGGGCTGCTGAGTTCGGACGTTTGATGGCGACGACCCGGGCTGCATATTCTGAATAGCGTCCGTCGGGTTTTGTTGCCCACTTGCGTCTTCCAGTTGCGCAACTCGCTGTTTCAAATATGCCAGTTCTTGTTCCCGAGAAGTAGAGAACTGGAGAGGAGACGCAGCGTCGCCTTGCGGTTCATCGATCCCACAGGTTTCTTGCTGTCCCCGCCGGATGCAGTTGGTGCAGGGGACTGTCTTGCTGCATTTGACCTTTCTTCTGGCGCAGGCTGCGCAGGTTAACCTGCTTCGTGAGAGGGCGGACATGACGAGAGACGATCACGTGAGAGACAATTGGAGATGGAGGTCGCCATGGCTCCAGTAAGCTGATGTATTTGCATGATAAGAGTGGCGTAGTTGGGATGGAGGAGTGAAAGTCGCGACGCGATAAGGGCAGGGGTTAGCGCTGGGTCGGCCGAGCTTCGGGCGCTATCTACCCCTCTTCCTGGCCCGCGCACTCATAACATCCCAACGTTTCCCACAGCCACATCGCAGCGGTTATCTAAACGCAAGATGATTGTAGCTAGATGCAGCATGCGAAATATCCTATCGATAGCCGATCATATCCCCTCCAATCACTGTGCTGTGGATGATAAGATTTACCCTAGGCTAACGTATCTCTCTGCCTTTATCGTTCGACACAAGCATAACTATCTTCAACAAGCGTAGGAATGTGATGCCCTGATCCTCTGGAAATATCGGCCTTCTAGAGCTTCTCCTTTGCTGCGACAGATATAGGTTGATGAGCGCGCTTCGAAACACCCTAGACTAGAGCACATCATCGCCATGTTGTCCCCCACAGCCCTGCGGAATCGCAGCAATGCGGCCAAGGATAAGGCCAAGCTTCGTATTACAACACCTTCAAGCTGGAGACTTCCCAAGCAAAACAGTAGCATCGCTCCACCAGATGTATGGACGAACGCAGATATGGAGCCGGTACCACCGGAGAAGCGCACGTGGGGTAAAAGCGCTTTCATCACATATTGGTTCAGTGATCTTGTAACGATATCGACTTGGAGCTCTGGCTCTGCTATATTCACTATAGGTGAGTTAGCTGAGTTCAAAGATTGGGACATAATCATACTGACTGCTTAAGGTCTGACCGCAACCGATGCTGTACTCATCACGCTCGTGGCGGGAATATGCAATGCGATCCCAACAGTGCTCAACGGCGCCATTGGATCAGATCTCCACGTTCCGTTCCCTATCGCATCGCGTGCGAGCTTCGGTTACTGGTTCAGCTACTTTGCCGTTGTCAGTAGAGGTATCCTTGCCATGTTCTGGTTTGGCGTACAGACGGCAAATGGTGGTACATGTGTTACAGCGGTACGTTATGTGGACCTCACCTCAAGAATACCTCCTTCTGATGCATACAGATCCTCAATGCCATTTGGCCCAGCTTTCGGACGATTCCCAATCATCTGCCGGAATCCGTTGGCCTTACCACTGCTGGGATGGTGTCATACTTCTTGTACTGGCTGATCCAATTTCCGTTCTTGCTCATCCCCACGCACAAGCTACAATACATGTTTTGGGTAAAAACCATCTTACTTCCGCCCGTCGCTATCGGTATGACTGCCTGGGTAGCGGTGAAGGCAGGTGGTAACGGCACTTTCTTCACACGTCCCGCGACTGTACACGGATCAGAACGAGCTTGGATTTGGCTGTCGAGCATGACCAGCATCACTGGCGGCTACAGCACACTCGCCGTCAACATTCCCGATTTCTCGCGCTTCAGCAAAGATCCCCGGGCACAGTACTGGCAGATGCCTGTGATCCCATTCTTCAAAACCATGGTAGCACTCATGGGCATCGTCTCAGCATCCGCTGCACAACAGATCTGGGGTACAGCTTACTGGACGCCGATCCAGATTCTCGATACCTGGATGGACACACCCGGTGGCCGTGCTGCAGCTTTCTTCTGCGCATCCATCTGGCTGCTTGGCCAGCTTAGCGTCAACATCAGCGCCAACGCGGTATCTTTTGCCAATGACGTTACGACCCTGGCGCCGAAGTACTGCAACGTACGACGCGGATCCGTATTGGTAGCTTTCATCGGTGGATGGGCACTGTGCCCTTGGATCATCGTCGCATCAGGCCAGGCGTTCCTTAACTTTATGAGTGCTTACGCCATTTTCATGGCGCCAATGGCTGGCATCTTGTTCACGGACTACTGGTTAGTTAAGCATAGGAAGTACGACGTCCCCGCCTTGTACGATCCGCACGGCATCTATCGATATGGACGATACGGTACCAATTGGCGCGCTGTCGTGGCGACGTTTGTCACTATCATACCGTTGCTACCTGGTCTAGCGAACAAGGTCAACCCGGATCTGAAACTTGCGGCTGGTCTCCAGCATCTTTTCACTTTCAACTGGCTTTATGGCTTCTTTCTTTCCATCTTCTTGTACTATTCTTGCAATCTGTTCTTCCCCGAAAAACAAACCCTCATCTCACATGTAGTTACTGGGTTCGAGCGCCTAAATGGCGTTGAAGTGGAGATCGACACAGGTAGCGAGGTGAATGATGGGAAGGCTGAGGCCCACAAGGGCAATCTTAAGACGAAGGTATCTCAGCGATTGTCAAGCCAGAGTGATAAGCTAGGAGGGTGAAATCACAGCGAGGAAGACGTTTGCAAATATTTCGTCCAGGACAACACTTTCTGCAAATCCGCAAAATCTATCGTACCATTACTTGTCCTTACCATCCTCTTCACAATCCAAAATTCTCTAACTTCTGCCCCTCTTCAAGGCCCCACGTCCACGTATCCAGATCCTCCACCGCACCCGACCACATGATCCCGCCTATACTCCTCATTCCGTGGCTCTGGAACCCCAGTCTCCGAAACAGCTTCCTTGCGCTCTCATTCTGTTCGTTGGTAAACCCAGCAAACACATTTACACCCTTGACATCAGAATAGTACTTCATCAAGCCCTGCACAGCCTCCGTCGCATACCCCTTCCCATGATACCTTTCTAGAATATTGAAACCCACATCCGGTATCGTTGGTGCCGCGACGCCTTCGATGCGCGCCATTTGCATGCTTACTGTACCAATAGGTACCAAGGTTCGCTCTGAGAAAGGTTTCCCAGCATCCTCATCTTCATTCTCTGGGCGCAGCGACACAAGATGGCGGCCCCACCCCGTTTTTTGCTGTTTCTCTAACGCGGTGGTGAGGAATTGGCGGGCTGCTTCTCGATTTGGCACCTTTTCTTTGGAACTTGGCATGAATCTCATTGAGGCGGCGCCATGGAGGAGCTCGATGGTTGAGTCGCAGTGTAGATCGGAGGAGGGGTTGAAGTGCGATATGTAGAGTCGGGGGGTTGCGATGTGGAAGTCGAAGGACGATGACATTGTGAGTCGGATTGATGGATGTGGGTGCTATAGTAGGTGTTGTGTGGGATTTGTTTTGTTGGCATGGCATTGCGTTAAATGTATGTCTCGGAAACATTCGTAAGGCGTCGTTGCACTTTAGGGCGTGGTCGCATCCTTCGATGAGTCATCGGTGAAATGCCGCAGGCAGCAACGGTTTGTTGGTAAGCGCTAGATGAGATGAGGAAGCTCTATGTTCAATTGAGGCCTCCGGCAGCAATAGCAAATGCGTCGTTCCTTTCGCATCTTCTTTCGCGTCGTATGAGATCGCCTTCCTTAATCTCCGAGATCCGAGGAGTTTACTCCGAGCGCACTAGGCCCTGCAAAGTCCGGAAGCGAGATCCGCTCAATGACATCCCATGATACTCAGGCATGTGCAAGTAAATGACCATGTGATGGAGCTTTCAATACTGTATTGCAATCTTTGAACGTCCACTGACAATGTGAGGAAAACACAAGTCTTGATCCCGGAGTTAAACAGTCGTCGGAGTTAGCATGGTGACGTGTCGATAAAAACCAGATGAGTACTGTACGAGTGCTTGGGTGTGTGGCAACCATGTTCATGCATCCATGTGCGTTGCGCACAACAGCATGAGGTTGTGTCGTCCGGAAAGTCGTTCAGCGATATTATGTCCCCACCGAGGAAAGATGCGATTGGCGCTCGACGCGTCCAAGCATTGCGTTTATATGGTAAACTACGCAAATTGTGCCTCGTTTTGCGTCGGCGACATGAGGATTGGCGATGTCAATATTCGGTGGGGAAAGTGGACTGGGGGCGACTTGTTTAGGCCGTAAGAAGCAAAGTAGAAGGATCCTCAAAAATGTGGAGACCCCCGCGCATCCCACCAACCTGTTCGCGACCGGTTCCATTCCTCTCCATCCCAACTCTGAATCGCATTGAAGCTTTTCAACAAGTGCCATGGCTTCTACCGCAGGTGCATTGAAGAAGAAGCGTAACCGAGCGAAAGATCGACAGAGGAGGAAGGAGAAAGAGCAGTGGGAAGCGGGTTCAGACACGAGCCCTGACGAGGAGGTGCCTCTCAACGCAACGTACGGTCCTTGGAAAGAGATCAAAAGAGCTTGGGATGCTCGTCTCGAAGCTCAGCCAGTCTCTGATGAATCCTGGGGAGCTTTCCAACGCCGTGCGAGACAGAGGAAAGGAAGGCCCATCGAGTACCAACCTGCCAGGATTCCTGCAGACAAGACGCTGCATGTAGATGCCTCAACCGCCTTGGATAGGTCAGGCAGTCCCGGACAGAAAACCGTTTTTGCCCCCGATTTAAACGTGGACGAGTAGGTCAGATCCCCGCCCTAGCCGTAACTTGGAAGTCTAACACATGTAGCGCCTACATCGACGAGATGGTAGAAATCGAGCCCAAGTTTCGGGACGAGCTCCGTGTCTTCGTTGCTGGGGACCCCGAACGCGTCAAATCCATCGACATATCAGATGCAGGCGTAGACAAGCTCGTGAAATCCTTTCCGAACCTGGAAAGCGTCACCCTCCACGGCACGCGCAAACTCACCAGAGTTGCATTCCCTAACATCCTCAAGAACTGTTCAAAGATCGAAGCAGTAACCATCTCGGTAGTTAAGGGCGAGACGTCCAAGCGCACTCGTCTTAACAGCACTCTTGATTGGTTGATGGATAAGGACTTTGTAACGAACCTGCGATACCTGGAGTTCCGCGGTGTTTACCTTAGCCCTGGGCATTACAACTTCCTTGAATTCCTCACCAAACGTAGACCGGCTCTTGAGCTTGTCTACGAATATGGGCGGAAGGCCGCGCTCATTCGGGACATGGAGAGTGTCCCCCTATCTCGCGTGCCTGCTGTTGGTGAGGTAAACACGAGCGTTGCACGGCAGGAGCCCGACGACGAGGAAGACGGGGAAGATAATTATGGTGGCTTCGGTGGCCTCGGCGATATGGGTGGGTTCGATAAGTTCAGTGGCTACGACGGGGTCGATGTCGACGAGTCCCTCATCTCGGCGGATCCTCGTGCAAATGCTCGCATGCTCTCACTTCTGGGCCAGCAGGCTGCCATGAGCGATGCACTCGGTCGAGAACTATACGACTTCGAGATGGACGAAGATTATGACGGTTATGGCTTGGACGATGATGGTGAAATTGACCCGGCACAAATGCGGCAAATGCTGGGTCTGATGAGGCAGATGAGGATGGGGAGATGATGGCATGATTCCGGACAGACAAAATAGACTCCCGAACACTAGATCGATGATCGCTACACTTTCCTTGTGACTTCTTCTGACCACATCACTATGACGAGGGTGACTGGTTGCGTGTCCAATGTGCGATGGGAACAGCCGATGTAGACTCAGCCCCGAAGTTTACGTGCGTATACCTCGTTGTTGATGGAAAATTACTGGAAGACAAGAAAGCCAAGTGTCTTGGTGAGTGAACTTAGCAGTCGGAGTTAGGGAACTTGTAGTAGAGTCAAACTAGGCGGTATCCTCCGATCGAGGCAAGTTCAGGGCCCAACAAATTGAAGAAATCGCCCCTCCTCCAAAGACAGCGATATTGTGTCTTGTGAGAGTTGAAATTGCATGAGATTAATCTACATCCAACACGATAAAACGGTCACCAAGCCGTTCTTCTATTATCTTGTCCAACGCGTGCGAGTACGAGTGCGAGAGATATCGGAGCACGGGCGCAGCCCTTGTGGGACGGGCATGGCTCCGGTGTGTCAGCCAGGCGCTAGCGGGAACTAAAGCGGACTTAATGCAGGCTGCTGACGGCCATAAACCCATTTTCAACCCCAGCCAGAACGTCAAGACCCCATCACCTACCCAAAGCATGACGAGGCTATGCACAAGTTTGCTGCGGGGCTTGACTAGAGCGGACCGATTCGTAGCCTGTCAGCAGTCTGCATATGTAAATGCTGCCACCCGCTCGGAGGGTATCATCCACAGACATTGTTTTCCCTATTCATCATGTCAGCATCTCCGATGTCAGCAACCCCGATGAATGCAGGTCCGCTTATAGAGCTAGCGTGGTCTTCAGAGCGGCCTGAATTACGTCATGTGAAAGAAGACTGGATGGGCGTGTCGAACCCAGTCGAAAGAAGAAAATTACAGAATCGTCTCAACCAACGCGCGCGGAGTAGGTTTCCCCGTTTGATGCCTTGCCACGATGGAACTATGATCTAATACCTCACTAGGGAACCGAGCCCAGAAGAAGAAGACACCGGGTATCAAATTACAGAGTGCCATCGTCGTAGATGCAGCCTCAGAAAGCGATGCATCCACTCATGGCAGCAGTCGCAGCACATCTGAGACGTCCGAAACCAACCTCACGGAATCAAGCGTGGTCGCGCCTCGAAAATCATGTACAGCTGCCCACCCCAAGGTGCAGGAGTTGATGCGTCGCTTCTCTGAGCATGCATACCAGAGCTACATGCAAGGCACACCCGCCCTGTCACATCTGCCGCTACTCCTCAAATACAATGTGTCAACCGGTCTAGCCCGAAATGCCGACATTCTAGACGTCACTGCACAATACTACGACTGGTACGGCATCTCGCCACTGAACAAGCAGGGCCCACTCCTGGGCTCAGAGGCTGCGACACAGTGGCCTACATGCCTTCGGCCAACCGAGCTGCAGAGCTCTATTGAACACCATCCTTGGCTAGACTTATTCCCGTGGCCGAAGGTACGAAACAACATGCTACAAGCCTTCCAACATTGCGAGCCAATCGACTACGAAGATGAGCTTTGTCACGACGTATGCGAATACAACCATCTGGACCGCAGGCCTATACTCATTGTCTGGGGCCCGTCCGAAGATTATCGCAATTGGGAAATCGATCCGATATTCCTGGAGAAGTGGGGGTGGTTGCTGGCAGGATGCTACGAAGTCTTCGAGACGACCAACTACTGGCGGATGAAGAGAGGCGAGAAGCCACTGTCATCGCGACAATGGCAGAACTCAGTACTAGGCAGTCTACCGCCGCAGTTCCAGCAGCGGGGTGATGACAAGGGTGTCAGCAGGGTGCGTCTTAGCTGTGGACCCTGCAGAAGTGACGCTATAGTCGCACCATGCGCAAAGCATCTAAACACTGATTGTACCCGCTGTTCTCCTGCGACGAGTCCAGCCGAAGACAATTACGACCGCTAACATCTCGATTCTCAGTTTTGATCATGGATCCCTTCGCGCCGCCACCAAAGCCAAAGTCCGCTCTTGGATGGCACCGCACCCTCTCTCCGACCGCCAACGTCAAAGTCTCCCCCATCGCACTCGGCGGCATCAGCATCGGCAACACCTGGAGCAAGCTCTTCGGCGTAAGCGAAGACTCAGACTCCCTACTCGACACGTACTTCTCTCTCGGCGGCAACTTCATCGACACATCCAACACATACAACTCCGAAGACTCGGAGCGGCTGATCGGCGAATGGATGGAGAAGCGCGGAACGCGGGACCAGATGGTCATCGCGACAAAGTACGGCGCAGGCTACAGGGCATATAACTGCGAGAAGGAGCCACTGCAGAGTAACTTCACTAGCACAGGCGCGAAGAGCATGCATATTTCTGTGCGAGACAGTCTTAAGAAACTGAGAACTGACTATATTGATATACTATATGTTCACTGGTGAGCAAACCCCAACCTCGTGACGATTGCGTGCGTGCGTGATAAAGCACTAAAATCAAGACTCTCAGGTGGGACGTCAGCGGCAACGTGGAAGAAATGATGCGCGGTCTACACGCCCTCATCATGGCAGGCAAGGTACTTTACCTCGGTGTATCTGACACCCCAGCCTGGGTCGTCGTCAAGGCAAACGACTGTATGCTTCTTCCCTCCCAACTACCCCATCTCCCCCACTAACACACAACCACCCATCAGACGCCCGCCACCACGGCCTCACACCCTTCTCGATGTACCAAGGCCGTTGGAACGCCGCATACCGCGACATGGAGGCCCAAATCATCCCCATGTGCGAAGACCAAGGCATGGCAATCATATCGTGGGCCTCGCTCGGCGGCGGGCAACTAGCGACGGACGCGCAGCGAAAGGCAGCAGAACAAGATGCAAACACGGGAAAAGGGTTCTACAACGCGAGTGAGAGCGATATCAGCGTCTCAAGGGTATTGGAGAAGTTGGCAGATAAGAAGGGGGTTACGCTGCAGCAGGTGGTACGTTCCACTCACCGCGCAATTTTAGCAAGTGCAGATACTGACGTTGCGAACTCTTGACCAGGCTCTCGCCTACCTATTCCACCAATCCACGTACGTCTTCCCCATCGTTGGTGTGCAGACTGTCGAGCACGTCAAGGCAATGGTCCCCGCGATGAGCATCTCGCTCTCAGACCAGGAAATCGACGAGATTCACGATGCGGCGCCGTTCAACCCGCTTTTTCCAACGACTTTCATATTTGGTGGCGGGCAAAAGTATAGCACCAGGTTGACGGCCGCCGATCAGACGAATTATCAGATGGCGGCTTGGATTGATGCGCCGCCGAAGCGTCCGGTGAGTTTTGTGCGGGTTGGGGCGGTAGGAGGTGGTGAGCTAACGGAAATGCAGGGGTATGCGCCACGGTCGTAGGGTTAGGAGGGAGTTGGGAGAATGCTCAGTGTTAATGAGTGTATTTGGCTGTTATGCAGCTTTCTAAATGGTCGCGTTGCGTTACGTTGCTCGGTCGCGTATTCAAGTCCTTATCTTTCCTCCCTCGAAACATTTCTAGCACAATTTTGTCGTCCTTGTCTCTTACCATTTTTGTCAACACCCGACCCGGCTAACTCGTCAGCGCTTTTGCCATATCTGGATCTCAGATGTAGAACATTGTATCCCTAATGTTCACATGTATCTGCACCGCGTTCGCATCCGGCGCCGCCGCACCGCCACCTTCAGCTACCGATGTACCAGCCACAGAAGGCGCCGCACTCGGGGTTGGCGTATCAAACAAGTTAGCGAGGTAGCATCGCGCACGCTCACAAGCCAGATCCGCATAGTACGCCGGAGGACACAGACTCACAGCCTTGGTCGCGCGTCCAAACAAGTAACACATGTTGTGCGTGAGATCCTCAACAATATCAGCGATATTCCCAAACTGCGGAGGGGTCTTTTTGCCATAGACTTGGCGGAAGATCTCGTCGTGGACAATGTAGTAATGGCAAGGCCGCGCGGTACCCTGGATGGCGGCGTGCGCTTGCAGGAAGAAATCCCAGTTTCTGGCTTCTGTGACGCCGCGGTCGACGACGGTGCCGGGCTTCGTGTTGCCAGAGTCATCGGCACCGTCCCTGGTTGTCGGGTAGAAGCGCGTCTTGTGTCGCTTGCCGCAAATCACCACGGTGAAGCGTGGCAGACCCTTCTTTGTGTCGGTCGCGGGGTACATCTGCTCGCAAGCGGCCCGCATTTGGGGCAGCTCTTGCGAGAGCACCATGTCGTATTGTCCCTCTGATACTCCGTCGCGGTAGACGAGGATGTTCTCAGGCAGAGCTACGTTCTTCCCCTTGGTCTTCCAAAGGCTGAGACGTGACTTGAGCATCTCTGCGAGGGCATCGACGTTCTCTTGCCTTGCGTGCTGGATGCGTAGAGTTGCAGGCCATTGGCCCAGTTTCTCGTCAATGGAGGCTACCATTGCTGAGACTGAAGGTGCGTTGGACGCCGAGCCAGGAGATGGATGGGTAACGTCAATACCGACCACCATCGTCTTCTTCTCTTCGATGATGCCAAGATTTCTGTTCTCCACGACTTGGTTGACGCCGCCGAGTTTGAGATTGAACTTCAACGCAACGTTTGCGATGTATTGGTCTCGTCCGCGCTCCTTGGCTAGCTTGGATCCCACACAACACACGTTGTGTAGGCCACACTCTGTATCAGCAATGGTCTTGATCCGCTTGTACAGCGGAATGTTGGCCTCAGGTAGTATGATGAGCAGAAGCTGTAGTGATGCAGCAGCGGTCTTGAAGAACTGACCGAGAGACGGGTCATCTGGGTGCTGTAGCTGCAGCCTTCGGAAAGGTTTAGCCGGTGCTGCCGCTCTGATACCAATCTTGACTAGACCCCGATGGAATTCGTCTACAACAGCAACGAGCTCCGGTTGGGTGAAAGGGTCACGTTTTCCAGGAAGTGCCATCATCACGACGGACCACTTCGACAGCACGGCACCACTGTTGAACTTGATGTTGATCATATTCCAACGGCCGCCGCGTGTCTCAGTAGCGCGCGCCTGGTTAGTTTTGTTGTCGATGTAAGAGACTCTTGGCCCATTGAGGATACGTCCGGGGACCTTGACAAGGCTTGGGGTTATGGTAAGGCCGAATGAGCGCAACATGATGTTTGTATTTGTGTCCAGTCCGACGGTGGGAACGCCCTCATCAAGGATAGACTGCGCATTGTCCCAGGGCTTACGAACAGCATATCTGATCATCTGCTGTGTCTGAGAAGCATCGAGTTTCGCATGCGAAGATTGGCCAGGCACAACGACGCAAACTTCCGCCGGGAGATACATCGGATTCTCCCGATTACCGCAGTTGATCACCGGCAGGTCGGGGTATTGGAGGGTCCGGTTGTAGGTCTTGCGGAAGAACTCGAACACGCTGATGTACCTTCCAGAGCCGGAAGGGGCAGAGCCTTGCGCTTTGCCCTTGCCTTTGCCCTTCCCGGCTGCGACCTTAGGCGGACCAGAGGAGCTGCCTTCTGAGTCGAGCCAGAACTCAACGTCTTTGGCACCGGCTCCGTGTTGTCTGATACGAGGACGATTAGCCATCTTGTGACCATCATCCTTTCTGGCCAGCCCGAAGATAGTCTTGATTCGCGGAATAGGCTGGTTCGCTTTGTTGCGCTTCTCCTTCAGATGCGTGGTCTGAACACGAACAAGCTTGAGGAACTTTTCGAGCGCGATCGTGCTCTGTGTACCATAGCTGTGCATGAGTGCCGGCAAAGGTCCAGCATGGTAGAAAGCACCATGACTGACGTTGATGTTGACCAGAATGCGGCAGGTTGCGATGCGCACACTGGAAAAGAAGCCGCGAATGACTTCGAGTCCAGCTCCGAGGTCACCCTTGGCTGCATTCGACGTGAGTGAGAAACTCTTCGACGAGCCGATGGTAGCGAGATTGTTGGCGGACTTCGCAAAATGATTCAAGAAGATGTTCAACGCTTGCATCAGCTCCTGTTTATCTCCAAGAGGCTGACTAAGGTTGGTCGAATTCATCCAATTGACCAGCTCGTCGACGCTCAACGTGTTGGTGTACTTGACGCGGACCTTGTATACGGCAGCATTGGCCGCCGGCTCGTCTTCGCCTTCGGAGCGGAATTGAAGCTCTATGACGTCCTCGTCATGTTTGAATTTGGCTTTCGATACGATCGTGGATCTAAAATCGGTGGCGATGTTGCCCTTGTGCGGTGTCATCTCCGGGGTCTGGAGTAACAGCTCCACAAGTCGATGCCGCTTTCTTCCGGTGGCATCCGGAGTGATGTCCACGTCGTAACGGTACAAGACCATGTTCGATGGTGGAAGTAGCTCCACATAGTTGGCCGTCAGCTCAACTTTGACGCCTTTGGTACCGTAACCTGGACGAGTTGGGTTGCCTTCAGACAGCTTCAAGCTTCCAAGGTCGAGCGTTTTCTTTGTCGCGGGATGCAAAGCTTCTTCGATTTTCGCGACCTTTGGATCCTGCGGATGGGGGTTGCTACGCACTCGTCAGCGTACTGCTAGTGTGTCTCGAGATGATGCTCTTGACATCTTACCTGAATATCTTCACCTCTTGGGGACCACCTCTTCCACCTCGGAAGACTCCCCCACCTCTGTCACCGCGGAGACCTCCTCTATCTCCACGATAGCCGCCCCTGTCACCACGGAACCCGCCGCCACCGCGATCCGCAAAGTCACCTCGTCCTCTTCCGCGACCTCCAAAGTCACCCCTACCTCCTCCACGACCTCCTCCGCGGTCGCCACGATCGCCGCGGAAGCCTCCTCGGCCCCTGTCTTCATCACCACGAGATGCGTTGGACATGGTATATGTTATGAATGGCACAGTGAGGCTTTCGGACTGAAGAAAAAGCGTAGATGAGATTATGCTCACACTACAGTTGCAAAGCGTTTGATTGGGAAGTTTTTAAACGTAAACTAAAATGACAGCAAAGATGTACGTCTTTGCTCCGTGGTTTGTGTTTGATGCGTCTCAAGGCAGAAGTGACCAGGCTGAGACAGAAACACGCGATGATGCGGGTAGCAAACACGCGAAGTGGGGTAAGCTGCAGGGG